>CALSBZ010000918.1:518047-547449 GCA_943591055.1 Gobionotothen gibberifrons | reverse complement strand
AGGTCAAGAATTTCCAGAACAAAATAAAGTAGTAGGGAAGCTATTCTGTAAACCAGGGTTTTTCCGTCGTTCTTTCGGCATGTACAAATACATTTCACAATGTTCAAGATGACATTTCTGTTTGCAGAATAGCAAAAACAAACATCTTCACTTCAGGATCTTTAACGATTTATATCCACGGACATTGTAAGAATAATCTCTTTTATTACTGTTTTATAGCCTGATCTGTCCGAGTGCTCAATAAACTCTTCGTCACCTGGATCTCTCTTTTCACGGCTTCATCCTCTCAATCTTTCCCACAGCTTGGTCCACAGCTGCTGTTGTGGATCCAAAACAGTGGTTGCCACACACTTGACGCACAGTGTGAGCACAAACTAGATTAGTAAGAAGTTGGAAACAAACAGCTGTGGATTTAGCCAGGCTATATTTTCCACATAAACAAGTAATGTTGCCATTCTGATAATCTATCCCAATGCAACCAAACATTAGGCAGTGTTCTGTCCACCTCTTCCTGTGACTCAGTGTCTGAGCATCCTGCTGACCTCTCAGCACCAGCTGACAGTGAGCATGGAGTCCACGACCACACTTTGGCATCCCAGAATCCCCAGCTGACAATATCTGGTTCCCATAACACCCTTGCACAGCTGGGAGTGATGATTCCCGAATGGAAACTGTGGATGTTCTCATCTGGGAAATTGCTAATTTGCGTTATAAGTATTTTCTTGAAGCCAGGAAAATGCAAAATGGCAGCCAAACAAAAATGAAGATTGCTGAAATCAGTGGAACAGTTTGTATAAAAGGCACTAACTGGGATTGGTGTTTCTATAATGAACAGTTTGCAAAGAGTGATGATTAGCTTCTATTCACGGCGCTGAGTGAGGGCAGGAGAGAATTACGTGGTCAGCTTCAAAGTTGAGTGGGCAGTTTGCGTAGGTTGAGAGGTCACGGCAGAATAGAGAACAAGTGCAGAGCGGTGCAAGAGCAAGTTTATCTGGCATGTTATCCCTCTGAAGTGCTGAAAGGAGGAGAGCCAGGAGCCCCCTTTGTTCCTCAAGAGCCTGCAGATGGCTGTAATCCCTTCCAAAATGCGCACTGAAAATCAATCAAGACAGGGTGGACATGGTTGTATGAAAGTGGAGGCGGGCAACACTTTTCTCAGGGAGGGGGTCCTGCAAAGAAACTTGGGTCAAACAAGCGTCTTTGCTGCTTCCCGCCAAAATAAAAGTATTGTAGGAAAGACAGAGGAGATGAATTGCGACCCCCTTCAAGGAAGGCCTGCTCGCTACCCCTCAGTTTGAGAAGAACACAGCTGCCGGCTCCTCACCGTATCCTGGGGCTGACATGGTCTGCAGGGGGCACAGACACAAACCCTCCAAACGCTGACATCATACTCTAATAAGGCTAGAGACTTTCACTGAGGCAGGGTGAGGGGGAACAGGCTCCCAGAGTAGAGATGCATGGGTAGATAGGTGCTGATGTTTAACAGGTGTGTTTACCATGTTGGCTGACATGTTATCTTCTGGCACTACATTCAAACGTATAGCAGAGGCTGATGGGAATGTCTCTAGCTTTTGTAGGTATACATAGAAGTATAAGTTTACATTTTGACTTGAAGGGATCACCAAAGTTACTCAGTTCATCCAGAGTGCAACATAAATGCAACTTTTTTGAGCAGTTGATTCAATAGTTGTAGAAGAAGTCATTAAAAACGAAAAATGTGAACCTCATGGGGTAAAGGTCAGAGGATGACCTTATGTAGGGTTATCGTACTGAGGACAAATGTCTGTACAAAATTAAGTTTGTCAACAGACATTTGATTAGTGGACCCACCAACAGAAACGTCCATAAAGCTGCCAGCATTCTAAAAAATTAAAATATGTAGCACCACCTATAGAGAGGCGAAGTCACGCCCATCTACTTCCGACCCATGAGACCTTATTTCTGAAAAGTTATGCATTGAAGTCAATGGAGAGAGAAAGATTATCTTTCGATCCCGTTTGAATTGTGCCACCAATTACACATATGATGTTTGTCAATCTTAAAAAATCATTTCCATGTAAAGAAAGTCACAGTTTGTCGTAAAACTGTTGAAATATAAGATTATGAAAAATACGCAACTAGAAAGACTACAAATCCCAGAATCCCGGTCCCGCATGCTGGCTCTTACGAACCGACTAACTCCCCTTGTGTGTATGTACAGCTCTCAACATGCCCAGACTTGGAGTGATTTTCACCTCTTTTAATACTTTTCACCTCATTCTGAAAGAAAGAAGTGAAATGTGCCAACGTGACGGCCGTCTTGGTGTGTGGTGCGAGACGGGAGATGTAGTTCATTGAGCACAAAAAAATGTTACTTCACTTCTTTTTTTTTTTTGACTTGCAAAATTATCTTCTAAATTGACAAACATCATATGTGTAATTCGTGGCACAATTCAAACGGGATCGAAAGATAATCTTTCTCTCTCCATTGACTTCAATACATATTTTTTCGGAAATAAGGTCCCATGGAGCTCCACCGGAAGGGGAGGGACTTCGCCACTCTATATGAACATTTCCTAACCAAGTTTGCTAGAGTTAACCATTTGCTAGAATCCTCATCTATAAACACAACTCGTTCTACAATGACTCTCAAACTCGTTTCTTATTTCCCCGTGTGGATGACGTCAGCCCTCTAAACCCCAGACTGAGAGTCTACCCACTAAAAGAAGCACACCTGTCTTTGGACCTGCTCTTATAACTCCGACAATTCACCACACGGATTATGGTTTTCTGACTAAACCTGTCTGAGGGTCTGCACAAAGAGGGGAAACCTCCCTGACAGAGCAGTTCAGTTCTTCTCTCCCAACCTACCACCCACCTCTGTTTCTCTCGTGTAATCCTGCAAAACTGCCTCCCAGTTTGCACCCTTTTTTTTGTGCCTGTTATCTGTCTGCTCAGAGAAACCGTGCTCTTGGGTTTCCTCCTCCGAGACATTTTGCACTGTGCCCATTGTTCCACTTGTTTATCTGGGAAACAGGTAGGCTGGAACGAAACTGCCACTCAGAGGTTTTGTTAGGTTACTAGTATCTACTTGCATTTCTCAGCCTCAGGGCAGGATTTGTCAACAGATACGCCCGGTGCGCAGTGTTGTGAAATGTGTGAAAACATGATATTTGATAGCGCTCGTCTGCGAAATGTATTCAGGTGTTCATTTATCAGTATCATTTAATATGGAAGTTACACAATAAACTGGTATTGATTAGTTGTGTCCTGTTCTTTCTTCCTCTCTAACTGCTACGAAGATAATAATTGTCCCCATAATTCATCTGAAGAATCAACATTAAAAAGCATGTTTTGTCTTCTCATCAGGGAGAAAGAACATGTGGCATTGGTAACCTCTCTGCTACAGCTGCATTGGATTCGGCTCTATTAAAAGGTCACATGTCATGGCCATTTCCACTGATCATAATTCCATTGTTGAGGTATACTAAAATAGAAAAATACTGTGCAATTTTCCAAACTCACATTGGTTTCGCATACAGCATCTCTGTAAAGTATGTGTATTCAGCAGTATTCACTTTCTCCACAAAACGGCTCGCTGCAGCTCTCCCCCCCCCCCCGCCAAACACAGCCAAACTCATCCTGAGCACACACAAAGTCACAGAAAACAATACGTGTGGCTTGATATTGAGTAAGAAAAAGGTTTATAGGTTGATAAACGCTGTGAGAATGGGTCTACTCTGCAGAGAGAATTTCGCCGCGATCCCAACTGTCTGTTATCAGCCTGCAGCAGCCAGGGAGCTGCCTGCACTGAGTGTGTGTGTGTGTGTGTGAGGAAGTCTGTGGATTGGTCAATTTGGACCAATCAGCGGGGGCTTAACGTAACGGCTCCGCGGACGTAACGTAACGGCTCCAGGGATTGGCCCATTTAGTTCCGGGTATGTGCTTTCGTAAGCACGACCCGGAAGAATCAAATGGATGATGACGTCATGATGACGTTTCACCAACGAGGCGTTTTGGGGAGGTATTTTCTGTTTTAGAGTTTTACTCGCTACAGGGTGTACTTTGAGGGTTTTGACTCTGCACACCGTTTACATGCAGAAAAACCTTCATAACACACAAGGGGACGGGTAATAACCGGAAAAGCATGACATGTCACCTTTAAGGCAGTTATTGATGGAAACACTTTGTAATGGTTTTTAGCTCATGGAAACAATTTCAAACTACTACAAAACTGCACTAGAAATATATATATATATATATATATCATCTCATGTATTTGATTGTTTGTTGAATTAAGAATACGAAATGAGGATCTACTCCAAAAGGACCAGAGCCCCAAACTTACAAATACATATATTTTGTTTATCTCTAGTGATATTTTCAGTTTAAACCCTGAAATAAGCTGCACGCTAACTTTGGTTAGTTCGATAAAGTGTAGTTGTTAGATGCCTATTCCACATCCAGACGATAAAGTGTAGATCAAAATGAGCATTTATTTTATTTGTGTCCACCTGATGAATGTGAATCCAATGGTCACACAATTCTTTTAGCTCAGATTTGGTCTCCAACTCCAGGAAGGTAATATTAGTATTTTTAGCTGCTAAATGCTCCACTATGTTTACCCGCTAGTTGCAAACTTTTTCCATTTGTAGAAAACACTTTCTTTCCAGAAGTCTTAGTTATTATAACAATGGTGTCCAGCCACAGACCGTCACTACCAGCAGTTTTTACAGTCAATAAAATGCCCGTGAAATGCCATTCAAATGTGATTTTGCACCCCATTAAATTATATTGTGTTGGATATCCCCAGAAGTCTTGGCAGAAAACTAAAACTGTCCATGGCTAGATTACATTAGCGGTAAAAAGACACAATCACATGTCATTTCTGCAATTTTGAACTGACACTTTAACAGCGTGAGAGAGTTCGAGGTTATTTTCTTTCTTTTTAACATTCATGTAATGAAACGTTAAAAGTAACATGTTGCGATTTGACATAGCAATGCTAAGTGCCTGCTAAGAGCATTTTTCACGTCGGCTTGAGTGAGCGGAGAAAGAAGCAGAAATCTGGTGAAGCCATTTATGCAGCCGACGTGCTGACAGTCAGGCGGCGTGTTTACACTCCAACAAAGTGCCCTCACACACTGTGCACCAGCCCAGCCGCTGAGGCCTGTCTGATGTGTCAGAAGCTCACAAACCTTCTCTCCCTTCGCTCTACGCTCATTCCTGGGGAATATGTGCGCTGGAATTCTCCCCCAATTAAGACAGGGATTAGCCAGGTCCGCTGTGGGAACCGAGCGACTGTGGGAAACAGAGGCTCTGTCCCTCTCTCTTCCCTCACCGACACTCAGCCTCATTCTCACTCGCTCTTGTTCATCAAGCTGCCTCCCTCCCCTGTATTTCTCCCCCTGTTACTGTAACTCTTCCTCCTCCCATTTCTCACCCTATTTTCTGTAATTCCTCAACATTTTATTCCTTCCAATTTGTCTTTCTGTTCAAGCCACACTTTCAAAAATCCATTTCCTATTGTTTGCCCTCTCATATTTCTAATTATGCACTGACCCCTTTCTTTTTTTCACCCTCTTTCTCAGCCACCCAGAATGTCCATAGCTTTCAGTCCTGATTCTTCAAGGTTTTCTGAAGTGCACAGTTCTTCTGTGCACCCCTCTCCTGCCCCTTCCCTCCTCCCTCTTAATGCCTCTCTAGCCTCCATACTGAAAGCTTGTCTGGGGGGGGGGGGGAGCTGGGGACTCTCGCATGAATAGTCTGAGACTGTCAGACTGAAAAGAGGGGGTCGAAAAGACAGCTCATCAGAAAAGAAAAGACAGGTGTCTCAGAAAACAGACAGTTATGTAGGCATTTTTTGCATTACTCAATTTAAATTCAACATAAAACATGAATAAAAACACTAATCGCATCACTTTTAATGTGCAAAAAGCTTAACATCGATCAAAATTCATTCTAGTTGCACGGGAGAAACCATTGAACTCAAATGAGCAATAACTAAACAACCATGGGAACATCCTGGTTGCGGTTCATCCCCAATTTTCCATTGTCACATTTCTTTCTCATGATCTTGCAATACTCTCACTATCACACCGGATTCCTCTCGTCTACATTCCTCCTATTTATTATCACCTTTTCTTCCTCACTTGTTCCCACTCTGCCTCGACTTTCCTTACGTTCCCATAAATCCTTTCCCCTGTGCACTCCTCCACACAAGGCTTGTCCGTTCCAATTACCGCAGGGCCGTCCCAGCCCCCCGGCTCACACACAGCTCGCTCTCATTAAGCCTGTATCAATTAGGCATTAACCTCCTAAAACAAAGGGCCTCTTGACGAGCAGGCCCATCGCAGGCCATGTGAGGAACTTCCTCTGCATCGCTCCACCCTGCTTCCCATCCTCAGAACCACACATTCATCCAACCTCTTTCCCACTGTGCTGCTCACAAAACAAAATGTGGGCCCAAAAGCATCGACTACAACAGAGTAGAGAATAAGCACCAAACACTTAGTTGTAGAGTAAATGTTGAATAGGTCAGGGTCTTCACACAAACCAGCTAATGGTATGTGTCGTTTTGTTAGTAGCATTTCATGATTTAACCTTCCTTTAAGTGTTTCGCTGCATTTTCCTTTTCAAAAACGTACACCGGACAGATGAGCTCAACTACATATTATGAAGGTAATCGGTTTTATTTCCCAACAGACTAAAGTTAGTGTGAATTTAAATATATCACATCTAGTTATTTTTATTTCACATGACAACATGGGTTATTTGTATAGACTGAAATAACTATTAGACTATAACAATTTATGCAGAATATACTTTTTTTTTGCTAATTTCAGACAATGTGTAACTGTTGAGAAACAATCTCAGTGGAAAAGATGGTAGTCGAGTGCAGGACATGATTTACAACAATGGCATAACCTGATTTAATATTGCATTGTAATGCACCAGTCCTGAAATAAATGATATTTTAGTTTTGATGAGTCGGAAAGAAGTACATTTTTCTCGAAATGTATGAGCAAGTAAAAAGGCATTACACAGAAGGAACAAAATGTCCAAGACAACAACATTTAAAGAACGTTAATTAAACCATTTATAGTAACATATGTTGTAGGATTAACAAGTAACATCTTCTCACTCAATTTCTACTTCTCATGAACAGATTTGGGTGCATCTTTGGGGGTTTCTGTGACCAATGTCATTATAATTGTCTACAATGTTGCTGAGGAAATGAGGATCTCCCTGTAATTACGTTTTCTTTTCATTAGATTTAAAACTAATCTCGTCGCAAGTCTTTTTTTGTTTTTACAGAACTCTGAACATGCGTTTCATAAATTCACAGCAGCACCGTCAACCCTTGGTATTTATGGGACTTTTAACGATTTAAACAATATCCTTGACTTTTTTATATTCTAAACTTGGTGGCTAAATCATGATTTGAATTAAAAAGTGCTTTTGTTCCACATTTATTATACCGAATGAATCTTATGTAATCATTATCCAAATCTGTATTTACATCAGAAACACATGTGGTAAGTAAAACATTGTTCACAGCCAAAGAACTTTTTCAAAAGTCTGGAAGAAAACTTGGCTCTTGGCCTCGGGACCAGCTGTGGTGCCGCAGACTTCAACATCTACTCATGTAACCATTTTTAAAAACGTATCCACTACTTTTCTTGCTTTACCTTTACTCAGAGTAAACTTTGCACATGTTTGCAGAGGCCGCTGCAGGCGCATCGTGTCTCTGTCTTTGTTGGCGCAGCAGCAAAGAACAACCTGGTTTTTTGATTTTCCCACAGATCTGCCGCAGTGAGGAGTGGTCCCCAGCACCCAGCGCTTTGGCACAGTGACTATGTTGGCACCGGCCCAAGCTGAACACCCCCCACCCCTTTTCCCAGGGCCCTGAGAGTGTAATACATTACCACCGAACTCCCACTTCCCATTCCTCTCAAACTTTCACACCCCTGCTCTCTCCCTCCCACGGCTGGCATGCCCCCTGAAAAGGGGATTGGGGTGACATGCGTATGACTCTTTTCCATCTCCTCAACTTTTCCCAGCATCCCCCAGAGTATTTTAACTTAAAGTGTTTATGTCTTTCCAAATAAAACTCAACATAAATCTTACACACTTTTTTTGTTTGTAACCAAACCTTTTTCCAAAGTACAGGGCTTTTAATATTTTAAAGTTATGCCAGCTATGCCGGGAAACCCAGCTACCGAACACACCAGAAAAAAAATGCAGACCCTTTCACTGTTAAAAGGGGTTTAAAGGGAATAGATGTCTATTCAAATCGACCCCGAGGTTATAAATATGAACCCTCATTCTGGAAAAAGCCTGGATTGTTTGCTCCATAGTTCTCAGAGCGGCATTGAGAGGGAAGTATTCACAGGCGTGTATGTGTCTGGGTAACATGTAATGACATTATTCTCACCAGGGTGACCCCTCATTGTCACCGCGCTTTCTTCTCCCGAGCTCGTGAAATTGACATAAGCTTTACAAACATTCCACGCATTTTTTTCTCAAGGCTGGATTTCTTTGGGGGCCTTTCATAGAGAAAAAAGCACCAGAATGAGCAGCACCCCCTAGTGATGGGGTCAACACACACCATACATGCTCTGTGGTTTAAACAAGGGGTTCTGTTAGATTGATTAATTATATCCACTAAAAAAGGATTAAAAAGTGTTTTAATTTCAATAAAAGCAGGTTATAATCTCTGGTTTGTGTATGATTTCACTTCAAATGTGTGTTTCTCATTTCCTGTAGGAGTTGTACTTAAAAGTAATTTGAAGTTATATCGCAGTATATGTTCAGATTTTGTGTCCAGTTTTCCTAATGGAGAGTTGTATTAGCACTTTGGGAACGCCCGGCCTCCTGTATGCCATGCAGTCTGCAGAGGTGTGAGATCTCCTCCCTATACCTGCAGGCAGTGGTAAAGCTCACTACAGTATAATGATCTTCCAGAAGTGAACATTTAAAAAAAAATTACACATTGAATGACTTCCTGACCTTCCCAGGTGATTGTCAATATAGTCCTGCAACTCCGACACCTGCGCCTCTGCAACTGAAACCCTGGTGATGAGAAGGGCTCGGTCTTTCTCTAAACTCACCTATAGAAAGAAAGATACACAAACCGCTTTCAGTATGAACAAGAGTTTATTCCTTCAAACCAAAGTGAGGTTATAAAATAGCTTTAGGGGTGAGAGAGCTTTGTTTACCAGTGTAGAGTCTGAGATCTCCTTCAGCTGCTTCCTTAAGTCCGACCAGGATTCCTCGCATGCCAATCTGATAAAGTTACATTTGTCGTACTTTTTTATGACATGATCCACAGCTGACCACATTTCACATTAGCCAAAATGCTAAATTGACACTCACTCATGACGGCTCAAATTCTGAACGGGCATTTTGAGGGCAACCACCTGCAACGGAAACAAGGTGAACGTATTGAATCAACAAGAACACGTCAATGTATGTGAAAAGATGACGTTATACAAGATAAGATTCGGAAAATGCCTGAATCTGAGCTGCGAATACTTGCTACTAAAAAGTGAAAACTGTTGTTTGAAAGTCATCTAATGATCTATCTAACATTATAATAACTTTTTTCCCCTAAATGTCAAACAGTCTTCTTTAAAAACACATCTAAAATAAACACTGACTGCAGTAGATGCTCAGACAGTCACTGTGACAACCACCCAGTTAGGATTTAATTGCCCATCAATCAGTGCTCTGACATGAACTGCAGTCCTCCTCTGCAGCATTGAACTTTTTTTGTTGCCGTAGGATACACACTTTATTGTGCAGTTCATCGCTCAAAAACAAACAATGTGCTTTATATGGAAAGTTTAGACACAAAGAAGAATCCCCCAGACCAAATACAAGCATTCACCAGACATAACAAAAGCAGATCAAGCCACTTCAAAGCGGCCATGTTTCTTTAGAGCTACCTGCAGCTGAGCCTCCAGCTGAGCCTCGTCCTGACGCCGCTGCTGGAGCTCCCTCTCTGTTTCCTCTCTGAGCTCAGAGGGCTCCAGGCTGAAGGGGGCTTCTGGAGGTCCAGGGTCAAGACTGCTCTCTGGCTGGGCCAAGATCTGCTCCCTCTGAACCCTGAAGATCGCAATGTTTCAAAGTGTCCAGTTACTCATGGAACTCAAGTTACTCAGTTACTTGGAATGTGCTATTAATGGCAGGGTTGGTACTCGTTCTCTTCTGGTTTATCAAAGCTAAATCAGTGGAGTTGCAGTTATGGATTTATAAATTAATTTTGAAATAGTGCCTGAGTCTTTTGAAATTGTGTTTGCTTTTGATGCAACAGCACTGCTTTAAATCAAATTTGGCAAAATGATACTTGAGATGTCTAATGATTAGGTTGAGCAATTCAAATATAAAAAAGGTATTTTAATTTTGTAAGTATTGCTGAAAATGTTTATCTCAGCCTGGGGTCAGACATCCTACGATTAGATGTTGATGTAGAGGGTATACAGATGACTATACAAGTACATTTAAGTACAATTCTGCTACAAACAACGTTTTCTTTAAATTTTAGATCTTTAATCTGTAGGTTTTTGTTTAAGGAAAATCACAACTTGTATACAACTTTTTAAAAAGGGTCACGAGTAGACATGACTTTGCATTTAGGGATGATATGCAAAAAAAAAGTTTGGGTAAAGTTAAATGCAGGACATAAAATACGTGTCCAAACGACAGTAAAGCACACCTGTACGCAATAAGGAGACTATGATGGGTCTTGGTGATCTTCTGAAGTCTCTTCTTATAGGAGCGAGCAGCGGAGGCCAGCTGTTCCTCCCTCGCTCTGTAGGAGGAACGGACATCCTGAAGCATGCTGTCAACGTGTGCCCTCAACTTAGAAGCCTCTGGTGGGCTTTTACCCTCTCCTAGTCCATCAATGTACTCCTAAATTAAAGACATGTACATGGATGTTATGTTAAGACCTTAAAGTCCAGTAATACTTTGCAAAGAGGCTTTTGTGAGGACTGAAACTCACAGATAAGTCCTGTAAATACCACACGAGTCTTGAACGATATTCCTCATTCAGCTGTTTGACTTGAAGCTGCAGCTTTGCCTCTTCCGCCTCCTTCACTTGGCTCTGAGAGCACATCAGGGCCTTGGGTAGAAATAACAACAAGTAAGCATTCATTCAGAGGGTGGTTAACGGGGATAATATCTATAATCATTTGAGAAATGTTCTGGAAATCAGTTCACGCTCACAGCACTCCGCTCAGACACTTCCTGCTGGCGGTTACGGATCGCTCTCTTGTCCTCCTGATGCTCTTTACCCATTTCCACCCTGATGACCAAACACAGGCTCAACAACAAGAGAGCAGCAAACCAAGCTCCACAGACAGCCACATCACAGGGGGAGACCACATCACACACACAGCTAACAAACCCACAGTGCAGGACACAAATCAAAGGATGAACAAACATCCTGAGATGGGTTTGGCTGTTTGGTGACTGGAAATGTAAAGATATTGATGTCTAATCCAAATTGAACTTGTGCACTATCAAATGACATGCTCACACTTTCTCCTCCAGTTTCTTCTGTTGCTCCTCGTAGCTGTTTTTCATTTTCTCCAGCATTTCTTTGATCTCATCTTGGTTTCCAAGTAGCTTTGGGAGAGCATATAAATGAACAGGCAACGGAGGTTATTAGTTTACTGATGTCCGTAAAACATATGTGTTAGACACTGTTCCCAAGATTTTGTATGAAAATACTTACAGTGTTTTGCATAGTTTTTTGCTCCTTGTCCAAAGCTCCCAGATTCTCTAGCTGTTAAAACAGTCATGTTTACAATCGGAATTAACCAATGGCAAGTATAACATTTCAAATTAAAGATTACCTTTATCCCAAAATGTTATTTTCTTTAAGTGAAAAGAAAATGTATTTTATAAACATGATATTTTTCCAATTTCTTGCACGACCAATGTTTTTTTCTCTGAGTAGAACATGTAAAATGATGAGGAAAATATATATGTCCAATGGTAGAGTAAATCATATTGCACTGGTTGCATGTATTTTAGAGAAATGTGAGAAAGATGATCTTTTTAAAAGACAAATTCAGTTTTATCACATCATACATGAATGAAAGATGCCCTGCTTATTTTAGAGTCCAGGGCAAACAACATTTTCTTTAGGAAAGCTGGTTAGGATTAACGACATCTGTGCTAAAATCTGAGAGGTTTAAACCATAACACCATTCTTATTTTGTTGTCGGCCAGTACAACAAAAGCCCCTAAAGTTCCTGTTATTGTAGTGACATGAACTCAGGAAGTAACCTAGAAAATAAAAGTGCATTTAACCAATTATATTTCCATCTGAAGAGCTGTGAGGAAAAATGAACATACTGTCTCACCTTGACTCTGTTATGTGACATGCTGCTGATCAAGGCCCTCACCCGGTCCAGCTCACAATGCAGCCCCCGGGTGGAGGTCTCCACGCTCTGCTGCTGCTCCTCCAGCTGCAGACGGAGGGCGTCCTGGGCCTGGGCCAGAGCCAGCAGCTCAGCGCTCAGCTTCTCACCCTGGTTCTGCTCTTTATCATGGGCATCAGCCAGAGCCAAGTAACTGTTCTTCAGGGCAGTGTACTCCTCAGTCAGGTCTTGGCCACTCTTCTCTCCCACTTTTAGACAAGCCTCAGCAGACTGGAGTGCCCTGGATAAGTTGTCTCGCTCCATCTCAAGCTCCATTATTGCACTGGCTTGATTCAATAGCTAAGAAGTGGAAATACAGTGCATCACAGTCTCAGTGATTCTATGTAACCTGATAAATCCCAACTTTGTAGGCAAATACATTCTTCTTCTAGCAAACCCTCACCTTGTTTTTCAGCTCAAACTTCTCTTCTTCAAACTGCTCCCTCATCTTGTTTGTCTGCATTTTCTCATCCACAAGCTCCTTAGATAACTGGAAGATGGGAACACAATTTATTCTGTTTCTATAATGAACATATACATTGAACTTACTGTATGCTCATGAACTCTACCTTGAGTTTGTCCTCCTCACTTTGGATCAATCTACAGGACAGATCTGTGTTGGAGCTGGCCAGGTAGCCCAGTCTGCACTCCAGGTAGCCCACTTTGGTGAAAAGGCGTTCATTTTCTCTCAGCTGCTGCTAAAGTAAAGTGAACAGAAACACTTGTTCTACAATGACATGAGAAAGGCCTATTTTCCACATAAGATTTCCATTGTTTTCAATATTTTGCAGCTTCATATCAAGGACAATTAACATGTTAGCATAGCACCACCTGACTTTGTGGCCTGGGTCCATTTCTCCCATTAAGCCAAATTAGCTTACTTCAGTGTCCCATTTCCTAGACAAAACGGGCCTGAAATAACTCAGTGTAGTGTTTGTACTTACGTTTTCTTCTGTTGAAGCTTGAAGTTGCTCATTTGAAGTTAGCTGGTGGTCCTGTTTGTCCATCTGTATTCACTATCAATGGCTAATTAAGCTAACTTACTCACTGTATCCACCAACACTAAGTTGCCATGGCCTCAATAACACACACCATGTGTTATGTGTTGCCTATCTTTATATTTGAGTACACGAAACATCACCATAAGAACTGTAGAAATGAAAGTGAAAAATAAATCAATTTCCAGTGTATTTTACTTTCACCACTAACTTCAACAGTTGGATGAAAAGGCCTAACATAGGCCTACAGCTATCTTACGGTACTTTTGCCGTATTTTATCACAAAAAACTTGATGTAAAGGAACCTTCAGCAGCTGCATTATAGTATGAGATAAGTGATAAAGTAATGTATTGTTTCAGCCTGGAGAAGAACAAGCATCTCTCCTTTATAAAGCATTTGAGACTCTACTGTCTGCTTCTGAAACACTGAACAACAGCGGCTGAAAGTTGATAGATGTCATTGCAGCGCCATCTTGTGCCAACAGTTGGAAAAGTACCACATTAGGATCCAATATATCACTGCGAGAAACTTTTTGTTAAATGCTGTGCGTCATTTGCGCTGGAGACACTTTTTGAAAGTGTAAATTATAAATGTTATTTTGGCTTCCTCAATAATTTTCCCATGACCACACATAATGGTTCCTACGAAAATAGTCTGTAGTCTGACACTGTAAATTCTGTCTATACAGGATCAGTTTTATATAAGAATGTTTTAAAAATGTAATGTATATAATTCTTATTTTTATCACTTTCTTTTTTTTGTTTATAATTTTCTTAATTCATTTGTTAATTTTTTTCTATTCTAGAATTTGTATTATTACATTTTGTATTATTATTATTATTTTTTTATTATTCTATTATTATTATAATTATTTTTGTCCCATTTTTATGTCCCATATTATAGGAACTGAAAGATATTGTTAAAGACACGTGCACTTTCAGAGCAATTGAAAGTACATTTGTTATAAGTGTTGTCGTATCGACAGAATACAAGGCTACCAAGTAAAACAACATGGTCTGAAACAGGCACAGACACATACATATTTAAATGAAAATTTAAAGTGAAAATACATGTATAAATAAATACATGTGTGTTCTGTTTTATTCTCAACTTATATATTTTTATTTATACATTTATTAATTTATTCATGTTTTATTATTTTCTCTTGTTAATTCCTTCCTGTATTTATATTCACATTTATTTATTTATTCCTGTATTTATTTCAACATTTATTTCTTCCGTTTTTTTCACATTTATTTATTCGTGTATTTATGCATTGATTTATTTTGTATTTATGTCATGCTCTGTCCTCAATACCTGTGTGCTCGTTGTGTCCATAAAGGTACAAATTCACTCAAAATCACATCACAGCAAGACCTATAGTTGGGCGTACGTTGTTTTAAAAACACATTGGTGGTTCAGAGGTCTATGCATTGGTTTTTCATGCAGGTGCTCGAGGTTCAACATTATATAAATACCTCTACAGCTATAAAACCTGGGCAAATTCATTCTTAAAAAGTATTTTTATTAAAGTAACAGAACAATGCATTGTAATGTTTAACACATTGGGTTCACATGTGCTAAGTAGAATTTGTTACAAGTTATCAAAAATAGCTGAAAAATGCTTTACAGAGATATGCCACTGAGAGAATACTTACAATTAATGCATTGATTTAACAAACAAAAAACATTTTTACCAAATGCATGAAAACCACATGATCAGAACCAGGATTAAAACTCTAGAAAATCACACATTCAATGCAAAACTTGGATATAAAATTAAGCAATTAAGCTCAAAAGGTATAACCTGTTTCTTTCAATTCTGCAGCTCTAAAATGAAGGATTCCAGGATTGAAAGCCGACTGGATTTTCACAGATAACAGGCTTGAAGGATTGCTTGTGTTAAACATTTTGAATAGTGACAATTCTGTAGAATTTGGTATATCTTGTGTATATCTTGTTCTATCTATTTTAACATGAGCATAAATAAATCAAAGCTTTACAATTATAGTCTCTAGTGTTGATGCCTTCAACTTGTCCTCAGTCACACTAGGGATTTTCAGTCACACTGTATTGCAGGTCAGAACATCTTTTTTTGAGGTAGAAGACATTCTCTCAGGTCAGCTCTCGTAAAGTGTTTTTAATAATCTCATGTCCTCTTGGTGTAGCGTCCAAACTGCACAGTTGTTCCCGGTCTGAGACTCTTGCATATTCATGCATTTGAACATGCAGATTCTTCATACACATGAATAAAGAATCCAAAAATATGAAAATAAATATATTATATTGTTTTACAAAATAGAAAATGATCAATGAGACCTATTTAAGATACATTTAAGTCCTCCTCCACTTCATCGTCCTCCTTTGCAATGGGTCTGTTGTCGCCACGGTCCATGAGCACGCCCATCTCTTTCTGCAGGGACTCCAGGCTGGCCGGGCTGATGTAGTACCTGACGTTCTGAGAGGGCAACAGCCTCTGGAGCTCCTCCAGCTTACGGTAGGCCTGGAGAAGACACGTGGAAAGAGGATAAAGAGCTGACTGTTTATTTTAGGAGTTTTTAGAACCATAAATCTAAAAAAGTAGCATTTCCTATTTGTTGCTCATATTTTCTTTAACCAACATGTCATTTCACCGAATATAAAAGCTAGAAAAAAAAGCTATACCATTTGGAAGTTGCCTTGCTGACAGTGGTGCTCCACCAAGAAACCATATGCATCTCCAATCCTGACAGCAGGGTCCAACTCCGGCTCCTCCAGCAGCGCTTCACACAACTGCACCGCCTCACCAGGATCCTCCACATACAACCTGCAGACAAAGGACACAACTCAGATTAAGATCAACACAAATAACTTGTATACACAAGAGAACAAGTATGAGTTGTGTTCTTACATTCGTGCGTGGACAAACTTCTTGATGAGTGTGATTCTGTGCTGCAGGTCAGCCAGTCTCACTTCCTGTTGTCCCGCTGAAGGGTCTTTTGCTTTTGAGACGCACTTGAAGGCCTCAGTCAGAGCATCTAGAGCCTTTTCATAGTTCTGGTAATCATCAATCTCAACCTTGATGATGATCAAAAAGAGGAAACTTGTTTAATTTCTATTTCAAATTAATATAATTAGCCTCAAAGCAACCTTATAATTGCATGTATTTTTAATCTGACTATACTTAAAGCTCTTTGTAATTATTGTAAAAAAAGAAAAACACCACTAACAAACAAACAAACAAACACTTTAGTCTATTTTCCAGTAAATAATTTCAACAAAAATATAACTGCAGCAAATATATAATATACACTTTTTGAAAGCTTGTCATTTTCCTTGAGCATTCTCAATTAAAGTGGCAACTAAGAAAATCTATCACAGCATCTCATCTGTAGAATATCATAACCTACTGTTTATCTAAGGCAACATTTTACCTGTAGAGCATGCTTGTTATTTAAGAATGCTGACTTGAATTGAGCAGCTTCAAAATGCTTAATGTCAATTTGTTACCAGGAAAGCACCAATTAACATAACACAGATGTTCTTATGAGGTTTAGCTCTACCTGAGCACAGGCTTCATAGAAGCCAGCCAGCAGGTCCGGTGCCCTGCCTTTAGTGTAGAAACCAATGATTGTCTTCAAGATCTCCGGATTTTTCCGCCAGTCCAGAGACTGGAGGTAGTTGGCGGCCATGATGAAAAGCTCCTTCTGACGACAAACATTGGCGAAGAATATAATTTTCTCTGTGTCGCCCGATTTGAGAAGTGCCCTCATCGCCTGTTTGGAGAAAATACAATCAAACATTATATAGGTACAAATATTTCATATGTTAAAGAGAAAGGTTTGGATGTTTTGAATTCACTGCTTAATTTTGCAGTCATACAACAACAATATGTTTACTTCGCAGAACACAGAAGTTGATGCTGTACTGATATAGATTTTGTAGCGTGGGCCTTACTTTGAGGAGGCTAAAACACAATTTGCTAACATCCCCTTAAACAGCAGTTGCTTTGATCCTGAACCATAACTACTGTCTGCTTCACAAAACTGGGGACGTGTCAACTGCCATCTACTGTGATTAAAAGACTGACTATGGAAAAGTTCCTCACATAACCCCACATCATCTAAACTATCCCTTCAAATCGCATGTTATGCACATTTAGATTATGCTACATTAGGTTGACAGAACAGATCAAAGTATTCCTCTTGCCAAGATACAAACACGTTGTAAGCGTGCAGAGAATCCCTATAGTGTTTCCTTCACACCACAGTGTTACCTTGAGCTTGTTTCCCGCCTGTGTGTATTTCTTGGTGGCCAGGTGGTAATTCCCCTGGCGCATGCAGCAGTCCGCTATCCTCTCCAGCAGCTCCTTTCGAGCCTCTTCAGATAAATCCTTTGAGTCGGTGACCGTCATTCTCTCTGCCAGCTCCTCTGTGATGGTCAGGCTCTGGGTCACACACAGCTCCAGGGCCTGGTGGTACTTTGGTCACACACAAAGGAAAAGACACATATGAGCACACACATATAAACTGATATTTCCATGTGTAAAAGATCATGTGTAACAAACAAACACCTTCTTTGCTGCTACCAGTAACTCCACAGCCTTCTCATACTGGGAGTGCGTGATGAAGAAGTCGGAGCAGCGTGCCAGGAGGGCGGGGTCGGAGTGCTCGTTCAGATCCTCAGCGATCAGCTGGAGGGCAGAGAACTGCTGGGTGGCAAAGGCCAGCTCCAGAGCTTTAGAAACATAACCAGCCTGCAGTGGAGACATTACAAAAAAACTTTATACTGTTAGAAAGTGTTCCCCTGGCCCCTAACCAGAATTAGAAAGTGGAGATTTCTGGCTCAGAGTACAAGAAGAAAACTAATTAAAATAGCCTTTAAATATATTTATTGTAAAATACCACACTTTTGTAGGATACTACGTTTGAATAAAGTAAACATCTTTAACCAATAGAAATCAGTCAATTATCTTTTGCATTGCAGGTTTTCTGAAAGTTTAAATATGCAAATTAGGCATTATGTTTTACTAACTTTTAAGGAATTTGGGAGAAATATGCTGACGAAATAAGAAAGATTGTAGTGAATTAAGCAGCTAAATGTTATTTGGTTTATATTTGTTTCCATTAGTCTTAAAGTAAAATATCCCTAACTCAAAATGGACCCATCACATGAAACATCTATGCCCTGTTACTGCCCCCTGGTGGAATGATTTAGAATGCATCAACCTGAACGTAACTTCTGTCATTCAGAAACTAAATAAATGTATGAGGGACCTTGTGGTAGAGTGCGACGGCTCGGTCCATGTGGGTTTCTTTCTCCTCGTAGTAACAGGCCGCCTCCATCATGTCCTCCGCGTTACTGAGCAGAGCCAAATTCATCAGCTGGTCATCCAGACCGTTCTCCTGTGTACACACCGATACACACACGTCAACAACCAACCAAGAGTAAGACAGAAAACACAACAAGATCAATGAATGAAAAAAAACATGCTTAAGAAATAGAGAGTAAACAGCATTGCTGCCAGTGAACATCATGATAAATGTGCAGTGGAGAGCTTTACCTTACAAAGTCGGATGGCGTTGTTGTAGGCCTGGGCCCTTGTGTAGAAGTGGACGGCCTGTTTGATGTCTTCATGGCCCTCGTAGTGTCTGGCCAGGTGATAGGACGCTGCCCTGTCCCCTGTTTCATTGGCTATCTCAGATGCCTGGTGTAACAAATAAATACTTTCGAAAATTATGAAATGATATGAAATGAAAGGGTCCACAGTTATGAAATTGACTGAATATGAAAAGTGAAATACTTATTTTTCTGGCAAGCTTTTCACAACAACAGTAAAGCAATTGCTTATTTCATGTTGAATCTCATGGCTAGATGCTTCAGCATTTTTTTTTTTTTTTTCATGAGTAAATATTAGTTTTTTCTCTCATGCACGTGTTATTTTTTTACCCATTTTTATGTATTTTAATTATGGAGCAAATAAAGTGCTGCTTACTATGCCAATACAATTACTGTGTTTCCTACTGCAATACATACCTCTGGGTCAAGACCAAATAATCACACTTAAATCACAAAATAAAGAGCATCTATATTTGAAAGCAAGCTAGTTTGTTGTGTGCAATTCCAAAAATAAATTAAATGTAATTATTTGATTTAATAAGACATTACAAATGTTATAGAAACTTATGTCACCTTCTGAATGTTGCCCATGTAACAGTGGACTCGAACCAGAGAGAGGTAATCCTGAGCTCTCTCATAGAAGCGCAGCGCTGAGTCCATGTCTGACTGGCTCTCCAGGTACTGAGCCCACCACTTATAGATGTTCCTGAAGAGAAAACATGATTAGTGTATGCATAAATCACATGACATCATCTTCAGATGAACATTTGTGTCCATCAAGAGAAGCTCTGGACTTACTTGTCTTTCATTTTGTTAACGTAGATCTCTAGAGACGATGTGTCATCCTGGAGCATTCTGGGAACTTCGACCCTGTGTGTGTCTGATTTCTCATAACTGTAACAAAAAGGTTAGAATAGAATAGAATTGGGACGGATGAAACCCCTCTTTAATGGTCACACATGCAGAGCACACAGTGACATGTGGTCTCTGCTTTTAACCCATCCTAGTACCAGGAGTCTAGTGCTAGGAGCAGTGGGCAGCTAGTGTACAGGGGAGCAATGGGAGTGAGGGGGGGAAGGGGGGGTGTCCGGTGCCTTGCTCAAGGGCACCACGGCAGGGCAGGAGGTGAACTGGGACCTCTCCAAGTAGCAGTCCACACTCCATATTTTAGGTCTGGTCGGGGACTTGAACCGGGGACCTTACGGCTCCCAGTCCAAGCCCCTACTGACTGAGCCACTGCCGGAAAGTTGGCAGTGAGCAGTTGGCAGTCACACTATGTTTCCATTGTACATTTGACCATTTTTTTATACTGTACCTCTGACACAAAACCACATCAGATTGTAACTTACTATGTGAGGCCCAGCGTCTTATTGCCTATAGACTCCAGGTATTTGGCATGGTTGTAGTAGGTGGTGCGCAGGTGGATGCGATCGTGGCTCTCTGCTGTTTCCAAAGCCAGCTTCCATTGGCCAGAAGCCTGGTAGAAATTGTTCAGCAGGTCGTAGCGTTGACAGCACTTGAACAACTTTTCGGCATCTTCCTATTGGAGCACAGGAAGAGATGGTGGAAAGATAAATACTTTTGGTGCGGAAAGTCCCGTAGTCTGTGTGGTGCCCTGCCTGAAAAGAGGACGTGAGCTAAAGGATGTGGCAGAATATGTGTTGGGGTTATTTATGAAGAATAGAGAAGTAAGATTTGAAGTAAAAAGGATTGTCTTTCCACTTTTATTATCTTGTATATCTTTATTGCATCGTCCTGCTTATCTGTTTTTGAATGTATGTTGTGTTTGTCTGAAGTTAAATGACAGAAGAAAGAATGGCTGAATAAAAGAAAGAAGAATATGTCACTAAATAAACATGTCATGTCATATTTTGAAGCTACAAAAGCTGGAATGTAAAATTAAAGAACATTCTACAGCCAAACATGTAAGGTACTCCATAAATAGAGCACAGAGAATATGCACACAAGCCACTCGATTAGCCTTTGTACATTTACACATGAATACTTGGACATCTTACCAGCATGCCGAGCTGAATGGCTAACATAGCCACTTGTGCTTCTGGCTCAGGCTCCGTCTCCACCTCTCTCAGTGCTTTTGCTGCCCTGGCATTTCCCATATTCCCAAGACACACGCGTGCCACATCCAGCCGGCGGGTTTTCACACACATCCGCGCCATGTTTTCCCATACCGCTTCACTACAGGGAAAAAGAGAAATGGCTCGAATGTAAGCGCAATGTGGAGATCCCTGCAGTGGCATTGTGTTATTTGACAGATACGCATATTGACAGTTTATTTTTATTGATCTGTGTGAATCTTTGCTGTACTGTTTTTTTCACGCTTACCCTGTTGCTGCTTTGTACAACTGAATTTCCCCTCTGGGATTAATAAAGGTTCATCTTATCTTATCTTATTTTTATATTTTAAGAACCAAACCCTTAGCATGCAAGGAGAAATGGTGACAAAGCTGTCCAAAAATGTACCTGTAGACCCATTACTGTAGTATTATTTCAACATCTTTCCAATCCAATCCAACTTTATTTATATAGCACTTTAAAACCTTCAGTAAAAATACAAGATACAAACACAAAACAAACCAGAATAAACGTAATAATAAAAATAATAAAAAAACAGCCATATAATAAAAACAACAGACCACTGAAAGCAAATAAAAGCAACAATCTACTCGTTTCCGAAAGCTAAGGAGAAGAGGTGGGTTTTAAGACGGGATTTAAAAACAGACAGTGTGGGAGCCTGTCTGATGAGCAAGGGCAGGTCGTTCCCCTTTCTTATAATCTTTCACGATTATAAGAAAGGATCACCAAATAGCTTTTGCACACACATATGGAGATACTAACGTGTGTGCAGGATTTGAACCCAAAGCGAGAGGTGTACTTTTCTATGTCTGTCTTTCCTTTATTTCCTTTTGTCTTGCTGACGTAAATCGGCCCCCTTTTCTCTTGCTTCAATTCCAAATGTCAGATTCCACAGCCATCTGGTCTCTATTTGCGTCCACCTCCCCTCCTCATAGCTTTAGCTGATACAGATGTGGGCTGTTTATTAAAGTCAGGCAACAGGAAATACCCCAAATCTTTAGGGGCCCTGTTATAAGCGGGGGGGAGGGGGGGGGGGGATGGAAGCCAAGTGGAGAAAAAGAAAGCAAGAGCAGCGACTGCTAGCAAAAAAGTTTGACTCTATATGGTCACAAAAAACCAAGCCTGAAAAGAAAGCGTGAGATAGTTTTGAAATGCGGAGAAACACAGTTAGCTGCACACTGGGCGGCAAGATCTAGAGAGCCAGAAAAGGAAAGACAAGAGAAGGAACAGGTCTACATTTGGCCCCTCTTCCCATCCTCTTTTCCTCTCAGGAAACACATCCTGTTGCTGGCTGAGTGTGGCGGCCAATGTGTTTGTTGCACACGAGAGAGAGAGGACTTTAGCGAACGCCCCCTGGGCTCCAGACAAAAGAATACACAACAGTGACGTCTAAGAGGGGGGGTCTTTTGGACATTCTCTCACACAAACACGCTGACACACAAACACACACACACTTCAAGTGATCATGCAGGAGGGAGCTGCCTGTTTAAAGCTTGCAGACTGATGTCTCGGACTATGACGAACGGCAACTCCCCCACATTTCAACCGTGACCTCAAGGATTTGCAGAGAACTAGTGAGTGAGTGAGGGGAGAGAAAGAAAGACAGAAAACAGTAGAAGGAGGTGAGTTTAAGCACTTCTGGTTCAAGTCAGGCAGTGGGGGCTCTTCTAGTGGAGAGACAGTCTTGGTATGTCTCAGTAAAGCAACTGACAAGTCGGCTCCAAACTGCTTTTAAAACCATATCTACTGCCTACACAGAGAAGCCAGCTGCACGCGCAGAAGACCAACCAGTGCAATAGGAAACGCACTGAAGAAGGAGAAGGAGCAACGAGATCCAAGAGTCAAGCTGCAGCCAGTCGGAGCCACGGGAATGGACCTAGGTGACAGTTGGATTAACCCCCGCGTACCCGCAGTGCTTTCTGAGGAGGAGGGCTGAGGATCTGCTGCGATGGCAACCAACTCCTGAATGAGGATGAATGGAGATGTTCTTTAGCTAAGCCTCAAGACAAGACTCTTGCCGATTGTGTGAGCTGGGACCACACTCGCTGACAGCTGGAGCAGGAGGAGGAGGAGGAGGAGGAGGTGGAGGAGGAGGAGAGGACTGCTGGTGCTTCTGCCCCAGAGGAGAGGCAAGAAAGCGGGCCGGACAGCAGCGCGGAGGATCAGGAGGGACTCGAGGGAGGGGGAGAGGTGGCGGGCGTCGGGCGGCGCATGGCCGTTCAGAGGCTGGTGGCGGCAGCCGTGGCCGTAGCCCTGCTGTCCCTGGTGCTAAATAATGTGGCAGCCTTCACCCCCAGCTGGGTGCTGCAGGCCCTGGAGGACGGACGCAAGCGCAGCGTGGGACTCTGGAGGATGTGCCCGACCGGAGGGGAGAGGGGCCGCGAGGATCTGCAGCCTGCCGCCAGGAGAAGCCAGCGGAGGCAGTGCGAAGGCCTGGGATGGGGCTCCGACTACTCAGGCTACCAGGAGTCCCGCAGCACGGTCAAATGTAAGTTTGCAATAGTTTTGATTTAGAGTTCAGCATAACAGTGCTGGATACGCCTGCAAACTAATCTCTTTCTCATCATGGTTGACTCGTTGATTGGTTTATCCAAGATGAGAAAGGTCTAAACGGCAACTAATGCACAACTAGATTTTTTCCCGTCCTATTAGCAGAAGTGACTTTTGTTCAGATCAACTTGTCATGTACAACATCCATGAATCCTAAGTGCTTTGCTTTAAGTCATGTCAGTCTGATGTATTACTGTAAACAGAAACAGATGGCAACAAGCCAACAATTCTAAGTATGTCGATTTTTTTGAAAGCCAATTGGATCATTTGGTTTTGTAAATGTCCTGAAATGCTTTGAATACAAACCCTACAGTATATGTTTGAGTTGGTGTTACTGAATTTCACTCCATTGAGAAATTTTCATTCAAGGAAATAAAGTCTAGGAATGCATTTTCTGGGCACAATGGGCAGCACTGCCCACTAACGTCAGACAAAGAAAGGCCTCACCATTCATGATAACATTGTGAAGTGACATTACTTCCAATGTGAAAATCAAGACCTCTTGTCTTTGTCTTGCATAATCCAACCCATGCATTTAGATCACAGTGCAAAGTAAATGACACAGCCTTTCTTTTTGTCCCTCAAGTGCAGTTTGACATGATGCGAGCATGCAACCTGATGGCGACGGTGGCCCTGACTGTCGGTCAGCTGATCTTCCTCCTGGGCCTGATGGAGCTGCCCTTCATCACACAGGAATCCCAGTGGTGGGAGGAGGCCATTGCTGCACTCTTCCAGCTAGCCAGTGAGTACCAGCGTTACTACACCTTCTTTACATAGCACAAAGACAAGCAAGAGAAGCCACTTTTCTGATCTAAATGCAAAAGTATTCTTCTGTCCTACAAGCTATGCACATCATTTATCTAGATGACGAAAGGGCAAAGGTCACATGTTCTCTGGTAGAGTGCCAGGAACAGGTGATAAAATCACAGAGGGGCTAGACTGGCTGACTCTCAAACACTGAAGATTAGTTTCTGCTGCCAGATACTACAGGAAATAAAATAAGACTCAAGCAAAAAGGAAGGAACCTTTCTCCTTTTGAGCTAAATTAGTACAAAATAATTTAATATTGGCGCTAGAACACGTTGTTTTATGAGATGAAAGTCAAAATCCATGGGAAAATGTAGATAAAGTGGGTAAAATGTGACAAACTTCAACTTAATATAAAATGACTGCATCATAATTTTCCTTTAAACACAGAAATATATGAATAACTAACTAAATACCAGAGATTGCGGATCTCCAACAAGGTCATACCCTATCTTCCAAAAATAATCAGTGTATCGGCCCAGTGGACCAGATCCACTCCAAAATGTAGTGGTTCCTTCAATGGCCTATGCTACAAACTTCCACCAAGTGTCATGAACATTGTGCCATTAGATTTCCCATAATCCTGCTGACCAATAGGAAAGCAAATCGAAAGCCTGTCAACAAACCTCTTTGGCAAAGGAATCAACAGCTAAAATAAGAAAGAGCAAGATAGGAGGAACTAGAAAATGGCCATCCTGATGATTCATTAGTACATAGGGGACATAACTTAGCGCAGTCATGGTAACAACCCCCCCCCTTCCACCATCCACCATCCTTCCCACTGTGCCACACAAAGAGCTGGCTGTACCAGAGCTCGTGCTGAGGAAGTGTGTTGTTTTGTGTTCAGCGGACCCTCAGCCGGGTTGGTATCATTGTGGCAGAGCGGCATGAAGAAGGGGTTTGCTCGGGGGTCTAAATTTAGTCCTAGTCCAGAGTCCATGGGCCAGAGCTGCAGCGAGCCGGGGAGCGACTGTCGGGCGCCAGGATATCCCTGCTCAGGACGAGGAAATGTCTGTGACTACCTGTTATGCAAACCCCCGAGCTGGAGAAGGGAAAAAGAGGGGAGGGGGGGAGTGCACGGGAAAGACAGTTTCGACAGGGACTGTGTGTTTGTGTGCGCACTGGCAGGAGGGATTCTGTGCATGCAGGTCTGTGTGTGTGTGTGTGTGTGTGTGTGTGTGTGTGTGTGTGTGTGTGTTGCAGGGTGGGAATTGACTGTCTAGATAAGCTTTTTTGTCTCTGTTTACTAAATGTCCAAAAGTAGCAACAAATAAAGAATCCCCTCTCTATCGTAAGCGTCTTCGGCGGACATTGTCTCAGGGAGGAGGGCTTTTATCTGAAGACCTTGGCAGAGGATTGAGACCCACCCAACATTACAGTATTTTCCAATATTAGACAACAGCACCAGCCAAACATCAGTCACCAGGAACTCATCTCACCAAAGCATCATTAACAGACAATGGCAGAATACACATACATCATTAACACCAACATTAATGGCTCTTTTGATCATACGGCCAGAATCATGACCTCATCGTAAGATCACACATGTTCGCATTCGTGACAAATCTAAACGTTAATAAACAGTACCACACCTATTTCCCTGACGACTAAAAATAGTAATGCTCTAATGCTAATGATCTTGACTGATCTGTAAAGCCCGAGCTTTTCCACAGAGAATGCCAAAAGCACCACTTTATGTGATGTGTTTATTATTTCTTGGCAATAAGTGATTCAGTTTTAACAAATAAGACCAAACGACTAAAGAAATCAAAGGAGACTTCTTCATTTTGAAGAGGTCAACCATCAGACTAGCTTTGCCATTAGACAACAGACACCAGTAGCATGGCTAATACCAATGCTAGCTTCTCAAATCTGCCGTTTCCTTTGTCCCATAGCCTTTCTTTGTATTAGCCTGAAAGTATAGACTGAATAGTTTGGGGCTTTGGACTGTTGTTTCAAAAAAAGAAAGGAATATTTTGAAAAGTGAAGGGTTCAAAATACATCGATGAGGGCTTTCCTTCACTACATTTATTCAAGGACACCAATCGGTAATCCATTCCCTCTTCCTAATTTGGACTCCCCCACAGAGTCAGTGAATGGGCTTCAGCTCTGACTGAATGGAGATATTTTTACCCATCACTCCCTTTCTGAGGAATGTTTTCATTTTCAGACATGCCAAAATGCTCAGCTATTGCAAGCAGGCTGTGGAACAACAATATCCAATTCCATTAGTAGTAGTAGTAGTAGTAGTTGTAGTTGTAGTTGTAGTTGTTGTAGTAGTAGTAGTAGTAGTAGTAGTAGTAGTAGTAGTAGTAGTAGTAGTAGTTGTAGTTGTAGTAGTAGTAGTTGTAGTTGTAGTTGTAGTAGTAGTAGTTGTAGTTGTAGTTGTAGTAGTAGTAGTAGTAGTAGTAGTAGTAGTTGTAGTTGTAGTAGTAGTAGTAGTAGTAGTTGTAGTTGTAGTTGTAGTTGTAGTAGTAGTAGTAGTTGTAGTTGTAGTAGTAGTAGTTGTAGTAGTTGTAGTTGTAGTTGTAGTTGTAGTAGTAGTAGTTGTAGTTGTAGTTGTAGTAGTAGTAGTAGTAGTAGTTGTAGTAGTAGTAGTAGTTGTAGTAGTTGTAGTTGTAGTTGTAGTTGTAGTTGTAGTAGTAGTAGTAGTTGTAGTTGTAGTAGTAGTAGTAGTAGTAGTAGTTGTAGTTGTAGTTGTAGTTGTAGTTGTAGTTGTAGTAGTAGTAGTAGTTGTAGTTGTAGTAGTAGTAGTTGTAGTAGTTGTAGTTGTAGTTGTAGTTGTAGTTGTAGTTGTAGTAGTAGTAGTAGTAGTTGTAGTTGTAGTTGTAGTTGTAGTTGTAGTTGTAGTAGTAGTAGTAGTAGTACCTTTATTTAGCCAGGAAAATCAATTAAGAACAAATTCTTATTCAGTGATATCTCCGCGTATTTGGCAGGTCTTGGCTGAAAGCTCAACATTGGTTGTTTGAGCCCGGGAGGCGGCTCTGGAATGTGTTTTCTGAATGGCCGAAGCTCTAACATGTCAAAAGTCAAGACTGCAGGTCATTCGGCACAATAATCGTTACTCTTGGTTTTTAAGGAATTCCAACTTTGGGGGGTTTCATTTCCCATAAATATGTGGCTCAGGAGATTCCTGCTAACAATGGAGTGATAGTTTAAGCAAGACATTCAGGCGGGTTATTCACTCAATCAATGTTGTACCTTTTAAATAATTACACCTACTATCAGGAAGGAAAACAAACCAAGAAATGAATTTCCAAGACCAAGGCCTTAAGATAAGACCGTGACAGATCATGTCAAATTTCCAGCGAATAATATCAACCTCCAAGCTTAGGGTGTGGAGAAGAGGGAAGGAAGGAAGGATGGAAAGGGGAAGAAGGGGAAGGAAGTTTGGGAGATAAGTCGGTGCCAAAAAAGAGTTTCACACAGCCCGGGCTGCCTGGAACCTGGACAGGAGATTATTCATGTTCTTGGATAAGGAGCCAGACTGTTTAAACATGAATAGATGGAGCAAACATTTGCGTACGCCCGGCAGTAGACACGCAATGATACACAGACACAATTATTCACATCCTCATTTAAAACAATGACAGTCAGCTCACGTTAGAGGTAGAGAAAGAAATACAAATACATTCCCCCCATGGTTCCTATTGACTGATTCAGGAAACTGACTGATTCATATCCTTAAGGACCAACATCCACATTTCCAGTGATTATTTTTAGTCCCTGTATTTATATCTCTGTGTATGAGGCATGTATCACTGTTGGACTATTTAATGGCTCCAGAACACATCCAAGGAATACTGAAGGTCTGTGTGGGCTTTTCAAACACATCTCTAAAGAATGAGGAAAGGTGTGGAGACAGTGAATGACTTTCCACTTGAGACCACACTCCCGATAAACAAAAGTATAGATCAAAGGAACAGCATGGAATCAAAGGCTTTTTACCTTCGCATGCAAACAGGAGTTCCTCATGGCGTGAGTCGCTGTTATTAAAGAAATCGGGAGATAAAAACGTCTCAAAGGCTTTTCCGCTCATATATTCACGCTCTGATATTTTTACGCTACTCAGAACTTTGATCTCCACATCTCAGAAGTTATTCCTAGGAGGAAGCCGGTTTCTAAATTCAAAGACCTCACACAGAGCTCCCGATGAACCGAGCATACAAGGTCAAGGGATGGAAATCTCTTTATGAACATGTGGAGTTTCTCAAAGAGTGACTGTACCTTTAAGAAGATACACTACGGGTACATAGGGGTTTAAAGAAAAGATTCATAGTTATCAACATGAGACTTCTCTAGTTTATTACAGATATTAAGACTGTTTGTTTTATGAAATTGTATTTCTTAATATGGAAATCAAGCTTTATTTCATGGTTACTTTAAGTGAAAATAGGTGAAATCCATAGCCACACATACAAGGGGAAGTAAGAAAGACACGTAATGTGTATCTAGGATGTTTTCTTATTACTAGTCGGAAAGAAATCTGTCAAAAACTAGTACATTTATATCCCTCTGAAAATCAGACTTTTTAAACTAGAAATTATAATATCTTCTCCTTGCTCTGCCTGACTGAATGTGTGCTTGTGATTGGCTCAAAAGTAACTCAAGATTTGCCAAAGGTTAGGATAGGTTTCGCAAATCTATGTTGACCTTCTACAGGACCCATTTTCTTTTTCTGTGACCAGTTTTAGCCGAACATTCAGAAATAACTTACTGGAATTTCCCATTCTTTTTTACTTATTTTTCTGTGTGCTATTCCGCTGACTGAGGCCTATTCTCTTGGTCTTCCCTTTCAGGTTTTGTGCTGGTGATTGGACTCGTGACCTTCTACAGGATCGGGCCGTACACACACCTGTCGTACTCCTGCTACCTGGACATAGCCGCTTGCCTGCTGGCCACGTTGGCTGCGGCCATGCTCATCTGGAACATTTTACA
>CALSBZ010000918.1:471976-498047 GCA_943591055.1 Gobionotothen gibberifrons | reverse complement strand
GCGTGCACACAGACAGCCGGGGGGCCATCACCGCAAACACAGGACCTGGAGGGAGGAAGGAAACATGCAACAGGTAGATACATTTTAGTCTGTGTCTCAATAAACAATTCTCATTAGTTTCTAGAGAGTGTAAATGGTAATTTCAGTGTTATGGATGACTGTTCTGCCTATCAGACGTAATCAATATTATCTAGAGAAATTCAAAGCTTTTGGTTTAAAAAAAACACTATGAAATGAACAAATAAACCAATAACCATAAATCAATGCCCTCTTTGGTCTTTAATATTTCAAAAATACTATAATAATTTCTCAGATCTCAAGGTGACATCTACCACAAACCAAATATTTCAAAAATAAACATACATGTAATACAAAACCATTACATCTTAAATGAATGTAAAACATCTACAACAATGTTTTGGCATTTTTTCTACACATCATTTATTATCACAATTGTGGTAGATTATATATGTAATTATTTTAAAGATCTTTGGAGTTGAATTTGTATTTGCTGGCACATATTATAACCACTATTCCATTTAGTTTCAGCTAAATGTGCAGTGTACTCACCACTGTGGCCCTGGACACACACTTTTCCAAGTGTCTGAGCCACGAAGATCAAGGAGCAGTCTGTGCCATCTATTCAAAATAGAAATGATGAGTGATTATCATTTTGATATGCTAAAAAGATATCTTCTACATAAATCTATCACATGCTCTTATTATAGGTAAGAGACATGCCCCTCACCTTTCAGTGCTTGGCAGGTCCGCTCCAGCGCAGTGAGCATCTCTGAGGCCAGCAGGGTGAAGTACTGCTGAGGACAGAAGCAGGGCTTGTTCTTCAGATGTAACCGGTTGGCGGTGAGGTCCGGCAGCGCCACGATCCGAGCCAGCAGAGTCTCCCTGAGCTGGGGGGAGTCGGAGGGGGCCGTGTGCAGACAGGAAGACCAGAGCAGCGTGGCGAGGCGGCCGCTCAGAAGGAAGCGCTCTGTGATGCTGATCAACAGGTCCAGGCTAGTGCTGGCTCTGTGCAGAGAGACAATACAGAGAAAGGATTAGTTCATGGTTCACATGATGTCATCCTCTATTTTGTCCGTTATTGAGGAAGTCATTGAAATCTGGGCTTTTTTTTTCAAGAGAGACCTGTGTACAAAATCATTTTTGAAATACTGTTTAAGAAGGGACAGAGGATCAGGGAGTATACATTTTCAAAGTCAAGCAAAGTCAATGACCATTACATGTATGATATGTGTGTAATGTGTATTTGTAAAGCGCTTTGAGCATCTGGAAAAGCGCTATAATAAATGTAAGGAATTATTATTTATTATTATTAAGTGTGATTGCAAATACATAGATACATTCTTTTAAAATGTCAAAGTGAACTAGGAAACGGCTCGCCACATTTCTCCTGAGCTCTTTTGATTTGGAGGCAACATGATAATTCCAATTTCAGTGTGATCAAGATGTACAGTTGATGTTAAACTGTCCTGTGACCTAAAAAAGATAGTTAATACATGTTCTGTATCAGAGCTTATAAATAAACTAAATAGATTGCTGCTTTATTCTATGTGTTAAGGAGCACAATCACACAGTTTCATATAACCTGTGAATAAGAAATGTGTTACCTATGAAGAAGTGCAGGACACAGTTAAAAGGCTTTTATTAAAATATGTTATAATATTGTATTACTCCACCTCTATTATTTGTATGTATTTTCTCTGTCAGAGGGTGTCGTTTTTCTCATACTGATATTCTGAACAAACTGTGCTGTTGTATTTGCTGTAAAGTGTCTCTACTGTAGGCTATTTTTATTCTATGTACAGCACTTTGGCTCGACCAAAAATCGTTTATAAATGTGCTATATAGATACAATTTGATTTGATTTGATTTGTCTTTTATGTATTGTCTTGTTTTCTGTGTCATTTTATTTTGTATGTTAATGATAATGTAAAGCACTATGAACTGATATAAATAAATGTACCTTACCTTTAAGGTTGAGGGAGAAAAATGAATGCATACGATATCACAATTTACAACATTGAAGAGAATTGTAGACAATTGTAGTTTAATGGTATTTTTACTAGCATAGAAGAAATGCTGCAGCACTACCCACCTCAGCTCTGATATCCCCTCCATCAGCACCAGCAGAGCCTGCTCGGGGGGACCTCTGAGGAACAGGCCGTCCCACAGGTCAGTGCGCTGGGCGGCTGAGAGGCCGAGCAGCCAGTCGGCCTGGATGTTGCTGAGCAGGAACTGAAGGGTGCGGGTGAAGTGAGCTCTGCTGAACTCTGCTCTCTGATCCGGGGTGCTTCTGCTCTCTGGCCCTTCATCCAGGAAAGAGTGGAGGGTTTGAAGAGAGCTGATAATGTCTTGGGGTTCTGTGGATGTAGAGAGGGTCCGGAAACACTGGGCCACGGCCACACGAACCTCAGTGTTAGGGGCAAGGGAGTCCATCTTGAAAATGGGAAGAAGGCTGGTTTTACCTGCTAAATAAAAACATGAGAAATAGGTTATTCACACCGAAACAACTGAGAACAGGTATTCCAACAAATAAGTATGAAACTAACTCAAAACAATTCAGCGTTGTAGATATAAATAAGTAACTATGAGTCTATTTTGCAAATGTGTATTTAGCTGAAGGCAATATCTAGTTCTATTGTGTATTATAGTTCTAGTTCATGTACAGAAACTATATTGTAAAGAAAACATGTAATTCTTGCTTTTGTTCAAATCGTTTATGAACATAACAGTACAATCCAAATATATAAATGTATGTATAGATGTCCTAATATGTATAGAGCTTTGGCAATACTGTATGTCATTATGGTCATGCCAATACAACTATTTGAATTACATTGAATATCAAAGTATCAAACCAACACTTTGTGGATGTTAAGCCTTAACGCAGAATAATCAAGTGAATTGTGTTTTATGGTAACTCTCCTTTTAACGTTAACCATGTAGTTAACGGTCATTTAGCGCAATTTAGTGACTAATTTCTGTTCACAAAGTACCGTTAACTATCAATGTCAATATTTAAACACACAACAATTTACGTTATAACTGAATGAATGTTAGCTTCAACAGTTTTCCTGTCAAGATTGATACGTACCTGGGCATTTGTATTAACCGAACAACATAATTCAACACATAGTATATGGTGGTTATAATTTAAAATCTCTTTGACATTAAAACGTAATTTGTTAGGTTAAATGTTCTGTTCCTACTGTCTGTTAAACATGAGCATCCCGCCGTGTTCGCTCTGTGTACTCCATCAAAATACGTCCGTAGTGAGCAGGGAGGAGAAGAAAGGTTCCGGGACCGTCTGACCCGTGAGGCATTCAAGAAAGCAACGGTTTTTGTAATACTTCTAGATGTTGTGCCCAGGTTGTGCTCCATTAAATGTAAGACGTTATACATAAAGTAAGGAGGAATACTATAAGACTGTACACAATTACATATGTCATGTATTTTCTTTAAGAATAACACAACATTGAGTGATATAGTAAATAATCCCCTTACATTGAAGAGGTGATTTCAGAATCTGAAATAAAGGGTTCAGGTTTTCTTAACAGTCATATGAGTGGACTAAGTTACAAAAGTTAAAACTATTACTTTATGAGCAATCTGTACAGGGTCCATGCAGTACATGTCTACAACCTGCAGGTGGTGCTGAAAGGTTGGAGACTGGAGGGACCTATGGAGCTTTAACATGAACGGTGAAATAAGAAATATAGCCGAAAATAAAGAGCAGAATAAATCTAACTTTTAGAAAATTGAAATGTGAAATTCAATTATTTAGGTTTATGTGGAAGTGAATGTGCTAATATTATATCGAATATTTTTGAAATACCAACCTGATGTAAGATTGATTACATACTAATCATAAAAAAGGAAAATTACTTTTGATTAATTGTGAACAACATAACTCCGATGTAAAACATATTAATGCTGAAGTGAGATCTATGATTAAGTGTTGAAATGCTAGAAATGTATAAACAACAATATTAGTTTAGCATAAATACTGTATTTATTTACCTCTAGAGTTGCACAGTGGAATTATTGCACAAATAAAACATGTACTGTTGAGTAAAATGAAGTGTTAATAGTATGTTAAAATCAAACCCATATTGTGCTGCCAGTATCGGTACAGTACATGCAAACACAATCTAATTTAAACGCATGCAAGAAATGAGACAACACAGTTTAATTTTATTCCATTTATTTTTCTAATCTTACTTTCACTGCTTACCTTTAAATTGTTCTCTTTTTTTACAATGACTGAAATGATATTCCCCCAGTAACAATTAGGATTAGATCATTTGGGGATATTGAAAAATAATATACAGCTGTAACCAATACTGTTATAATTTATACATTTATCTTTGAAAATAGGAATAAATTTAACTTTTACAATATTCTCTTTTAACCTTCCCATGTCGCATAATGGCAAGCCATGCACTACTCCAGTAGTGATGTTTGTGCCTTGAGCAGACTTTCTTTGGACACTGGAAGTGAGCGTGAGAGAGAAAAAGTTCACAAACAAATGACAATTCATATTTACAGTTTAGGTTTTCATCATTATAATTTAACAGACTGAGAGTCACATGGTCAGTGCTTTCCCCAGGGCTCATCGTCAGGTTAGTTTAGAGGCAGAGTTTGAGACACAGAGGCACAGTGTTTAGACTAGCAGGCCAGTTTTCCTTTCAGAGTGTGTTGATTTATTAGAACAGTTACCGAAAGATCACGGACCCTGACGGTGAAAATAATCAGTTAACGTTGAATCTGTCTTTGGTCATTCGGAGTAAATTTGGTGGTTAAAGTGCAGTCACGTTCAGCTCTGCTCAAAAGGGAATGTTTTGTCAGCTCTGCGTTTACTTATTCTGTTGCCTCAAACTATCTGTCAGACACTAAAATAAGAAGCAGGGAGAGAACTAAGTGAAGCGTCACCTAATGCGTTCAAGTGTCTTCCCAAAGAAGGAGGAATTAGCATAAATAATGAAGAATTAAATCAGTTGGGGCTATTAGGAAGTCTCATAATTAAGATGTTTCAGTCAAAACAAAAAGGGTCTGAATCAGAGATATACAATACAAATCTGTGTTTCCATGCAGGACCTGACTCCATCTGGGAAGACAACAGTAGAAACTGCAGAACGTCTGAAATCACAACCCTGAGGAGGCCGCGGCGGCGCCAGCGTTATGGAAGAGCGCCGCGACCTCGACCAACGACCACTCTTCCTCTAAATCCAGTCAATTTCTCCCAAAGATTCATTCAATCTCTCCCCTTGTGAATTCAAAAAAAAAAAAAATGTACAAAGATATATATTCAGCGGAACAGATCACAGAGTGCGAGTTTGTGTCAATTGATGAATAAATATCTGCATGTGATTTCAAAACGAGAAGGAAAAAGAGATACTGTACACGCTACATGCTAGAGAAGAATACAGGCAGCTGTCTCTGAGCATAAGACAAGAAGAAATGTTCTTCCCACTATAAAAATACCTAGAATCTAGAATGAGTGTAGAAAAACTTTACATGTACAAGTCATTTACATCCAAGGCCATTTTCCCATGGAGTGGCAGGTGAAGTAGAGCGGTGAGAGGTGAGAAAATAGGACTTCTTCGGAGCATATTGGTGAAGAATGCCATGCCGTTTGAACAAAACACATCCTTCCTTTAAAAACAGAAATCCTTCAAGATGTCTGTCCAAAACCAATTGGCTGCGTAGTACCGATAAGCACGGCCTCAGTCCAGAATCAGTCCGTACGGATTGGAAAAAGGCAGATGATGCTCCGGTAGAGGAAATAAAGAGAATCCATCTGCCCTCCACCAATGTCCACTTCTTGCCAAGCGTTATTGCTACCAAAGTCTGCCGTGTCTCTCCAGGTCTGAATAACGATATAACTGACCAAAAAGCCAGAAGAAAAAAAAAAAAGCTCATCTGAACTCCTGACGGCTGAAAAAATACAATATGTAACTGAAAGGAAACTTTTTTAAGACATGGCTGCGAAATGTAGTATTCGTGAATCGATTTGATATGACATTTAAATGAAATGGGTTTCACTATCATACAGTCTTCAAAACTATCATTTATGATTTGATCCCTTCACAATAGACATTTCTTTTTATATATATATCAACAAAACAATAATGAAATCAAAACAAAACTTAGTGCAAAGTACAACCATTTGATTATTCACATACAACTTGTCGAATGTCAGCATTTGTCAGTCATCGATAACTTTTTTTGACTGACATTAAATCACTTGTGCAGCAAAGAATTAAGGTTGGTTACCTGGATTAACTTGCTCCCCATTACTTTCACTCAGCGAGAGAACACTGGGGTCAGGTGGGCTGAACTAAAAAAAACAAACAAAAAACTACAAATCCCAGAATCACTCTTCAGTTTCCCTTCATGCGTAGTTCAAGTGTTTACGTGTCAGTATTAGCAGGTTATATGTGTCAGTTACAGTACCCATTCACTTAGTGACTTATTGAATATTTGTGCCAGAAGGAGTGATGGGAAATGTAGTCTTTTTTTTTTCCAACACTTGAGGTTTCAAGCCCACCTGAGCTCCGGGGACCCTGTTTCATCGTAAAACAACAAATTGAAGCAAATCATAAAACAACCCAGTTCCTTCATTTGGGACATCGAAGCTTATATTACTCGCTAGTGTCACCAAGCTTTTTCAAAACCTTTAAGCAACACTGCGCAAAATAAATGTCAAACACCTCACACACTCACTCACACAAAGATCCCTCAGGGCATTTCTGATCCTCGACGCCTAGAAACGTCCCTCACTTGGGTGGGTCCGATGGAAAGGACAGTTGGAGGACAGAATTAAGGAAGCACCGCAAGCTTTAAACACAAATCAAAAGAGGAACTGCCGCTCCGATCTCCCGCCAAGCTTCATACGGCTTTCTCTCTTGTGAATAAAAACACAATTCAGCCCGGTTCAGGGGATCGAAGCCTCTTACTTACCACCATCTCAGTAACACTTCACTGACTGAACTGAGGCATGTGATAATGGATACTTGGATCACCTTTCATTTAAGGCCTTTCGGTACCTGTCTGATTGAGTTTCAGCTCAAATCAGACATTGACACTTTGAAGATTCTCTACTTTTTAAGACTCGGGTCCCTCTAGCCAAATACATGGAGGTCACCAGAACCCAAGTGTAATCAGGAGGGCTAACACACACACGCACACTCTCACACAAATAAGCACAGACTTAAGGGATATGGAACTGAAAGCTGCTTGATTTTCACCGTCAGACTTCTTAGAAATCTTCTCTTTAAGGGGGGGGGGGTGAGTCGAGTGCGTCGTTGTTTTCCTACCAAAATGGTGTCTGAGTATTTTTACATCCTCTCTTGGTAGCTTTCTTGAAGTCTTTTTGACAGCCTGAGGAGTCACTGTGCGCGCGGCCGTCTGGCTGCTTTGGAGTCTATTTGACCTCGAGGATGGAGGGGTTGCACTCCATGATGGCCACGATGATTTTGTCGATGTAGTCCTGGAGTCTGTAGTTGATCTCTTCTTGTTTGTGGACCGCCTCCATCAACTGCAGGCAGAGAGGCAGAAGTCAGAGGAAAGCACGGAATAAAACTTGCCCATATCCAGTGGTGATATTTTCTCCATTTTGTGATACTCTATAGCAGGGGTGTCAAACTCAATTTCTTCGCGGGCCACATTAGCATTATGGTTGCACTCAAAGTGCCGGTTGTAACTTTAAGACTATATAAAAATACATATATAAATATTTAATATATATAAAATAATGTATTATAATACATTATTGCCTCTGCATTGGATTATTATCGGATAGGGTAATAACTTCATAATGAACTGTACGCCTGAAAGCAGAAGTCTAGGGCAAATCATTGCAAGTCTCTTCACTGAGAATGCCACAAAATGATTTAAAAAAAAAAAATCTAATTCTGAGAAAAAAAGAATATTTTGAAAAAAAAAAGTCAAATTCTGAGAAAAAAAGTCAAATTCTGAGAAAAAAAGTCAAATTTGAGATGCATTGTGGGATATGTAGTTTATGGGCAACGTGCTTCTGTAAAATCGGCATGTAACCGTATAATACAAATATTATATTCTTTGCAAGCTCTTGTGGGGCCGCATTAAATGAAGTCGCGGGCCGGATTTGGCCCCCGGGCCTTGAGTTTGACACCCCTGCTCTATAGACTTACTTCACTACACTTCAGAGGTAAATATTGTCATTTTTACTGCACGGCAATGATTTACCCACTTTTACATGTAAAAATAAACATGCTATGCTTCAAAGTATTTAAAATGGTCTCAACTTGACCAGACTAGAAGAATACAACTCTCTAAAAATGCAATATTTGGTGGTAAAAACTGAATATTACTGCTCTATAATACTTTGAGAGGAGACTTTTAGGACAATGAATATTTCAACTTTTGATACTTTAAGCACTTTTTTGATGACAATACTTCTTTACTTGTAGTTCAATATTGAAAATCTGGACTTTTCTTGTTGATGGAGTTTTTTCAAACCCTATTTTACCTCAGTAATGTTGTATCGGTACTTATTCTCCAACCAGGAATATGTTTTGCATGTCCCTCCCTGTGCTCTGAAACCCACCTCTACACGGGACACGTTGCTGATCTCAGCTGCCAGCGAGTCGGAGAAAGACGCCGACATCAAGTTCTTGGCTCCCTGGATGCTGAGGTTGATGATCTGTCCGTTCAGCTCGTCGTTCTGCTCCTTCAGGCTGCGGTTGTCCTGGAGACGATGACACAAACGTAACACATGGTAAAAACAGCATCCTAAATAATTCTTCCATTTCCAAAGCGTCTGGTCAAAGTGACAGAATTGAGAACCACATGGATACTCCGAGTTTCTCTACCTGTTTGAGCCGTTTGATCTCCTGCTCCAGCTCGGCCTCTCGGGTGCGGGTCTGGTACTCCTGCAGCCCGGCCCCGGGTGTGCGTCCTCTCTTTGCTTCGGCCTCCAGCTTGTAGAGCTGTAGATGCTCCAGCTGCTTACGCAAGTCCTCAATCAGCTGAGGTACGAACAAATCAAGACACATCAGTTATTAAAGTTGATAGAAATATAACAGAATGACACACTTTATAATTTAGACAGGAACATTTGACACATGACAGTACAGCTTTAAACAGTATAGAGGGCTGCAGACAAGACATTGATGTCTACCACGGAAGTTAGCATCGCCCTGGTTACCGTGATTCTTTATTATTGCAGCATTCTTTTTTTTGCACTTTTATTGTCATTACACAGGTACTATGTAACAAAATGGTTTCTCTGCATTTGACCCATCCTAGTGTTAGGAGCAGTGGGCTGCCATTATGAACGGCGCCCGGGGAGCAGTGTAGGGAACGGTGCCTTGCTCAGGGACACCTCGGTAATAATAATAATAATAATAATAATAATACATTTAATTTATATAGCGCTTCTCATCTGCCAAGACAAATCTCGAAGCGCTTCACTGATACAATTTGAAAGATTAAACGAATAATAATAATAAAAATTAAAAATTAAAAAAAATTAAATTAAAATTAAATTAAATAAAAGTCAGAGATAGCGATAAAAATAGCAATACTCCAGGTGTACCATGCTCAAAGTTTATTGGAAGGCCTGCCGAAAGAAGAGGGTCTTAAGGCCGGTTTTGAAGACCTCGTGGAAGGGGCCGATCTCAGCTGATCTGGGAGGGAGTTCCAGAGGCGCGGGGCGAATGAGCAGAAGGCTCGGTCTCCCATTGCTTTTTGAAGCGTAAATGCTACTGCCAGAAGTATAACGTTAACATTAAGTCTTTAAGTTATATTCCAAAAAAGATATTGAAGTACTATACATTGATTCATTTACAAGTTGGAAAGTTCGAGTTAAAATTGTTTGCTAAAGTGCCAGGATGAGCACAACGACACTGTATAGATCGACTTGTAATTAGATTTTCATATAATTTGTTTAATGTCTCTGACGACCTGTTCAGTCATTCAGTCACATTGTTAACAACCGACTTCTCTGAGAAAAATAAAAAGCTTATAATAAAACAAGTGTGACAGACTCACATATTTTGTGTTGCCGTAGAAAAGAGCTAAATATTTTAGGAAGGTGTTAACTCAAGACCTTTTTTCAGGCATCTAACCAAAACCTATTCTTGGAGACAGGGGAGCTGTGAAACAAAAATGCCAACTCATATCAAGGTTTAAGGACACTTCAGAGGGAAATGTTGAAACTGCAATGATTTACCTACTTATTACATGTAAAAATACACATGCTTCAAAGTATTACAAATCGTCTCAACTTGACAAGACTAGGAGAATACAACTATTTGAAATGCTGCAGAGCTCTGTTGACTGTTTGTTTTGCACCCCACCTCCTGCGTGTTCTCCTTCTCTTTCTGGCTCTGGTGGCGCTCGTGGCTCAGCTTGTCGGCCATCTTCCTCCGGGACTCCGTCTCCTCCTGCAGCCGGTCGCACAGCGCCTCTGACTCATCCTGCAGCTTCCTCTTCTCCTGGCAACCACAAAACACAGAAATAAACGTGAGGAGGATGAGCAGTGTTCAGACACATGGTTAATGAAATCAGAAAAAGCAAAAACACCCAGGAGATGAGATTATGTTTTCTCTCACCTCCTCTAGTCTCTCGATGTTCGCTCTGAGACAGGGAACGCACGACCTCAGCTCGCTGTTCTCCTCGTCCAGCTGCTGCAGCCTGAGACACACACACACACACACACACACACACACACACACAATCCTCATCAGAGACCAACAGCACAGCTATGAAACAACAACACATCCTGTTTGATGATTGTAAACAACACTACACCACAGGGACATTTCCTATAGCAGATTAGAGCCAGAGGGGGGCAGTGTAGAGCCACGGTGCCTCCAAGAAACAACCGGAAAACGATTGGTGTTACATGATCAAATATGTGTTTAGTACGCCATTAAACCTCATACTACTGAGGGTATCAAAAACTAAATGTTTTGTTTGCAATATCATGTTGAAATGATCACTAAGTATTAAAAACATATAACGTTTTTTTTTACTGAATATCACAGATATTAACAGCTTTCTGTTTTATAGTTTACTTGGAACAGCATTATATGAATTACATACATTATAATTATTTTCATGATTATTATAAAATTGTGTTTCATAAACCAGGTAGTATGTGCAGACGTCCTCAAACAGAATAACAATCAATCTGTAGATTTTTGATGCTGGCACCAAACCTTAAAGGAGGGGTAGGTAAGTTTGAGAAGTGCACAAAAATTCCAAAGTACACAACCCGAAAAGAATCCGCCCCTTCCTTCAGACTTCCTACAGAGCACCTCCTCCAACACACATGAACGCGCATGATCATGATAATGAATGTAAAACAAAATGTATAACACAGTTATTGTCAGTGCTTATATTTTTGAAGCTAGCATGTTTGTTTTGTGAAACTGTATTACAAATGTTACGTCTAGCTGACGAGAGCAGGCTGCGGTAACGTTACATATCAGCTCGGTGTGCTCCGTAAATAGTCGCCATACATATACACTACATTTTTTCATACAAATAATTGGTCGTAGTTTTTACAGTATTACGGCTTCCACAGATGAAATATTTGTATGGATTTTTTTTAAAAGCACTTGGAATATGCATTGCTATCAGGATATTAAGAGCATTCCATGGAATATAACAAAAAGTGCATCTCGAGCTGGTTTCTCAAACTTACCTACCCCTCCTTTAATGTCCTTTTCAAAAATATACAATGACTCTTGATGTTAAATGCTATACGCGTTAACCCGTCTCTCCCCCCCCCCGCTCACCTGGCCTGCAGGTTCTCCAGCTCCACTCCTCTCTCCCTCTCCAGCTTGACCAGCGCCTCCTTGTGGCGCCGGGCCTCCTGCTGAACCTGCTCGTCTGCGTAGACCTCCTGCTCCTTCAGCTGCTCCTCCAAAGCGTTGGCCCGGTGCACGAGGTGGAGGTTCTCCTGCCGCAGCCGAGTGTGCTGCTCCCCCGAAGCCTCCGACTCCTTCTCCAGCTCCGCCACTCGACGCTCCAGGAGCAACACCTGGAATAGGCACATTTTTTTTTAAAAGGTTAGTGACTAACATTGAAATGTATTGTCAAAGCATGTGTTTAAAGGGGGCCTTTAATTCTGATCATTTTCAGGCTCTGTTGTGATTGGTCAACCGCTAAGAGATGTCCCACCCTTTAGCCTATCACGTACAATGTGTTGGAGCGCTAGCCAATAGAAGTGCAAGTGTTACATAGTGTTGTCACTGTGTTCTGGATTTAAACAAAGGAGTCCAATGGAGTCGTTTCAGGGAGAGGGGGGGGGGGGGGGGAGAAAACAAGTGAACTTTGAGATTTTAGACTTTACAGACCATTTACATCAGGGGTTCTCAAAGTTTTGATGAGTGAGGGCCAATTTAGGTACCCAATATTGGATTGAGGGCCGCCCAAGAAAAAACGGAACACAAAATAATTCCAAAACAAATCCTTTCTTTATTGTACTAACCAATTATACATACTGTATACATTAAGATTAATAAAACATTAATTTGTCTCAAAAGTGCCTTGCAAACACACGCAAACACGCACACGCACACAAACACACGCAAACGCAAATAACCACAATCACACACACGCCTTTTTACATACCTATATATACACAAACAAACACACATACATTTTGTGTACATATCTTGGCATTCACCTCCTATTTACAATAAACATCATTTGGAGTTTACATCTTCTCTGGCATTTTAATCAGATGCACCACAGCGGCTTCTCATATCATTTCTTACCAGTCAACTAGTGACTCATCCAAAACAACTTTCAACTTTTTTTTCTTTTTTTTTGTCACATTAACTATCGCCGCCAGAAACATTTCCGAGGGCCGCCATTGGCCCGCGGGCCGCACTTTGAGAACCCCTGATTTACATGAATAAAAAAAACCTAAATAACAAACTACAGGAGAGGATAGATACCAAAAAAAATTATAATAATAAGGCCCCTTTAACTGACTTTAGGAAATGCTCCTTGTATCTGGAACGGCGACTGTAACAGGTGAAAGCTGTGGCTGCTCACAGGTAAGAATAAGTAACAGGAGGATTGTGAAAAAGCAAACGTTGCAGAAACATATTATCCGTTAACTTCCTCCACAGCTCACCTTGTCTGTGATGTCGTTATCTGCGAGCTCCAGGATGTCCCGCGTCAGGTCGCTCACGGTGTCCAGAGTCATGGAGCTGTTTTGGAGGAGATGTCTGCACGAGGAACGGAGAAAGAAACGTAAATCCATAGAGCCAGTTCACATTTCATACACTGCTTTGTTTCCATGTGCCAAAACATAACTATCTATTACAATGATTGTAGAAATATGAACTCCCTGCCCCACTGAAAGTAGAGCAACCATTTGGCTTACCTTGCTACTTTCTTGCTGGACAGCCTCTTGCCAGCGCTGGACGGGGAAACAGAACAACAGGAAAAATGGTCAGGAAGAGAAAAAGGATAAAAGGAAAGAGACCCCATCTCCTGGTATCTAACCCCCCCGACCCTCCATTTGCTAACCCCACAGAAAACAGAAAGGCACGATGATGTGGATTTCTACTTAAAAATCACTTGTTTCACAGCAATCCCACACAAACACATGGATTAACAATGTCTATCAAGTGCTGATTACGGATCAGTTCTGACCTGTGACGGTAATACAGAAACTTTTTTAAAAAGGAAAATGCCAAAGTCCTGAATCATGCCATTAAGTAGCTGAACCAACAAATAGGATTTCAGTATTAGTACGTTTCTGTAACAACTACTGGTCAGTAATCCTGGATCAGCTGTTCCGATAAAAACAAAGTTATTTGAAAAGCTTTGCTCCACTTCCAGCAGTCATTCTGCAACAACTCAAATGAAGCACGATGACATGATGTGGAGAGAAGCACACACTGAGACAGACGACCACTCACCTGTAATACCTGGGGTCATTCTTTTTTAATAATACATTTACAAGCTTGTTTTGAGATGAGCAATATGTATTTTATGCATGAGTGACAAACCAAAATAGTAACAATGGACTACCATGATCCAAAAAAAATTATCGGAGCGACTGAAAAATAGATTATTTAAACACTAAAGGTTGAATGTTCACACACACTGCACATCACACAACAAGAGGGCGCAGATGAAAAAACACTGTGTGAAAAGTGCAATCTGTAACATAACACACACCATGTTGTTGCCAGCATGCACACACGATGAGTACATGCATGACACTGCGTTTAAATCATCACCGCAAACACATTCACAGAGCCTGCAGTCGGGCGTGAATGACGGGGTTACCTAGTCATCTCTAGGAAATTGAGGCGAGTGGAGAGGTCCTCCAGGCGACTTATTTGTTTGTGACACTGGCTACAGAAAAAGTCCAGCGCCTCCTCCCTGAGGAAGCTCTGAAAGCAGTCAGGTAAGGCAGCGGTGGCACTGGAAAGAGGAAACAAGGGGGAGGAAGAGGAGGGAGGAGGAAGTGGTGAGTGAGTGAGTGAGGTGGGACAGGAACACCTTTGAGGGGGTGCAGGAGGAGATGGTGAAATCCACAGGAAAATGTAAAGGAGTAAAGTGGGAGGGAGCCGTGAAACAGACTGCTGTGTTTCTTTGTGAAAGGAGACGGAACGTTATCAGAGGAAGATTGTGTTGCTGTTTTGTTCATTTCCCTCATTGTGACCTTGGCCTGTTTGCAGACAGACAACAGAATGGTTACAATTAAGCTAACAACTTAAGCTCTGGAGCAAACCAAGGCGACACGCATCCGATTATTTCATTGTTCCGGATTCTGCGGCCTCTCCTCACATCACCTCCGCCGGCTGATTGTCCATTCAGGCAGAGAGTCAAGCATTCATTATGCAACACGCTGGCACAGCTTCCTGTTTATGTAGGCAGAAAAAAAACGTGGCGGGGCAGACTTCTCAAGGGTTTGCCACTTGATGGTCGTACGCGCTGTTGTTCCCTGACTGCGTGAAGGATGACTGTTGCTTACAGCCATTTCTGCTGAACAGAAGTCAAAGCGCTGGGATATGTAGATACGTGTGGGGGGGGGGGGGTGTGTGTGTGTGTGTGTGTGGGCAGCGCCGGTACATGCGCCATCAGTGAGCACGATTGGCCCAAAACACAGTGACGCATTCACAGTGAGTGGGTGAAGTTTGTGGGAAGCATGATTTTCTTTTTTAGCCTAACCACCAACAACGTGTGCGCCATGTGATGTTTCACAGGCAGTATGTAATTCAATGATGACTTTCATTTCATTTCGATTTTAACCATAATTTAAGGTAAAAAATATGCAATAACATACCAAGCAAGTTCAAAAATCCATTAAGACTGTTGTACCTGTAATATTACTAATATTAATTAACTCTAATAATTAATCTTCTAATATATTGCCCTTGTCATCATCTTGTTATACTTACTTTTCTGTATATTCAAATAAATGGTACATTATATATTTATAATCCTTAATAATAGTTATATTTAATAATTACTATAAAATATTTGAATATTTTGTGTATATTTATTCATATTTTTCAAATGTTATACACTATACAAAAATAGTTTTGTATAACTGTTTATGTTTGAACCATTATACACCAACCTATTTGGCGCAATATACCGGATTCAGATTACTACCTTTAAGCAAGTCAAGTTTTTTTTTTTAAAAAGGAGTATTTCCATTTTGTCAATGAGCTACAAAAACTAGGCTCAGAACATTAAGAGCATCCCGGTAAGGCAGATCACGGAAATATCAAGAGGGAATTACTCATTATCTCGCTTTAGTATAGGAGGAGGATTGGAAAAAGATGACAAGGGGAAAGTCTACAAGAGGGGCTTCAACAAAAAGGTCAGGTGCCATAGTGAGTGTGTGTGTGTGTAGAAATGTGTCTGTATTTAGGTGTTTCCCAGACACTGTCCACCAGCCCAGTTTGTTAGATATTCCTCTTGGTGTCTGAACCCAGCCCAACAGAACAGCCACCTCCTGTCCGTCCTACACGTCTTGTTCACCCTGAAGTAAACCGTGTAAAACATTTACTCTCGGGATCACACAACAAGGGCAAAAGGAGAGTTTTAGGATGGAGCCCAACATTTTCAACAACATTGCAACAGTGAGAGTAACACTGATGGAATGAACTTTGTATACACTCGATTTATCTTCGCCCTTCACGAGAAAAGGAGCCCGATAAGCAAGTCTCCAGAAAGCTCTTATCAACATTTGTCCTCAGTGTCTTTGTTAAAAGAGAAACATTTCCTCCAAAGAACGTAAATAAAGGAGATTTAAAACCGGAGCTGAGAATGTAACAGTGTCACTCCTCGTATCAGGCAGCAGGGATGAGTCAAAGAGAGACTTAGTAATAATCTTCAGGCTGCCAACACTTTAAAATGCAGAGCTCCAGACTGCGAAATCGTTGCATACCCGATCCATTTTTGGGGAGTTAAAAATGTCTCGTAATTATCATTGGGGACCCGGTCCAATTCAGACACTCTCGATTCCAACACCGCCTCCAAAATCTCAACATTCAACTTAATGAGTGAACATGTTTTAAGCACGTAGGGAGGGCCGTGCTCACTTCGTAGCCACTAGCTCGCAAAACCCAATTTGTGTATCACTTGTCCACACAAGCCTGTTTGTTTTAGGATTTGAGACCAGTTAAGCAACATATGGTGTACGTAGAGCTCTACCAAACAATCTATTTAGCTGTTAACGTGTTTCAAAAGTAAAAGCGGTCTATGGCTGATCAAAAAATATAATGTATTCAAGTTTGTGTTTTTGTCTTCCCATACAGCAGTTGTGGGAGCAGTGAAAAGATCTCATCACCACACTGTAGATAAAGTGAACTGATTAAACCAACTTTCACATCTTGAAAAAGTACAACCTAAACTCATTTTAAACGGCAGAGGTCTGTACAGTTTAAGCATCGGCGTAGAGGTTTAAGAAACAATCCATTTGCTGTCAATGTTTTTTTTTTAAAACAGCAGTCTATGGCTAAATTTTTTTTTTAAAAGGAAAATGAGAAGAGAGAGTAACGGCCCGTCCACACAGCGGCGTGCGTTGACGCTTCACCATTCACTTTGAATGGGGTGACGTCACTTGTCGCCGAACTGCATCGTGGGAAGCTGGCGTGGCTCGCTGCAAAAGTTGAGCAATGTTCAACTTTTGACGCCTCTGCAGAAGCGTCAGCCAATCGAATCATATGCCAGTACAAGCTCTAGCCAATCAAACCGCTGCTTGTGTGTCAGGGGCGGGACATTCATGTGATTGGTTGTTGGTCGAGTTTCAAGCGTCAACGCACGGCGCTGTGTGGACGGGCCGTAAAGGACAACCAGATGAACTGACTCAGACTTCACTGATAAAGAGCTCCGACAAACTTCCCCCCAACAAAGACCAACTAATTGACTTGTACAGCCAACTGACATAGTCACCTGTGCTACCTGTGCTTAGTCTAATACCTCATATAAGAAAGTTTAAACATGTCCGTAAAGAGGTACTTAGTTGTGTAGGTCATACCTGGGAGAGAGCAGTGAGGAGCCATTGGTCTGTGCGGGTGTCTTCTCGAGAGGGGAGACTCCATCCCCCTCCCCCTCCCTCCCCTCCACGCTGCTCTCCAGTAACTCCGAGGTGTTACTTTCCCCAAAGTCCTCGAAGTGCTCCTCCTCTCCCCCGATGACCGACACCAGCGAATGGTTGTGCAGCTCCGAGTTCAGGGAGAACCTGCGGGGGCACAGAAGAAAGGATTACTGTGTTAGCGTGTGTGTGTGATCCGATGTGTACACAACAACGGCACGGTTATAAATACGTTTAGGCCGTGGCCAAAAATAGAGGGAAGTGTGTCAAGTTTAGACGGGATAAAAATGGATGTCTGACTGGATATAGACAGACACATTAGCCAAAACAAACAAGCCCCGTCTTTTGAGTTGAGAAAAACGACATGATGACATAATATTTGAGCAATAGTACAAGTTGTGTGTGCTGGACCCAATAGTTGGGATATAACTAGAGCCTTTAGTACATCTCAAAACAAGCACAATTGCTTCACCAAGAAAGAGCGGCAATCTGAAGTTCAACGATCACTTCAAAGGTAATCTGTTAATTCACATTAATCCCAAAGTCTGCTTCGGTTCAAACTAAATCTCTCCTGGCTGGTGATGCAAAACCACGAGGGAAGAACGTGAGACGAACATTACATGCGAGTCTGGCTTAAAAGGTAGGGTAGGTAAGAATGGAGAAACCAGCTTGAGTAGGATTTGAAAATACACAACCTAAATAAATCTGCCCCTTCCTTCAGACTTCCTTACAGAGCCCCTCCTCCAACACACACGAACGCGCACATGACCAATGAGGGCACGAGATAAGTTTGTGCACAGATGGAAGGCTGACAGGCAGGTAGGCCATCCAGTTATTTTAGCCGGGCCGGCTCAGATGATTGGTCGTGCTTTTTACAGCGCCACGGCTTCCACAGATGACATTTATTTATGTATTTATTGTCAAAGCATTTAATATATTCATTGCTATCGGGATGTTAAGAGCATTCCATGGAATATAACAAGTGTTTCTGAAGTGAATTACCTACCCCACCTTTAAGAGATTTTATTAACATCGCTGATAAAAACAGGTTGTGACTTTGGCTGGGTATCTAACACAGGGGTTCCCAAAGTGGGGTTCCCGAGGGGGGGGTCGCGAGATGATTCAAAATAAAAAATAAAACATTAAAAAAATTGTTATTATAATTATCAGTGTTTCCCACACAATTTGATTCTATTTGTAGGGGCACCGCACCCCCCCATGCAAATGAGCCATAATCTCATTAAATATGAGCATATTTTAATACTTTCAGGAACACAATTCTGAACATTGGATCAAGTCAGGTTTGAAATTCTTGTGTCATTTTGTAGTCATATTAGCATTTAACGTTTTTACAGAAGGGATTTTAGATTTTTATCACAAATCAGAAACAGCTCTAAAATATAAATTTTCGCCATGTTGTTAGGTATAACATGTTATATCATTCAGGCTATGAATGATATATAAACAAACCCTTCTGTAAAAACCTTCAGAATATTGATAGGAATAGAACTGGAGGGTTTGGTGTATGTAAATGCTACTGAAGTGGACATTTCTCACTCAGAAACATGAGAAAAAAACTCATTTTGAGAAAACAACCTTTACAGATTGCTGTGAAGCGCTACGTAAACCCTCCTGTTCTTTGGATGACAGCTCGACGCACTCCGTGAAGGTATTTCGTGTTCGGGATCATTTGTTTTTGACGGGCTGAAAAGTTTGGGAACCCCTGATCTAACACACAACTGAGAAAAACTCTTGTGGGTGGATCTGGAAGTCTTTGCCTGGAATGGTGATGTTTAAGTTAATAAAGTCCTTTGTATTTGTTTAACAGGAAAGCTGGAAAGATGGCCTTTCCTGTTGTCTGACAGGATACGTTAGATGTCTTAAGCAAACACAGGACGAGGAAGTCTAAATCAGCAGAAAAGCTTGCCCTTTCCTGACACAACGACAAAGATCCTCTTCATTTCACAAGACGAAAAAGGTCTCACTTCAAAGCTGAGACATCACCACCAAAACCTAAAACTGTAGTCTCTTATAAAGACAAACGTTCCTTCCAATTTGCTTTCACCAGACATCAATGCAGTTTAATCTGCAGCCATTTCTTCTGCGAACACTGTGCTCCACTAGGAAAAACAGAACTTTGGAGACTTACCCTTCTTCCGGGCTCTTGCAGCATGGCCCCATATTGAGGTCCCGCGAGGAGAGAGAAGGCATCTTTAAAGGCCCTCCGCTGCTCTGGCGTGAAAGCCGTGGAGCAACTGGAGTCAACACCCCCGACAACCAAAGTGGAATTCTGAAGTTTCACAGGCTACACTGATTTAAAAACAAAAACCACGACTCTCCAGCTGGGAGGAAACAAAAAAAAATAAAAGGGTCTGCTTTTGTGAAACGGCTTAGTCTGTGTTCCTAATGAGCTGCCAATCAGTGCCACATGACTGCGTCGTCTGTGCCACCCGAAGGAGGCGGTACCAGGGAGGGTTGGCCGCGAGTGGGCTAATCAGATTTTAGGCTAAGCAACGGCCAACAGACAGTCCGCTGACCTTTGGGCCAAATGTGTGTGGGGGAGGTTAATCCTGTTACAGTCTTAATCCCCCGTCCAGTGCATACAGTATAATCCAACTCGGAATATGGTGAGAGCTAGCATGGCTAACACATGGCAACAAAATTAAGTTTAGGTATTGATCCTTTTGTTCCATTTACTAGCTACAGGGTTCATACACTTTTTCACCAATGATTTTCAATGACTTTTCCATGACCTTTACCTAATTTTCCATGACCAAAGAAATTACTCTTTCTGAGCAGTACCACTGAAAATGGTTTATTTGAACATGGAACAGGAAAATAAGGTCTGCATATGAAACATGTTGTGCCTGTCTAAAACAAATCAAATAGTAGGCTTACTAGCTTCTACACGCTAAAGCAACTCAAATCTCTCACCAGCAAAATACCTCGACAGTTAAATGCCATTTTTCGTTTCATTACTATACAGTATTTATTATCATTATAGTATTACCATTTCGGCCATTAGATAAAATATAAATTATATTTGATGCAACTTTAGTTACATTTCCATGACTTTTCCAAAACTTTGGGGAAAATATTGTTTTCCATAACTTTTCCAGGGCCTGGAATTAGCATTTTGAATTTCCATGACTTTTCCAGGTTTTTAAATGACCGTAAGAACCCTGTAGCTATTAAAACCACTCACAGTAGCAAATCGTTTGTGACTTGCAAAACCCTGTAAAAAAGGTTTAAGCATGAAAAAAAGCCAAGGATGTGAGTCAGCAATGAGTCATCACAATTCGACGTACACAAACACACTGCCTAAATGAGAGAATAGGAAAAAGGTCACAGGGTCATACAGTGTTCCCGTAAGCAGAGGCGATGGAGAGACTGAGATTATCCAGGGCCACAGAAAAAGGCAAAACAGAAAAAAAGAGCCGACTCAACACTTCCTGGAATTCAAGGCTCAATCATGGAATAGGAAGTCCAAACACATCCCTGTCAGGGAGAACACTCTGAGCCGTCACCAAGCCGGACAGACGGGTCACAGAGTCAGCAGATAACGGCCTCAGCGCTCTGCACTTCCTCACTCCTGTTGGACCTAACACTACAGCAACAAGGGGTTCCAGATATATAGACACCATCTACAGTAACTACTAACTACCCATCGTAGACAAGAGGAGAGAAGGAATCAAGATGATAGCAATCAGGGTTTGATGTGCACCTGTATCAAATCTCCCGCTCATCCTACTTGTCTGATGTAAATAATGGATCACAGAAGCACATTTTGTTTCTGTGTTGCTACTCTGTTTAATATGATTAAATGGAAAAGAGTCCAACAAAGGCCATTATTATTCAGACTATTTATTAATAGACAAAAGCCTCATGACACAGGCAGCAGGCTCATTAGCAAGAGATTTGAAATGCAGTACTATTTTTGACTGCTTTGAGTGGACAGTGCTGGTTTTAAGTCAGGCTGTGAGGTAGGGCTGCTCAATTAAATCGTATTTTAATCGCGATTACGATTATGGCTTGCAACAATTATCGAAATAAAACGATTATTTTATTTTTTTAGTTGAATTATACTTAAAGTTCAGGGTATTCAGCTGTTGAAAACATACTGTTCACATTTTTTTTCTCCAATAAATGGATGTTTTCAAAGCCAATGAATAATCGCATTTAATAATCGCAATTACAATTATTGACGTAAATAATCGAGATTATGATTTTTGCCATAATCGAGCAGCCCTACTGTAAGGTGCACATAGCTAATAATAATAGCCAACACTTAATATCATAAAAAAATAATATGAGAAGAATCCAAAAGCCAAAGAATGCGAGATAAATACAAAATGTGACACGAAATCTTAGAAAATGCTTAGGTTTAGTTGCATTTCCCTCAGTGTGACTGTAAGTGTCTGCTTAGATTTGAGAGAGAATCTCAGTCCTATTCAGTCTTCACAAAATGATGATCCTCTCAGACACACTGAATGGTGGAAGGCGTTTGCTGTTTTCAAGGTCTTTGGCGCTCACACTGTGCTCATTTCAAGTTCTCTCTGAATAGGCTGTTCCTGTTCAGACAGACAGAAAACATCTACAGTCAATGTCCCCGCTGATTATGCTGCCTGGGTGAGTGTGGCCTCAGACTTTCCCTGACAATACATTGAGTATAAATACACGAGGAACTGTACTTAAATGGATGAAACCAAGAAAAAGAAGAGTAGGATAAATATCTCCATGTTCGACTTTCTTCCAAAGGTTTGATCTGTCTGTCTGTTGGACCTAAGTGAGCCAAAGTGATCCAGCACCATATGATCTGTGTGAAAGTTCAGCGCAGGGCAACTCCAGAGCCAACCCCAGAGCTGGAGATTTGACACATTTACGATAAAGTTCTGCAGCCAGCAGTGATTACGCACAGCATTATGACGTTGATCTCAAGACAAGGGGATTACAATTGTATCGCAGAAGTCATTCAGGGACACAAAGACGTAGACGTATATATATGTAGTGTAAATGGCTGAAGATTTTACCGACCTATTTCCACTATCTTCCGGGTCGTGCAGCGTGGCCTCGATGCCGCTGTCCGTCTCCACTTCCTCGTGCATCTCGGGGGGCACCAGGGCCCCCGTGTCCTCATCGGTGAAGGTCTCACACTCGCTGTAAGTGCTCTCGGAGCCCAGGTACGCGCTGTCCGTCACCTCATTTTGCTGAAGAACAAAGAATAAAACACATTACAGTGTGCCCATTAAGCAGTAAACAGACAAAACAACACTGATCTCTATTTCACCATGGCAACAAGCGGGCATTAAAAAGAGAGTATTTTACAAATAAATAAAAAAACACAGCGATAGAAATCCTCGCTTTGCTGCAGCAATATTGCAGATAAACAATTAGTGCCGCAATCATCATTACAATTATAAACAAGCCGAGCAATTACTTCTGGTTCTGGCTTTTAAATGTCAGCAGCAATCAGGATTATGTGCAACCCTGTGAAGCGAAAGGCAGATAGCACACCTATGGGTTGATACGGTTTAAAAAAAACAGCCATTTCTATGATGATCTATTTTGAATGCTCAGGTCTACTCCGTAGGTATCGATGCCAATTACGCCCAAGCGAATCGCAGAGCGAGAACACACTTCAGAGACGCTCTGCTGTGATTCAGATGGCTGTTCCAAGCAAAAAAAAAACTGCTGTATAAACACCTATAAAAGCAACAAGTTCAAACTAAATGAGTAAGCAACAAATACCAAATGCTACACTGCGGCATGCCAAGAAGAACATCTGAAGCTATTAGCAACAAGAGACACTTTGTCATCAGCTATCAGAGCAGCAATAAAGCCGAGACAGGTGAGTCATGTTAGGAAACATAACGTACCATTATGAATGCAGCGTTGGGAGAAGCAGGGCCCCGAGGGCTGTCCACCATGCTCAGAACCATTCTCTCAAAGGAAGAGAAGCCAGCCTGCCATGAGAGCTAATAACTACTAATGCTTCTTCACTCTCAGAGAGGGAGAGAAGAAATAGTGTAACACCTCGTTGAGCTCCACTGGGTGGTCAGAGGGGAGGAGACAGAGGCAAAGTCCAAAGAGTGGCAGAAGTCAGCTGTAACGCTCAACCAGCCGACTTTCTACGCTTTCAAAATGACACACGATCAGCTGGATAATCTCTTCTGGCTCCCGTGAGCTTCCTTTCCTGGCCCGGTGTGACAGAGTAAATCATTACTGTTCTTTAATGTTGCAGAGTGCACAGTTAAAGAGTGTAGGATATCACAACAGTCATAACTTCTGGACTGTGTGCCAATAGAAAAACTAACATACAGTAGGTAGGTTAATAACTTGGATCCCTGTCCATTTATGAATCCAAAAAGGGAAATGTAGCAGCAGCAGAACATATTTAGTAGCAGGGAAAACGGGGTGGTGGACGGGGCGTTGCTTTCCTCTGATGCCAGGCTCAGGCGGAACAGCCTCACCTTGCCTGTTTTGAAAGCAAACAGGGTGAGAACAGCGCGGCCATTGAGAGAGAGGAACCCTTTTCTGGCAGAAGCTGGAGGGAAAAAACAAGGCCGGGGGACACAGGTGTGGCGTCTACTTCAAGCGTAAACACAAACTTCCTCAAAAACTCTGGGCACAGGTTCCAGTAAACAGCAAGGACACTTCGTAAATCACTGCGCTTTACTCATTGTTCGTGTTCATTTTTTTTATTTGAATAGGGAAAGTTCTCAAGAAAATGTAGGAGAGGAAGATCTATTTCTGTTTACAATGATTATGGATAAAGCAATACGATAAACTGATTATTTAACAACTTCAAGTAATTCAAATCATGTTCATTTCACCCTATCCCTTATAGTTCAAGATACAAGTCGAAATGTTCTTATTTAACAACAACCTTCACTGTGTTCTTGAGCCTTTGAGCGGTCATTTAATCAAATGGCACAGGCTTTGTGTTAGTGTCAAACAAATGCCTGCTTCTTTCAAAGAATGATCATCTTATGAACTCATAAACTAGATTAAAGTGCTGGGAACTAGGGCTGCTCAATAAATCGTATTGTAATCGCAATTACGATTATGGCTTGCAACGATTACGAAAATAACGTAATCGAATTACGTAATTTTTTTTTTTTCAGTTGAATTATACTTAAAGTTCAGGGTAATCAACTGTTAAAAACATACTGTTAAAAAAAAAAATTCTCCAATAAATTGATGTTTTCAAAGTAAATGGACAATCGTTTTTAATAATCGTGATATCAATTATTGACCCAAATAAATCGAGATTAGGATTTTTGCCATAATCGAGCAGCCCTACTGGGAACCCATTCACACTCCGACTTTGACTCATGGGCCTGCACTTCTAAACCCTACCAAGAGAGGGCGCTGATAGGGCGCCGTGTTCAGCCATGAAAACAACAGTCCTCGTCCAGCAGTGCTCTCTCAAGTGAACACAATAGCAGGAACACTTACATTCTGCAGAGGCCAGCAACAATGATGGTTAAATATACAAGTTCCAGGGAGAGAGGAATTCCAGATATGTTAACCGCCACTGTGAAAACACCAAGTCTACATACACGCATGTACAAAAAACTCTGGCACATTCCAGCTAATTCAATATTTGTCAAGGAATACTTAAAAAGCAAAGCCAGAAGCTATTCAGTGTCAGCCAAACCAGAGTGGTAATGATAGCCCAGTGGATTTCAGTGGGAAGAGTGAGAGTGCACGGGGAGTTCAGCCTGCGAGCGTCACACTGTGCTGCTGTGTGCAACAACTGGGAGAGCACAGACTGGACCACATGCACGGCTACAGAGGGTGGGGGGGAAGCTTCCTGTGCGGCGCTCACCTCGTCGTATTCCTCCTGACAGCCCACCGCTCCGTCGCCCGGACTGTAGTTGTAGATCTGTGGCTCCGGACCTGTGGATACGAGAGGAAGAAGGAAGGTTTAATGTGCGCAGATCAAACACATTAAGTCAAACAGGAAAGGAGGCTCCACCTAAACAGGACTGGTGCAAACAACGCAGGCTCCATGAAGAAAGAAGGTGTCCCAGCAGGTTCATGCTAGCGCTAACACACTGAGAGCTTTGCTTCTTATCAATAACATATTTGATTAAAAATATAAAAGTGTTTTTGCTTGACAATTCATATGCAGTCTGCAATGTCACCCATTTGTGGTCATTTGCAATTACATGCAAAGGAGACTGTACGATTTGTTCAGAGATACACGTAATGATAACAATCCAACTCTATGCCTAACTGGATTTTAATGTACATTTAAAAGTCTGCTAATGTCATAAAGAAGATCTATGATTAGACTTCACCCCGATCAAAATAACCTGATACATATTGTATCATGGAGGTATCGGAAACAGGCTTTTAGTTATTAGGCTTTAATAACTCTTCTTATTCTCACGATGATCACAGGTTCATGTACAGCTTGTGGGTTCAACCTCACACACCCCCTAACTCTCACCCACCCTATATATATATATATATATA
>CALSBZ010000918.1:452280-466976 GCA_943591055.1 Gobionotothen gibberifrons | reverse complement strand
GAAATCTCAATATTTGAGAAGCTGAAAAGAGCATTTTCTGACATTTTTGATCAACGATTTATCGAAACAGTTGGGGATTATTTATCTGTCTGTCGATTAAAGGTGGGGTAGGAAATTCACTTCAGAAACACTTTTTGTTATATTCAATGGAATGCTCTTAACATCCCGATAGCAATGAATATATTAAATGCTTTGACAATATACATAAAAAAATGTCAAGAATGGTGGAATTCTTTCAGCAGTGTGTGAACGACCTGGGAAGTTACAGTTCAGGTTTGATCTTCACACACTAATGGGAAACTGTGAGGAAGTAACTGATGCATTCTCCACATGGCTGATTACACAGAGAAATACTAAAGGGAGGGAGCTAAGAGAGGAGGACAGTGAGTAACGGGAACATTGTCAATGATCCCCTGTTGGATTCTCACTCATTACATCATGGTTACATGAGTTAGCACAACAAGGCAACAAAACAAACAGATTCAGGGACACACGACTACAATGAATAAATGGCAGAGGAGTTTATATAATGTGTTTTAAAAAAAGGCATATTATTTCCTATTTCCGCAACAATGTGTTTTTGTAGATGTTTATACCTGTCTGAGTGCTCTGTCCTAACAACAAAGCTTTGTGAGTAGTGACACGGGTGAAACAGAGAGGCCAGAGCAGAGGGAGAGGACAGTGAATTATTTAGCTGAATAGGACTCTCTACCCAAACCCCATCTCTCTGCCACTCCCGCTCTGATACCTCGCCAACGAGCCCATGTGTCCGTGCATCTCATGCTTTCCAGCGCATGACTTATTAATGAAAAAGAGTAACCGGAGCTGTGCAACCCAGAAAAGCTTTGGGAAAGAAGGCCACCAATCAATATGCGGGGTGGATCCAGGCAAACGGGGCACTATCGCTGTTACGTCAACACAACCTGTGCATCGTGTCAACACCACCGGCGTGTGCTGTAAACTGGTCGTGATGTCACTTTGGGGTTTCTAAATCCATAACTGTGAAGAAAGGCTAATAAAGTGTTCCCATTTAAAGAGGAAATACAATATTACAAGATTAGTTTTAAAGCGTTTAAAGTGGAACAGGAGTGCAGCAAAGCGGTTTAAGACAGAATAACAGTAGTTTGAGTCCACAGAATTTGGGTCAGTCTTCTGCCTTTCCTTTTAAAATCCCTCCGCTAAGCGATGGATGTGAACATACTGTGTTGACAACATGATTAGAGCGCCATGGGGAATGCGAAGGGATTGAGCCAGACGCTGGAGACTAAATGTAGGTGTGAGTATTTGCTGCCTGGGCAGGTTTTTAGTTTTACAGCAGAATTGGGTTAACGGCAGGTTAGCCAATAGAAAAGTAGAAAATAAATGTTTTAACACACACCGCGTACTACAAACAGATAGAATACCAGCATCAGGACGCAGAAGTTCACCATGTAGCAACGTTTTTTGATTTGTGATGAATGTGTTAACATATCCAATAAAAGCATTCGTTACACGTGACATTTCTATGCCAGCATCTTTTTTTTAGTAGGTAGGTTTTTCAGATCATTCAATGTAGAACACTGAGTCTTCCACAGCAGGCCAAAAGGTGCACAACAAGATAATACGTTTGAAGGGAAACCATTAAGAGACATGTGACTTGCATGTCATGAAAATAAAATCTCATAACTCACCTCCATTGCTGATTGCAGTGATTCCCCGGTGGAAGTCTTCAAAGCTGATCACTCCCAGACCACTGGGATCCAGAAACTTGGTCAGATCCTTCACCTGAAAGATAAAAAAAACACGACATTTAAAACTTCAATTCCGTCATGGCAGCAGCTGCAGAAAATCCTTAATCCATAGCTTTATCATATGATCCGCTTGGATGCTTCAAGTTTATGTCATAGATTATGTAAAGGGAAGTTTTCAGTCCATGGGATACAATGATATAACTGCACTGTTAGCACATTGACTTCAATAAAACAGCACATGCAGGAGAAACAGGTCATTTCAGTAACATGACAGGTTTACTGCAGAGTTACAGTGCGTGAGCTGCAAAGATTTTGATTACAGAAGCAAAAAGTCAACAATAAACACAACTTCTGAACTTCAAAATGAAATCAGTTTAGCAGATGTCGAGTGAGTTTGACAGGGTACAGGTTTGCAAACGGTACAGCTTTTATTATCTTTGAACATGCAAACAGTTACTGAAAGCTTTGCACCATCGGAAGTAATATAATTAAAGATAGCTTATGGAAGCAAGTAAGTAGGACATTTATTACAATACATGCATGAACATTATATAATGTAAAGCAATAAAGCCTTGTGTGCAGTGTGCACAGAAACTTAGCTGAACTCGGGTTTAATGCTTATGTAACTGCACCTACATGCTGTATATTCTTCAGTCTGTAACCTGGCAACAGGCGGATGTGCGCTTAACAGGAACTCAGATCATTGATAAAACACAAGACTTGTGCCTTGAATCAATTATTTCTTTTTAATTAAAAAATGGACTCCTACTGTAAGTGAAATTAAATCTGATCTGAGCCTTCACCTGTGTGTTGGCAGATTGCCCTATTCATAAAGACCTGGGAACTAAATATGCGCTTTGTTCTTTGCAGAATTATTGGTGGCGCCAAGCAATCGAAACCTATTTAAACAAATAACAGACCGAGTCAAATGTCATCCATCACGAAATTATGCTAACCCACTATTACAGCATAATTTAAGGGGTGTATGACTGAGAAACTTGGAAGGAGCCTGGGAGTATGTCGGGCGAGGTTTCTGTGGTTTCAGCTCACATTATTCCTCGAAGAAGCTTAGCACACAACGAGAACACGGTCTTTTCACCGAGATGTTCAGTGTGTGTGCGGCCTCTCTCCTACACTTTTATGTATCGGTTACACATGAAAACAAGCTGATCTGCTTAGCAACGCTGAGCTCCAACTCAGAGAGGCTGAGAAGGCTGAAACTCCTAATAAACTGACTCCAAAAAACCCTGTGGCTTATGATCTGGGTTTGGTTCATTAAGGCCAGCTGTACTTAGAGAGAGAGAGAGAAAGGAGGGGAGCGGCTGAACTATCCGAGTGGATGTTCACACTGAAATGTTAAGTTTAACATCTGCATTCAAGACACATGGTACTTCTTTCTCTGCAATTATTTTGCTACAGAAGATACTGTAAGCTGAAGAAGGGTGGGAAAAAAGGTCTTTAAAAAAAGGATTGAACTTGTGAAAATAAGTGTGCGGCTGCGCTCAACGGTGGGCGTTAGCTTTTAGTTTCGTGTCACAATGCAGAATCAGAGTTGACTGAAAATAATGTTCCATGAAGCTGTTCAGAAACACCTCTGCTGGGTGAGGTGAGAAAACTGAGGTGTGATGAGTGTCAGAAACTGTCATAATTCAGTTGAAATATTATTAGATTTTGCATCTGCAGTAAAATAGTGAGCCAGTGTTCGATAACCAACATATACGGCTGGAAAAAACAAAGTAACTGACAGACAAGCAACCAGAGCACTGTAAAGTGTAAACCTACTATAATATGGAAGCAATCCATGGCCTACATCAGAGTTGTTAAGCCTGTGCAGCAGTGCCAGACCCCTCAGGTCTTGTGAGCAGAGCGTAGTGGCTATTCCTAGGTCTAACCTAAAAAACTAGAGGTGATAGTAATTCCAGTAACGTTTTATTTCTGCCCCAGGATTCTTGGTAAAGCCTCTCCACAGATGTTAAGCTGGCAAACTGAAAGCCTCTCGCCTCTACTTGAGAGAAGACAGCCTCTTTGAAGTATGGCATCCATTTATCACGTAATTGGTTAACCACTTGATTTATCTTCTGTTAAAAAGGAGTACAAAATCTGACTGTAGAACCACAACTATTTTGGGTCTTGTAATACGATCCTTGGTCGACATTATTCAAACGTTTTTAGCAAACAGAAACCAAACATTTTAGCATATTATTGATAATGTTTACTGCAAACCCTAATATAAAAAGGGGTGAGTGCAAATTGACCAATTTAACTTGTTAATACATTAGTTTGATGTTGTTGAAAACACTGTTACGTATAGTCAATGTATGTTCTCTTTTTTGTTTTGATTGTTACTTTATAGTTTACCTACCTCATTCGTTTTCTTTTTACTTAATAAAAACTGATACTTTCTAGATGTGTATTTATTTGAATACTGTATTAAAAGATGTCTTATCTGTCCCCCTTTGTTTTCTTAAATGTAATTCACAGTATTTTAATTGATAATGTCTTATGTAATAATTGTAATTGTTACACCTAACAAGCACAGCCCAGAGAGACAGTGGAAAGACAGATACAAACTAAAGGCAACTCTGTCAGTTCCACTGCTCAGCGGTGCAGAGAAGGCACTGTGGTTTTTCTGTTTCCTCTATTTGCGTCTAATCAGTGCCGGGGCACGCCTGACCGCCTCCACACAGACCGCCGTTGTGCATAACCCCATGAGAAGAATACCCGTTGGTGAAAGTCTTTCCTGGAGGGGACTTCACAATAGTTCCTACACAAAACTCTGATAACCGTGATCATAAGCCTAGTGGGCTGGCAAAAGATGATGAAAAAAAAAAAAAGCAGAATGATCTTAGGATATAAAACATTGACACACATAACAGACAAAAGTGAACTCAAGAGAGGGGGATGTTTCAGGGCATGGGACATTCCATTGTGGATTAGAGGGGCAGAACATAAAAGCAGCGGGTGAGGGGAGCGACGCTGGCCAAAGTGGGGTCGGGAGTGTCGACTGACCACAATGCAGTTCAGTACGGCTATTGTGCAGAATTAGGGTCAAAACCAGTGAGTGAATCCTATCAGTGGTGGCTAGGAAAATCTTTTCAATAGTTGAATTCACAGATTTGGCACATGCCTGCAGGACAGTTCATGTTTGAGGGCATTTCTTTCTGGTATTCATCAAAAAGTAGATCAGTACCTGATTAGTAGGCCAGCTTTCACTCCTCATAAGTGTTCCTAAAACACATCACTGCTATACATAATATAGTTTTATCACACTGACTGGATATCTAAAGGTTGCAAATTAACATTCTTATAAGTCTGTCAAAGTGGTTCCTGAAAAAGATGTCTCACCAAGAAGTGGTAAATGCAACACATTTAAGGCAAGTTAAATGTGTTTTAAAAAGTATTTAAAATTAGAGATGCAAGACTTACAATTAGTCGTCTTAACAAGAAGTCAATAAAAAGAAAATCACATACTGTTTTGAAAATAAATAATCGTTAAACTACATTTTGATGCAAAAATGGCAGGAAATGACATCAAAAACCTCAGAAATGTAGTTTTGCACAGAATGAAAAGAAGGGAACTGAGGACTGAACCCTGAGGGACACCAGGAGAGACTAGGTCAGTGGAGTATTGGCAGTTTAGATATAGCCATTTTTAAATATTTTAAACAACAAATCTAGAAAATAATCTACGGATTAATTGTTTATGAAAATAATCGTTAGTTGCAGCCCCATTATAAATAGACTATATTGTCTTCTTAAGATGCTATGTGACAGGATGCTCATATTAAATCCACACACAAAGCAGAATGTGTGTTTGTCCATGGTCACAATCATATCCTGGAATTATTCTGGATAAAATATTTGCATGTTTAGCAGGCAAGCGCAGGCTGAACATCCATGCAAATACCTCATGAATACCTTCCTGCTGTGCCTGACAGGTTGCTGGGAAATGTGCAGTGTGGTACACAATAAAAACACACAAACAACCAAACTCTGACCATTTAAATATGAAAACCTCCTGTGTATATGCTCACCAGAAAAGAAAATGTAATAAGAAAATCACAACTAAACCAAGCGTGGTTAATCACACAATAAATCCTGCTAAGAAAACTCCCTGTGACATCTTAAGTGCAGCTCTTAACACCAGTTCCACTTGGCTTACATCCCAATGTGCAATTTAAAACTTTTATCGTTTTTAAGCAAACTTATGGATGTCCTTATAAATTAGAGTGACCTATTGCCCTTTGGATTTCACAACCACACAGCTAAAATACATGTTTTACCACCATGGTGCAAGAGTATAATTTCAGTAATCTGATCCAGGCTTGAAAGTTATTGAAACCACTTTAAATTCCAGATAAAATACAAGGGCATACCAGGGCTTATTCAAATATGAAAAGCATATAAATATTGCAAGCTGATATGAAAAGATTAAACAATTTTCTAGCTCAGCAAAGAAACAAACCTCACTCTTAATTCAGCTGCATGTCGGCCTTGTTAGATCAGACCTGACTTTCCCACTGGTCCTTGAGTTCAGCTAATGAATACCAAATCCACTGAAATGTTACATCCATTATATAACATTCCACACATTCTGAAGATAAGACCGTCTCCTGCATGCCTACTTATTGTAAATGAAAAAGGCAAACACGCCAAAGCCTATGTCTCAGTCTCTGATCACGGAAGGACCGAAATCTGAGAGGAGTTTTTGCAAGGGCACAAATTAGCGCTTGCGAACCAGATAGCCGAAACATTTTAAAAAGACGCACAAGTAATCAATCTGTACAATCTGGTTGGCAGTCCAAGGAAAACCTTTTAAGAGACAAAGATCCAAAGGAAACAGCTGGAACCTAGATAGTTGGGAGGAGAGACGGGGAGAACTCAAACCAAACACTATGAAATAACAGTACAACAGTACAATGAGAGATGTCATGTAAATGTCTCCTGTTCAACACTGCCTAGTGAAACAGGTGGATTTGATTTACATTAGACTAACAAAAGTTCCACTCTTGTCCTCAAAACAAGGTCATGGGCAGTTGTACCTAAACCATGGAGTCCCTCTGACTCAGGAAAATACATTTTACTCTTAATCCTTCAAATTGTCTGCATGGGGAGCCACAGATACCTATGGCTAGACACGGGACAGATCAGGGGCAACAGAGGCGCTTTGAACTGGGGGAAAAGGGATTAAAAAGCATTAGTGAGCCGGCAATACACTTTGTGTGTGGAGTACCAACTAGTTCCCATCCTAACCCAAAAGCCATGTTCAAAGTTCAGCAAAAAGAAGTCAAACCAAGCTGGTCAATATGTTCAGAATTAAATAGGTTGCCTGAATCAGCCCCATATTTAAAACAAGACAAACAAAACATGTTCAAATGGATCAAAAATGCTATAAGTGACACTATTATTCTTATTGCTTCATGAACAAATATCTCATACATGCTCATCAGGGCACACTTGATAGTTAAGGTCATTTCCTGCTACCATTTACATCTGCATTTGCATCCACCCTTTAACTGTTATTTACAAATGGTGTGATCACATGCTGAAGCTCATTGCAGTTCTTGTAAACATCCAGACAGACAAGCACGTCTGACAGGAAAAGAAACTGACGTCATTTTTTTTTTTTTACCCCAGAGCATCAGTCTGCCATGCTCAAAAGACCAATGTAATACAGTATGGCAATAATGTTACATACATACATACATACATACATACATACATGATTCACTACAATTATCAATCTCAATCATTACGTGACACCATCTGATTCAAAAGGTTTCATGTTTAGGAGTTGTTCCTTAACTTGCAAGTAACAGTGAAAATATTTCACAAAAGCAACACATGGGTGAGGATGATGGGTGGAGAGAGGCTCATCCGCCATTTCTCTAGAGATTATCCCCAATCCACAGGATATGCAAATGTGGCGATGCCGGTTTGTCATTAGACATATGGAGAAGTGACGGGCCGGAGAGAATTAATTACAGCCAATATGCTTGACATACTTATCTGGATGATAACCCAAATCCGGACTCTTGAAAACTGGCCAAATATAGATGACAAACTAATCCAGGCATTGTTTAAATAACATGACGCAGTATTAACCAAATCTATAACACCAAATGATAGGAGCTGCTTTCTTATGTAGGAAGCATGCAAGCACCAAACAGGGGGTTCAAAATCACAGAGTTTTAGAAAAAACATACTAAAATGCCTTTATACAATGTTATATAAAGTTGTACCACCTTCAATCACTTTACATATTAAAACAAAGAGATTAACATCCTAAAGGACTTGAAACACTCGTAGCAAATTGACTTCGGCCAGACGGATTTCAGCTGATTGAATTAAGCAGGCTTTTTGCAGGAAGCTCTCAGAGGTCAAGTAGAAAATCAATTATAAATCATTTACGTATATTGCGCTTTATATGGTTTTGCACAGAACTTCACTCGGCATGCATCAGTAGCTGCAGGCTGGAGGCAAACAAGTCAACAGAAAAGGAAGGCATCTCACCTGATCGGCCCCATAGGCAGCAGCAAACTCCATAAACTCCTCAATACGAACAAATCCATCTCCATCTTGGTCTAAAGCATCGAACACAGCTTTTAGTGGGGAGACGTCTTCCTCCCTCGTACTCTCATCTGAGACCATTGGCAGTGAGTCACTTCCCACCATCTTAGAGAGCGATAATGTCTCCACAGTTTGCTCACTAGTCCATCCTGCCTCAGGAGAAGAATTGTGTAAGTCCTGAACTGAAAAATCAAAAGAAGCCATGTCGTGACAATCTGATCCTTCAAGCTGGTTATTGTCCGTAAACATCTCCTCTTCCTTCTCTTTAGTTGTTGTATCGGAAATACTTCCAATTTGTACATCCTCCTGAGGTTTCAAGTCCCAAATGTCTTCGTCGTGGACCTCCTCAGCAGTCAGGCACAGATCCAAAGCCATTGCCTCGTTCCCCTGATTTTTGGCTTCAGAACAAATATTCTCATCCATTAAATCCTTCGATTCATTTTCCACATGGCAACTCTCACTGGTGGATTCACCCTGGATGAAGGCATCTTCAGCCGCAGGCACCGTCAGTGACGGAGGTTCAGCCGACAGACCCAGAGCAAATGAGTCATTCTCACCTTGTTGGTCTGAAGTCACATTTCTATTTACGGTAGCTCCTGCATGTTCCACCTCCGACTCCTCTGTTGATAAGTCTAATGGCGCACCTGTGCAGATAACAGAGGCAGGACTGGCGGGGCACAAGCTGAGACTGCTGTCACAATCTGGAACCTCTGAATCCAACAAAGGCACAGATCCTTCCAAACTCTCCAGTGGTGTGCTGTTGACGTGGTCATGTGGGAGGCAGTTCTCAAGTGAACCTATGCTGCAGGTAACAGGTAGATCAGTCACTTGATCAGGGAATAAACTTTTGTCTCCGGTTTCAGGTGACAAAGTCTCCCTGCTCGGTGAGGGAGGGAGTCCTGCCTGCTCCTCCTGTGACAGGTCCACCAGCTCCTCACTGACACCCTGTGGGTTCAACTCACCCGAGGAGGACTCTGCGGGGAGACAAGAGTTTTCATATGAGAGGAGATCTACCAACAAAAATGGATCTCCTGTGTTGGAAATTCTCGATGGAGAGCCCGGTACGCTGAGACTTATTAGCCCAGCTTCACTACGAAGGGAATCTGAGCTCTCAAGAGGGGTCTCCTGCGTCAAAGTCAATTCCTCATGGGCTGTGTTTTTTCCAACCACATCAGTGAGTTTAGGAGAAAATAACCATGACAAAGTGTAGTCACTTATTTCATCAGGTGGCTCAGTTTTTTCTGTGAAGGACAATTCCTCTATACAAGAAGCATGGAGAGAAGCTTTGGAAATATTGGACTGATCTCCCTCAAACTGCAAATCTCCACAGGAAAAAGCAGAGATATTTATGAGGTTGTCCAACCCTGCCGGCTTGTCCTGGTAAATGTGTTCTTCTTCGCTTTGTTGTGATGTTTGATCGCCGTTTAAGAAATCCAAACCTGTCTGGCCACCCTTGTTTTGACAGAGCACACCTCCATTGTCTGATTCCAGAGAGTGAAATCCGAGAGGAAATGGCAGTTCTGACTCCCACTGTGTGTGCCCCAAAGGGCCAGACAGGACTGTCGCTTCCATGTATAAAGCTGATCCACTTTACAGACGTCACAAAAGCTGGTGTATTATCTCACTGTCCAGATCCAGCTCTTCAACTTTAATGCCATGTTTTTAAATGGCATTACACATCTCAGATATGATATGAAAGTATATAAAGCATTGTCTACCTCATTAAAACAATGCTGGGAGGCTTTGTATTTTTTTAGAATGTAGAGTCGTAGGGGTAATTGCAATAAGAGGTTCAGAAAGGCAACGGATTAACACATTTAAAACACTATTGTGTTTTAACTTCAGCAATTGCCATCCACATCCTGACAACACTGTTACCCAAATTTATAATAAATTCATACGAAGTTACTGTCTTACCCTTACTGATTTTAATGAGTTTTGACCTACTATGTGACTCTCTGTCATGGCAGGTCCTCTCCTGGTTGTTTCCAAATGTCTCCGCTTCACACCATCCAACGCCAACATGCTTCACATCGGCCTGAAAGCTGGTATATCACAGCAATAACTCCTCAGAAATTAACTAACAAAAACGACTGACAACATATCAAACCGTGAGCCAATTTGAACAAATACAGATTAACACGTTCAGTCAACAGTTTGTCAACATTAGCTCAAACTAGCCGATTATCCTATCTTCTGCATCGCAAGCTAATTTGTTCAGGAGTCGAAAGAGCAGCGATGTGTTTCTGTAAGCTAAACAAACCTCAAGTTAAAACCTCAAATCTCTCATTAGAAAGCGGTAAACTAAATATAACACCGACAGTGAGAACTACCAATGAATTTATGCTAGCAACTAACGTTAACTCCTCCTTCGAGCATCCCACTTCTGCCGTGCCATTGGCCAGAGAAGATGCTAACTGACTAGCTAGCGAAATTAGCCTATTAGCTAGCAGACACGAAAAGCAGTCTATCTCCTACCTCTCCGTGTTATATTACACCAAATGGTAGCTAGGATAGCCCACTGTTTTAATAGGAAGCTAAAGACACTGTTGCCTTTGTTATAGTCCAATATTATGTCTTCATTTCGATACCGTTTTCCAGCGGCAAATCCACCTGTGTCAGGCCAGACGAGTGACGAGACGAAACCGATGATTCCTCCTCAAATTCTCCTGTGATATCAGTCTCCAAAACACATCAGCCACTGCGTCCCATTTTGAGGTCAACAACGGAACAAAAAGGGGTTGAAATAGGACTAAAAAGCTCCATCATTTGGCAGTCAGTCCTCCGATGTTGATCACAGAAAACGGAAAGCTCTCGCATCAGCATCAGCAGTGTCCCATCCTCCTCCTCCTCCTCCTCCAGCCGCATACACACCACTGACGTTTCACGCAAGCGTACAAAACACCCCGCAGTATCTGGTTTCATAGCAGCTATCAAATGGTGCCTTATGATTTGTTTTTGCACAATACCCAAGGGTTTTATTCTAGCCATCTTCCTGCACACATTGTGGGCAAGCATCTCTGCACCACATAGGGTAAAGTGCAGGGTGAGCAAGAGGAGCTTTCAGGGACTTCAGGATGGTAGAAGTTTCAGTCTGGGAAATATAATCAACACTTAAATAAGACTTTAGTCACACCTGGAGTAAAATTCAAAGGCTACCCTGCAGCATACCAATTTATTAAAACTACCTGCACATTTACCAGCTTGATAAACACATCAATAATTGTAATAATAAAGTCAAAACATATAACATTATTCTGATATGGGTCAATTTGCATAATGACTACTTCTATTTTTGGTACTTTAAGTATATGTGGATGCTAATACTTTTGTACTTTTACTTGAGTAACATTATGAATACAGGACTTTTACTTATGACAGAGGAATCCCGCACTCTGGTTTTTCTACTTTTAGTTAAGTACAAGATCTGAGAACTTATCCCAGCTCTGCTTGCAAGCATGAATTATTCAGTAAAATAATATAAATGTACATTTAAAACAATATGTAATAGTTGGCAGACCTCAAGTGGAGAGAGATGTGTTTTGATCATGCAAGTGGTTGCAAATGTAATGTTTTGGCGCCCCCATCTGACTTACAGAAGTATTTGTTGTCTTCAGGTGTGCTATTGCTGTATCCTATTTTAGTCATCAAATCAAATGTTTCAGTCTGAGGAACACCAGAACAAACTATATTCAATTATAATTCAAATATTAATATTATAACATCCACATTTTCACAAGAGAAAAGTCATAACAAAAAAACAAGGGAACAGTACTACCAATGTCATATTTTCATTAATCAACTTGTGGCACCTTAGATTTGGTAGCTAGGGAACCACTTGTGTAATTTATATTCGCCCTATTAATATAATTAAACAAGGGAAAACATTTCAAAGTGTCACTTAATAACGAGATATAAAGTAAAAAAACAAGTACAAATTCATAGCACCAATAAAATAGGTATGAAGTAAAGCGTGTCCTTAAGCCAGTCAAACAGAAAAGAAGGCAAGATGGAGACAGTAGTTGTACATTACTAAAAGCAAACAAAACGATTTGCCATAGTAAACTGTAATTATTAAAGTTTTATTTATAAATGAAATGAATTACAAAAATCACATTAAACGGCATTTGATAAACATGACTATACATGAAATGCATGATGACGCGACACAGCATTGTAATGGGTAAAAAACCCGGAATTGTTATATAATTGAACTATTAAGATGATAAAATATAGCATTTCGTATATGTTTGTGTTAAACTCTACCAGCAATACATACTTAAAGCAAATACTGTACATGGCCAACAGATGGCCCCTAAATTAGTATTTTTTCACTTGTCTCTTTTCTTTTCAGATGACCAATAACCTGAAAAAAAGAAAGAAAATAAAAACAAGTGGATTAATAGGGGTTACACTGCTGTATTCCTGTCATCAGAACTTATATCAGAGATGTGATACAATGCACAGAACATTCACATTTTCAGTCACACAGTCTCTCCACATGGAGAGCTGCACCTCCTCCTACACACCTGGGTCAGGAGGAGGACAGAGTATCCCCTGTTCAGAGTTTAGCAGATTTAGAGGCTATACCCATCAGCATGGAGATGTCGTTAGCGGAGGTCAACCACGCTCCGCCGTCAGCCACCATGATGGCCCCCGTCACGTAGGAGGAGGCCCGGCTGGCCAGGAAGAGAGCGCAGTGGGCCATCTCTGTCTTGTTGCCCGCTCGCTGCAGAGGAATGGACTTAAACGCACCAGCAGCCTCGCCTCTGGGGCCACCTGAGGCATTAAGAGACAAATAAATACAAGCTCAGTTACATTGAAATACTGCTTCCGTTTATTGTTATTTTATAAAAGACTGCTAATTAATCCTCCAAGTTAAAAAGTGCCATACAAATATTATAAATATAAATACCTATTCCACAAGTTTAATCATTTAACAAACATATGTGCTGGTCCTAGCTACAGTACCAAATGATCATTTCTTTTATGAATAATATCTATTTAAATGCCACTTATTTTACAAAATACCAGTGTTGTTAGGGTCAGAGTTCAAAAAGACAACTAGTACTATTATTACTACTATATTCTAGTGTGATTCTTTTGAGAATTTAAATGATAAGCATAAACTTTGAAGCATTGTTTATGTCTAGGAATATAGCATGTAGTTGGCCAATAAATAAAAAAACATGATATAATGGATCAATCTTGTAGGAAATAGTAGAAAAAAAGCTACATTTTTAAGCCAAGGCTATTCATTTAAAAGTTTGATGTAACACAATTGATGATGCTGTAATGGCCATGGGATCAAATCAAAGTGTGGTTTACATGGGTTTTTATAGGGACCATTTTTCCTTAAGCGCGAGACACAATTGTTAATGGATTACCCATAAATCAGCTGTTTTTTGTCGATATAGTGTTAAATCTTTACCCAGTCTGCGGAAGCCCTCTGTGCCAGAGACAGGACCGGGAGCCACGGTGTTGACTCTCACCCCACTGGGGCCCCACTCCACCGCCAGGTGCTTGGTCATGGCATCTGGGGGCCAAGAGCAGCACAATTCAGTCATTAGATTCAAATTTTAATATTATTTTACAACATTTAAAAAAGTTCTTACCATTTGCAGCCTTAGCAGAGCCAGCATGCACCTGAAGGGCCTGCCCCCTGTATCCAAGTGTTGCAGAGATGTTCACGATGCAACCACCGTGATCCTTCACACAAAAATGATGGGAGTGTCAAAAACAATGCCATGGGTAAATGATGAAAATGAGATTCAGACAGCAGAAGCAGCACTTTAAATCCCATTTAGACACAAGCTAATCAATAATCTATGATCTATACTGTCCTTTATTGGTGATCAAATTGAATTGCAATGAGTGAATCTTATTGAAATGATCAATAACACTTAACTAAGACTAGTGTGTCCTTAACTGAGACATATTGTGTCCCATACATAGAAAGAATACTGTACCTGCAGCCACTTCTCATACACCACCTTGCTGGTGTTGAATGTGCCCATAGTGTCTATCTCCAACACTGTCTTGAAGGCATTGAAGGAGAGTGACGAAGCCGGGCAGAGGAAGTTTCCAGCAGCATCTGTCAACAATAGTAACCATGACCTTAACCAAAGCCATTAAAGCTAGTGACGTAATAGTTTGTTAAGGAGATGAGGGTGCAAAGACAGAAGATAAAGATACACAGAATCAGAAAAGTTGATGATTAAACCAAAAACGTTCATAGTTGTTTAAAGGTCATTTGCACATATTCACCATTCAGACAACTTTAAATGTATTGGCAACACAAACTAGGTGATCATTTCCAGACATGTTTTGAAGTGTTACATACTGTTAACGAGGATGTCAATGCGGCCCAACTCTTTCAGGGTCGTCTCCACAGCA
>CALSBZ010000918.1:433841-447280 GCA_943591055.1 Gobionotothen gibberifrons | reverse complement strand
TAACACACACACACACACACACACACACACACACACACACACACACACACACACACACACACACACACACACACACACACAGCATTGTTTTAAAAATACATATCCAATGGCCAATTACAAACAAGAACACAGTCCCTACTCCCTCCCACACATGCCCACATAGGCAGCAGCCAGTGGACTCGCCTTGTAATCGCTTGGCGAGCTCTCTGGTGAACAGAACATTGGCAAGCTTGCTCTGACAGTACGCCTGCTTGGTATCAAACTTCTTTTTCTCCCAGTGCAAGTCCTCGAAGTCCATCTTTCCAACGATGTGGGCGAGGGAGGCCAGGTTGATCACTCTGCTGGGGGCGGACTCTTTCAACTTATCCAGCAGAAGATTTGTCAACAAGAAGTGGCCTGGAGGAAGGCAGAAGCTATCGGAATCAGGTGGTGATCGAGTTCAGATATTTACATTAAAAAAAGCTTACATTCGGAGAGTTTAGAAAAACTCAGTCAGACTTCAATTAGGTACCTAGGTGGTTAACTCCAAACTGCATGTCGAATCCATCTTCTGTCTTCCCTTCTGGACATCTCATGACCCCTGCATTGTTTATCAGAACATCCACACGCTGCTCCTCTGCAAGACAATAACATCGATGTTAGGATGTTATTAGGATCCCCACACTCTTCCTGGTTACCACACAAAACTTAACAACAGACATAAATCACTTACTGATAAAAACAGCCATATGATTTTAAAATTGGTATAACTATAACTTACAATCATATTAAATAAGCTTTTATGGTGTGCTTCATCTCCATAACTGAACACATAACTGTAGTGACAGTGACTTATTTTGTTTTCTCACTTTGTTTGATTTTCTCTGCAAACTCTCTTATGGATTTCATTGAGGCCAGGTCGAGTTGGCAAGCATAAACGTGAGGATTCAGGGTATTCCCTCGTATTTCCTTGGCAGCTGTCTCGCACTTTTCCATGTCTCGACATCCCATAATGATCCGACCCCCTGATGATACCAGAATGGAGAAAGAAGCATGTCATTGTGAGCAAAATAACAAGTTGAAGATTGTATGACCAAATCAGATATTTGCTCCACACCTCTCTTTGCCAGGTCCCGGGCGGTTTCTTTCCCGATGCCAGTGTTGGCCCCCGTTATCACCACAGTCTTCCCAGTTAAGGTAGCTTTACTAGTACACCGGCCTCCAGTCATATGTTCCCTATAAGAATAATTAGTTTAGTGCTATTGCATTTAAACAAGCCTCCTATTTCAGCATGGAAACCAGGACATCTCAGTTCTGTCTCTCTTGCTTCCTAATGAGCCTGGACTCAACTTTTTCTATCTTGTCTACCTTACCTGTCTGTTTATACTATAACAGCTTGATCAGCCCAATGCTTTCACTCAGGAAAATCTTTATACAGCAGGATAGAGAGCTCCTTTTATAAGCTTTGTCAGATGGGAAATGATAAAATATTGTACCGGAGGCTGAAATTAACATATATTGAGGAAAGTCATACTCAAGTTATATCCAGTCCAGTCACCTCAAGGGGCCCAGTACAGCTCAGGGTTTACTGTGCAACTGATTTGTGCGATTGAATTGGTTTGGGAATATGCAGCACTTAATCACAATATTAACTGATGCAATAAGGGCTGTAGCTAAGTGTAAAATGTATGCATGACTCCTAATCATAAACATAAGGGAAACAACCCCTGTGGATTGACTATGGCTGTGAAGTGTTTTTAAAGTGGGCCACGCTTTATTTCAGTTACCTGTGGCAAAATGTAAGTTAAAGGTCCCATGTCATGGCCATTTCTACTGATCATAATTCCATTGTTGAGGAATACTAAAATAGATTTATATTGTGCAATTTTCCAAACTCACATTGGTTTCTCATACAGCATCTCTGTATAGTATTTGTATTCACTCTGTGTCCTAAACGGCTTGTTGGAGCTCCTGCCTCCCCCTCCCTATGAGCCCAGTGGCCGTCTGCGAGACAGCGAGACACAGCGAAACCCAGCCCGAACACACACACACACCCGCAGACCGGATTGGAGTTTGTGTGTGTGCTCACACACACACAAACACCCAGCCTCGCCGCGTCCCGCCGTCTCAGGGAGTAGAAATCGGCGGAGCTGCAGCTGAGAAAAGATTGAGAGTGTGTGTGTGTGTGTGTGTAACGTAACAGCTCCACGGATTGGTCCGTTTGGACCAATGGGTTCATTTGGGTATGGGCACGTCACTGTACCCAGGAAGAAAACAATGGAAAAAGAGAAATCTCCAACGAGGCGTTCTGGGGCAGCATAGACAGGTCTTTTCTGTGTTAGGGTTTTACTCCCTACAGGGTGTACGTTGAGGGTTCGTGACTCTGCAGACCGTTTACATGCATAAAAGTGGCGTGGCGTGTGACACAGTGGACTCAGTGTTGTGGTACATATTGGATATGTTCAATTGATTGCACACAAAACTTGGGGACAACCAGCCTATTAATACAGTTCAAATAGCATACAGATGGGGAGGAATTGGGGCCAACCAGCTGAACTATATCCAAGAAAACCCCTCATAGGTTTATTCTGCCATGAATCCAGTTTCGTAACACAGTCTTGAACTTTTGACCTCACCTTCAAAAAAAGGTGTTTGTTCCTTGACTTGAACTGAATGAACTATTGAGGCTCATAACTGTTTATGTTTATGTTTATTAAGGATCCCCATTTTGCTCTCGACAAAAGCTACTCTTCCTGGGGTCCGACACTTAAAACAATACAACAATAATACAGCAACATTTACGACATAAGTCCTGACATCATTAACAACATCACCAATATCACCAATATCATCAACAACATGCGATCAAATTCAATTAGGGTTCACAGCTCGCAAGGGTACATGGTCATTAGTAGATGGCCCTTCAATCTCTTCTTGAAAGAGACTCTGGACTCTATTTCAGCAAGGTAGTTTGGCAATGAGTTCCATTCCTTTATAGCTCTATAAGTCACAGAAGATTTCAGAAGATTTGTCCTGGGTTTAGGTGCCAGTAGATGGCCTGATGTAGCTTGTCTAGTCTGAACTGTAAGTGAGATAACACAGAAAAACAAAGAATTCCCCAGCGTTCACCCAATCCTTATTAACTGTGAATGCGTGAGCAGAATGTCATTAACTCCTTTACATCTACTCAATCCAATACATCCACCCTGTTATAAAAAGCTGCCTTTATGAAGAAGATATATTTATATAACTGGGCTGTTCTTTGTGAAGATGTTGTGTACTGGTTTGTATATAACAGCTTAAGTGTTAATCACTCATAATGGGAGGAAATAACTTACTTAAGCATACTTAAAACCTAAACCAATTAAGCTACCTTCAACCAAGTACAACAAAAAGTAAGTTTTGAACCAACTAGACATTATATTAAGTAAATATATTGTTAACTACGTCTGAATGTAAAGCTAATACCGTATTCAGCAGCAAATGTGACACATGCAGTGTGAAATGTACAGTTACATCATGATACAGAGACAGTCATTTGTACTCACTTCAGTAAAACAGCAACTCCAAACACTGTCCCAAAGACAGAAACTGGTAAAATATATTTGTTCATGACTACCGAATATCTCTGAATGCTAAATATAACATTCAAATATGTTTTAACGCCGTTTCAATAGCTGGTTTTACAACAACACTGCACACTAGCACAAGGTTACATGCGCATGTTTTTAGCGTCATCAACTGGGGCCAACCAACAGCGAGGAGCAAATACCAAGTGGAATTGTGGGAAATGTAGTCGCAATTGAATTAAACACATAAACAAGCAATACAATAACTTTTAATCTGTTTTTTTTACTAAATTGTTCCGTGAAAATGTATTCAGGATGAAACTTATAAGGGGTACTGTTAAAATTAAGGTGTTTTTAATCGATATAACTGATGTACGTATTGATTTCTGTTCATTTCAAAACAAATCTGTACAATTACTTTTAGTGGTTGCTTTAACATATTATATTTATGAGAGCTCTGGGAATATAAACTCCCTATTGTGCATATACTATTATTTTTCATTAAAAACGTACATTTGTATCACTCAATTGCATTTATATATGTTACATTTGGCTCGATGAGAATTTTACTGTGACTGTCGCAATTGGGATTATGAAATTCAAAATGAAATGGAGGGTTATTGAAGGATTTATACAGATAAGAGGGGAACCATATGACTCAGTGAGTGGTGTGACTGTAAATAACTGTTTCTCCTGTTTTTGAATAAACAGATGTAAAATGTATTATGTTGTGACTACAGTCAGAAAGTTATTTCTGCCTTTGAGGAAACGAGGGAGACTGAAAGAGTGAAAAAGCAAAATCTCGAGCTAAAGTAGGAGACGGAGAGGGGCAGCTGAGGAGGGTCAAACACCAATGTGTGAGGTGTTGGAGCAGCTTTAGTGCTCTGTACGCCAGCAGCAATAATATTTACCATTTTTTACTTTTCCTGGTATACGCCATATGTTCGCTAAAGTGAAATAAATCTGTCTTTTGTTCAAAGTTTAGGTACCTGCTGTTGGGAGCAAATGTTGCTAAATTCTCCAGAGATTTAGTTGAATTCAGTTTTTCTTTGCACAAAGTGTTGTTTTTGGAAAATGTCACAAATAAGATAGGCAAGGCAAGGCAAGGCAAGTTTATTTATATACAGTAGCACCTTTCAACACAAGGCAATGCAAGGTGCTTTACAAACATGAAAAACATTCAGACAAAGGCATTTAAAAAGAAAAGATAATAAAAGAAACATTAAAAAGAAAAAATACATGAATAAAAAGGACATGAATAAAAAGTACATGAAGAAAAAGTTACAGTGCAGTTTAAGATATGAATAGTTCACACAGAAGTTCCACTTTACTGATGAACACAACGGCTCAGTTTCAATTAAAAGCAGCGACAAAAAGATAAGTCTTCAGCCTGGATTTAAAAGTAGTAAGAGGGGGGAAAGTGTTTTAAGTAAATACTGCTTGTTAACTTTTAGACAACTCCCTTCACACTTTTCCGTATGCTTAAATAAGACAAATAAGACTTGAATACTTTCAGACACTTTACTTTGGGTTTGTGGCATGTCCTGGCAGTTTTGGCCATACATTCTTTGCAGTAAAATGATGTTCATTGGATTTTCTCGTCAAGTGAAGAACCTTGAATTTCTTTTTAACAAGATATATTCTTTACTTTTGTTATAGATAGCCCTAACCCAAAAAACAGAGCACTGTCCCCAACCCCTCTGTTTATAGGGCAGCTAGAACACAAAGTTTCCTCCGTATGAAGATGAATTTGAGAGCAGTGAAATAACAAGGCCACCCCTTTACAACAAGAAACTTGAGGTGACACAAAAAAAGTAAAAACTAGGACATGAGCGTGGTGTCTGAAGTACAGAGAGGAGGAGCAGCTCTGCTCTATTTGTTCCCAGCTCAGAGGTGTGTGTCCCCCAAGTGTGTTTGACCCCCGATGCTCTCTGCTGTCAGCCCACGGTGCTCGACCTTCTCTGTGATTTATGAGATGACCCAGAGGAAACTCTCTGCCTGTTGGCCCGTTCTGCAGTGTGTGAAACACCTGAATGTTTCAAAGAGGTGCTGAAAACTAAGCTATTCAATGTCCACCCATTTCCATTTCATTATCTTTTTTTCAGAGGCTTCATTCTCCCTATCTTCCTGATACTAGACTTATTCTGGAAACAGTTCACTCTTTTTTACAGCCTCAGCCGGCCCAGGGGCAAATTGTGAGACAATAGGCCCCCAGGCACAGGCATGTTGAATGCCCACCCACATAGAAGCAGTAGTCACTTGGTATATCTTTTTGCTCATTTTGTGTCCATTTGTATTCACTTTGTATATATTTTATGTCATTTTGTGTTCATTTACTTTGTGTCTCTTTTTTGTCATTTAGTGAATGTTTGTTGTCTCTTTTTTACTATTTGTGGTCACGTTGTGATCACTTTACAGTAAAGTTATGTCCCTTGTGACACATTTTTGGTCATTTAAAAATAATTTTGGATAATTTTGAGTTTGAATGTATTTATTTAAGAAGAGACAATGCACATTAATTAACATGAGCACTTGAGTCCATCATGTACATGTGCCAGATTTAGCCACAGAGGCTAATTTGTGATCAAGTTATTTCTCTTAGTGGTAATGATGTGATTACTTTCGGCCATTTTGAGTCTCATCCCGGCCGGTATGTGTTTCTTTGAGTGACATTTTGTGGGTGAAGGCCAAGGGGGGCCCTGGGGGACAATATGGTTCCCTGGACCTGTGCCCGTCAGACCGGTTCAGTAATCCAGACATGATCTCATGAGCCTGACCTGCATCTCTTTAAAGTAAATCTAGGCTGGAAGAAAAGAGAGAAACAGAACAAGTATAAAATCCATTAGTAATAAAAAGCTGCTCCTCTGCATGTATTATGTGACTGACATTTGATAGCCTGAGGCCAAAATAAGATGAAGAAACGTCTTATCTCTTCAGAGGATCTAAATGAGCATTACCCATAAACCCTCCTGATCAGTGGTGTTTAATGATGGAGCATTAAGGTTATCCCTGTTATGTCGATGCTGTTTTCTCAGTCCAATCTGTTCGGCTTGGCAAACTTTGTCTGGCATGAGGCCTGTTGTTAAACATGTACAGTATACGGGTGGCTGCCAGGGCGCTGAATTAGTTGAAAGTCTTGCCTGGCTCTTACCTAATAAGGACAGTTGGCAAAGTCACAGTGCGAAGTAGCCTAGCCCATAAGCTGTTGAATTATGCAAGAGTGGAGCAGCTTGTTCCTTCAAATCATGAATCAAAAGTAAAGAAAAAACACTCATGGAGGCATTGAGGCTGGGTGGTTGTGTGAAGGCAGAGGTGGGTAAAGTACTCAGATCTTGTACTGAAGGAAACGTAGAAATACCACAGTGTCGGAATACTCTATAGAATCAAAATATACTTATAGGTGTTTGATAAATGAAGTGGATTAAAAGTATACAATTTACCTCTAATTTGTAGTGGGGTGGAAGCAGTTAGTACAAGTACAATTTCTACTTTTACCCGACTACAATTAAAAGGTAAATTGTGCACTTTTACTCTTACTTTGCAGATTTGGATTAATGATGTGAAATATAATCAACACATAAATAAGTCTTTTGTTACACCTGGAGTAAATTCACAAGATACCGTGTAGTATACAAAGTTATTTAAATTAGCTGTATTTTCGCCAGCTTTGATAACACTTTAATGCATCAATAATTATAATCAAAACATATGATATATATTATTCTGTAATGGGCCAATCTGCATAAGGAGTACTTTTACATATAGCCTACTTTAAGTCTATTTTGAACCCAATAGTTTTGTACTTTTACTTGTAACAGAGTATTCCTACCCTCTGGTATTTCTACTTTCACCTCAGTATAAGATCTGACCTTAACCCAAGTACAAAGTAGCAAAAAATTGAAAAACTCCAGTAAATTAAAAGACCCTCAAAATCCTACTTACAAGTACTTGAGTAAATTAGTAACTTTAGACAACTGGCAGCAGGCGCTAGGACCCAGGACACGTGCGCGTATTAGTTAGCCAGAGGGTGGAGACGGTGAACAATGAGGGAGCTGACTGGTAGGACCAGCAGAGGATCCGAGACCCCCCCCCCCAACACCACCCTCCCCATACTCAACCTCAGAGTCCCGCTGGTCTGACGGACACAGCAGGCTGACCCGCAGACAGTGAGAGACACCGTTTTTGGAGAGAGTGGGAACATTGGTCCATGCATGCTGATGCTGCAGAGCGCAGAGGTGTTGCATGCGTGGATGTGCGTGAATGGGTTTGCCTCCGCGTGTGTGGTGCTGAACTGGGTCATGCGGACCACTGGAGGAGCGAGAGATAAACACTCCTCCTCCTCCCGCTGCTTGGCAGGTTGAGATGGTGGGCGCTCAGAGGAGGGATCCCAGCCTGTCTCCTCATCTCTGCCTCCAGCGTCAGATGAGTTAATCCGCCTCCGATAGAAAAAGTAAAAAAAATAGCATCTCCAGAAGCAGGACGGGCATCTTCTTTCTTCTTCTTGGGCGGGCAACAGAAGGCACTGAAGAAATCTGAGTCAAGCTGTTTTTTTTTTCAATGGACCTGCTTGTTTTTAAGCACCTTTAGTCTACCTGATCCATAAAAGAGGATCTTCGTCCGTCAGTTTCCTGCAGAGCCCGGTGGAGCAGAGCAGCTCTGATGCAGGACCATGGAGGAGAGAGACAGGTCGCCAGCAGGTGAGTGTGTAACACCTAGATGCACCCTGAGGTGCCTGCAAGTCTGAAATAAACTGATATATGTTCAAAAAAACAAAAAAACGGTCAAAACAGGGGTGAAAATCCGTGGGGTTTTTCATCTTTAATGCACACATTCTTTGCATTTTATGTAGTTTTTTATTTAAATAGCTTTAATTTAACACGTCATTCTGATTATTGTGTTCTGAACCCACTCTCATGGACAATATTTATACTTTATACATTCACCTTTATACACTGTATAGCCCATGAAGCATCAATGCCAGCAGCTTTATTTACAACTATCATTAACTCTTTTAATGGTTGAGCTTATTAAGCGATTTAATGTGCATGTACTCGTAAAACAAGCACCTTTTTGCGTTCCCCATGCTTTTCTGATATGGTCATGTGCTAGATGGATGCGAGGACATCAGTGGGAATCCACTTAATGGCCCTTTATAATTTGCCCGGGGCAGACAGGTGATATCTCTCATCGTTAATGCTGTCTAATGCATTTAAATGAGCAGATGACTTGATAGAGCCGACCTCGTAAAAGCAAAGTCTGGAGGATGGTAATGGACTCTAAATGAAAGGGAGGTAGCCAATAAACAGGGCTTTTTCAGAAACATTGTTTTGATGGAGAGAGGCAGCAGTGATGGCTGAGAGCTTTAAAGGAGGAGTTTATCCCAAAATCACATCCAATTCAGAGTCAAAGTTGCTTTTATAAAAGGTATGTGTAGCTTATAATGGCTCCAAACAATGTACAAACTGTAAACATACGGAATGCTTTCATTTTTGAAATACTGTTCTAACATCAGCAATCAGACGAAGCTTTCATTTCCTTCTGAATGGACATGAAAATGGTAGAAAATGCTGCACTGATAACACAGCAGCAGTAATCTGAAAACAAATATGCCTCAGGATCTGACTTCAACTTCATCTTCACCAAATCTTCCTTGTGAAATCCTCCATCTTGAAATAAACAAAGACATTCTGGCAGTCAAAACAAAAGTCCCAAACATGGTCTGCAGAAATAAGGAGGGCATCTGCCACCACAGCTAACACGTGAAAGGACTACGATGTTATGGATTCATATGGAAACAGGAGATCCCAGACAATGTCCCAATCCAACAGCTGACACACACATACACACACACACACACACACACACACACACACACACACACACACACACACACACACACACACACACACACACAGAGACTCTAACCGTCTAAATAATGCACGGTTTCACAAAAATGATGGGGAAATGGGGTCCAAACACAATCAGTCTGATAAAGGGAAATCAGACTAAATCACAGTCTGGCAATAGCTGAGCTGCATATAGGAAAACATGGCTGCTCAGAGAACAGAAAGGAGGCAAACACATGTAGAGGACTTGTTTTAAATTCTCATATTCAAAAGTCTGCGCCCTGCTGGGTGGAAATAAAGAACCACATAATATCTGCTTCCTAACCTGCCATTATGTTAGTGAGAAAACAGCTGCGTAATGGCACCCCTGCCAGTCACAATGTACATAATGTGCACATGCATTTGTGAGTGGGTGTGTGTGAGCATTAATGTGTGTTATGCATAATTCACAGCCATGCTTGTATATACTTTACATTTTATATTTCCCCTAAGATGGTTATTTACCACTGCTTTATTGTTTGCATATTTTGCAGCCATTTGCAAACAAAGCTGGATTTGAAAGAGGGAGAGACAGAGAGGTTAATTGCAGCCTCAGCAATCACCATTAGTGCATTGATTCTGGTTTGAGGCTATGGTATATGAGCCGGGTGCAAATCACCAGAAAGTGTTAGTGTGCCTTGAAGTGGAGGGCGAAATGGTCAGAAAAAACCAAAACAGAAGCAGTGTCCTCCTTAGCGAGGCTCTTACATCATTTCGCCACGCCCCCTTTTCGACCCCATTTTTTTCTTCTTCCGGAGCTCATAATAGAGTCACATTTCCCCATGTATTTGACTTCAAAGGGACATGGTCTTCAGCATGTGCTACAAAGGGAGGGATGCTCCAATTTAGTCTCACTGGATTTCCCCAATCCTGCTCTTTCACTCTCCCTTTTTCTCTCACTTTCTTGTCACACGAAGCCTCCCTTATAAACTTGAGGCTACTGGATTGTGAGAGAGGGGGTTAGGTACAGTACAACATGTTCCCTTAGTCTTTATTGCAGTGATGTTTCACTGTGGAATGATTCCTATTCAGGACATGATTACACTGATGGCAATGTTAACTATGTTTATGATGAAATTTGAAATCTAATGCTCTAGTTTGTAATCCTGAAGCCTTAATCCCATATTACATTTAGATTTATTGAGAATCAGAATGTATTTATTCATCCCACAAAGGGGACATTTAAAGATAGAGTATAGACAGAGACGAGCATGCACATAGTAGTTAAAATACAAATTATTACAATTTACATAAATACATATTCAGGTATAAGTAGCAGCAGTTTTTCTACTATACTTAAATAAATGTTGCATTGTATAATGAGGTGCAGTATATAGTACAATTATTATTCTGTCGTGAGATGTCTCTTTTTTATCAGTGTGCCCATTTTCTTCTTTGTGAGGCTTTTGTGCACACTGCACTGTTCTAGAACTGAGTGTCCTTCACTTCCTGTCGCACATTTCCACTCTCAGTCATTGTTTGGATCCCTTTAACCTTGGGATATCCCTTCCCGAAGTGGAGGTCATCCCAGCAGGAGGCGGGTAGCAGCTAGTGCTCCTGCCAGCGGGCTGCAGATCCATTGGATGTGTGACATACAGTAGCCAGAGAGAGTGAGGCATGATGGGAAAAGCAGCGAAGAGCAGAGAAGGGGTTACACAGCACTCGAGCCCCAGCGGGGGTCCTCCATATGGGCAGCCGGGCAAAGCTGAGAGCGTGTGATTTGTTAAAGTGAGTGTCCGTGGCACGGGCCCCTGGTACATCTATCACAGCACAGCAGGGGGTGTTCCTTCAGCCGTGTGCTACTAACTGACCAACTGATGTTCTGTGTGAGGAGGCTCATCCAGTTTGTTTCACCTGAATGTCCCGACTGCAACTGGCTCTCACAAGATAGCGCTTTTTTGTTTTTGATCAGATGAGAAATGGTTTGATATGGTTTGGTCAGTGTTTGTTTGTTTTGAAAAATGAGCATGGATGAAGTATTAATTGGTACTATCTCATTTAAGGCAAATGTTGTTGTCAATTAATTTCTTGGTGTCATGAAATCTTGAATGTAATGTAATCCTACCCTCACTCATCCTGTTAAAAACATGGTTTGATATAAGTCATTTGTTTCAATTCTATATCCCATCCACATTGAAAGGGGACAGACAGAACTAAAATACATCCATGTGTTGTTTTTTCTCAATCAGTGAGAGAAAACACATCAGTCACATCCTATTTCACCCACTTTTTTCACGTTGACCCCTTGGCATGGCACGCTGGGCATTCTTACAGTAAATTGGACACAGGAGATCAGTCTCTTCACACGTAATGACTCTTCTGCCGAGAGCAAAGCAACTAGTCCATTAGCAATGGGGAGAAGTAGCAACATGAGGCGAGCTCTGCAATCCATTTCTTTCTTTCATTAGTCCCTCATTTGCTTTTTCTGGAACAGACAAGAGAAAGGGAGGAGAGGCAGGACTGAAAAGGGCAAAGCGGCTGATGTGCTTTGTGTAGAAATTGTAAAATATGTGTTAAAGTTGAAGGTGGAACATCCACTCTATTGTCCACATGTTATTATTTTTCCACAACATAATTTAGCTAATTTCCTATATATGAATCTGTATAAATGTTAGAGCTCTGTGAAGTCGTAATGAGTTAATCAGCATGTCACAGTTCATTGCAGCTGTATAACTGAAGGTTTAAACTGCCTGAATACACACTTATTGTCAAGAGTCACGTGACAATACTTCAGATATTTGTCCATTTGCAATCTCAGCTTCCAATGTTAATGCATTTTTAATGTAGAGACAGTTATTCCCTGGAGAACAAATAGCCCTGTCATTGAAGACAACATTGAATGCATTAAATATGCAACCATGCCAAGCATCTGCTCTATAGCATGCTAGCTTTGTGAGGCTGCACTTAGACAAAGCTGTGATTCATGCTAAATGCTAGTACGTTTACATGTACACACTGTAATGACAAAGCTAACACGCTGATGTTTAGCAGTTATCACTTTTCCAAGACTCCCATCTTAGTTTGGCATGTTAGCACAAATCAACTGAAGCTGATGGGAATTACACTATTTTAAGTCAGAAACCTAAATATTGGACAAATTGAAAGTCTCACTTTATACTGAAAGCAGGGACGTGTGCACCATATTTTATGCCAATCCACCCAGTAGTTCAAAACCAATTTTTTTGTTACCTTTTGTGCTCGAAGAAAAGCCTGGGATCACCAAAGTAAGTCTATAAACTGAAATGACCTCGTCACAAATATTTTAATGGTTTCTATTAGCCAAAAGTTTCCATCTTAGAGCTGTTGAGTTATTTCAGTCTCTGGACTAAAAAGGTGGACTCATTTATTTGCCAAGGTCTGTTTATTAAATTTGGTTTTCTGACACTAAAATATCAGAGCTTTTTTGATCACAATTAAAACTCAAAACACCCAAATATTGAAGTTACAAGGTCTGACCAAAAACAGTTAAAGAGGAATACGTGAGGAGCCCAGGGATCTGTTATAGGAACATGTTCACAGATCTTCTACAATGAGTGGGACTGGCTCAAAACCAAAGCAGTTTCTTTCTTTTAAGCCAAGTCTTTATCTGCATTTGAAGCGTGTTGCTGTTACCTTGTCTTTGGCTGCCTCAGAGGACAGTGGAGGAGCAGAGGGCAGCGTGGGAGATCAGTGGGGCATGTGTGGTCGAGCACGAATGCTGAGTCGTGCTGAGGCTCACAGCTGCTCTCTCTCAGAGGTGGGAACACAAAGGGCCTTTGATAGAGTGTCTGTGCGACAGATACACCAGTCCCCCCCCCCCCCCCCCTTTAACAAACACTTAAAGAGACCACATAACTTCATCCCCGCACCTCAGGGGCACTACGCTGCAGTTTCTGGTTCCCATTCACAGCGTCATCATCACAACCGACCACTCATCACATTTCAAGACTCTTAATCCAGTTCTGCAGAGGAAGTGAGTGCAAGGCATCCAGCGCTGTGTGTGTGTGTGTGTGTGTGTGTGTGTGTG
>CALSBZ010000918.1:410860-433441 GCA_943591055.1 Gobionotothen gibberifrons | reverse complement strand
TGTGTGTGTGTGGGGATTGACGAGAAACAATGGATCATTAGTGTGATGCACTTCATTTCCTCAAAAGGGTCCATTTTGTTTGTTTAATTTTTTTTTTTCGTTTGCTCAATCACCGCAAATGAAGCTTACCTGCACAGTCACTGATCTCTGATTTTTAATTTGTTGTCAGTTGGTTCATTTGCTGCCAGTCTGACTCCATCTGAGCTTGCAATTAAAGCAGCTGTATTTCCCCCCTCCTATCAGTTTGACCTATTTGAAACTTGGCACTTTTGAAAAATCAGCGATAACTTTTCTTTTGCAGTGTTTTTTCTTTTTTCTCCCCTCTTCAGCATTTCCACCTACTGCGCAAACCAAATGTGTTTTCTAGGCTAAACAACCTATTTTCTGAAAGCACCAAGTGATTGTTTCTGCTGTTGGAAATTGTAAACGTATGAATATGATGATCTGGGGCACGCCTTACCAGTGCATGTTTACCTTGAAACTGTCAGCTCTTTCCATCTTTTTCCATTTGTTAGTCCCTCTACCTGGCCATATTGATTTTCCCATAGCTGTCTGCCAGTAAGTGCTGTCTGAGACCGGCTATATCTGAAAGCTGGCCAGAGTAATCTGGAGGGACAGCAGAGAGTCCAATGCATTTACTGAAAGCAGTTCCCTTGTTGATGCCATCTTTGATTGATTGTATGGAAATTAAGCTCTGTTAAAGCCTACCTGATTCAACCACCCTTTGGGATACAACGTGCAGACACATGGACGCATGCCGACAACAAAAAAAATAGTGATTTTTAATAAACACAATCCTGCATAACATTTACATCGCCTGCCATCATCATGGGAGAAGAGAATCTGACTCTGAGCCATGTTTTTTCCTCTTCATTTAGTCTGCCCCACAGCGTCAAGGCGTGCCTGTCTCTTTCTCCATCTGGGCCGGGACGGGTGGGCAGCGGTGGGGGCTCACCTACCTCCAAGATGGGCTACTGCGGGGGGGTGCCAGTGGACGACATGCAGGCCCTGGCCATCACCTCTCTGTCGGCAGCAGATGTAGCCAAACAGTATGAGCACATCCGCGAACTGGGGAAGGGGACGTACGGAAAGGTGGACCTGGTGGCACACCGGACACAGGGTGAGTTATCCTGCTTTATTAGAGGGTCTTAATCAGTGGTGGAAACGGGACTCAGATCTTGTACTTGAGTAAAAGTAGAAGTGTAGGAATACTCTGTTACAGGTAAAAGTCCTGCATTCAAAATGCTACTCAAGTCGCATTTTGAAACTCAAACTAAATATACGTTAAGTGCCAAAAGTACTCATTATGCAAATTGGCCCATTTCAGAATAATATGTATCATATGTTTTATTTATAATGATCTATGCACTAATGTGTTTATCAAAGCTGGTAAAGGTCGAGCATGTTTATTTACTTTGTATACTGCAGGGTAGCTTGTGAGTTTACTCCAACTAAAATATAAAATATAATTTAAATCATCAAAAGTAACTAAAGGTATTAAATAAATGCAGTGGAGTAAAAGTACACGTTTTGCCTCTGAATAGTGGGGTAGAAGTACAAAGTAGCGAAAAATGCAAGTACAAGTGTCTCAACATTTTAATTAAGTACAGTACTTTGTTATGTACTTTACACCACTGTTCTTAATATACAAAAACAAAATGTCATTTTGGAAAGCAGTGTTAAGATCTCCACATTGTGCCTGTATGAAGATAACTGGCTAAGGCAGATCAAGTCGCGGCAGTAAAAAGGTTTTGTAAAGGATTTTCTTTTAGGTCTAATGTTTAATCCTTGGTTGTAAGAAAATCAAGGTTAGAGAGCTGGCGCAGCCTGAAAGCGGTGAGGCTCAGCACTTTAAAGTAGTGAAGAGGGGCTGAGGGGGCAGTAGATATTTTGAGCGCTCTCAAAAGCTTCTGTTTTTCTGCAGCTGTGAACAGGAACAGCTGGTTGTATGTGTGTAATGGGAATAAGATTCATTCACTGTACTTGTTTATATGAATGAATGTGCTGTAGCAGCTGCTGCAAAGACAGGGTTGGGTGATTGGAAATCTCTCCACTCCCTGACAGTGTCAGGTAACACTTCCAAATTCCCTTACGATGCTTTGGACAGGGACCCTATACCACCAGGCCCATTTAGAAGGAGTTCTTGATTGTATTTTAGTTTGTGATTTGGTGGAAAACGATAGAAAAGTGTCTCGCTTCTACCAGCAGCACATGTATGGCCGAGTTCAAAATCGACTTATTCATGGTTGTCGCCTTTCTTTATTTCATCCCTGTCTGATTAGTCAGTTAAATCCATTGGCGTAGGTAGAGAGAGACAGAGGCTGTCTTCCCTTTTGAGTAGTAGATGAATAGAGTGGTGCAGTGATGATGTCTGTCGGCCGACCCAGAATTGCAAAGGGGTCACACACACATTCATGATACTTAACATGTTTAGTTCAGCAAGATAATCTCCACGTAATAACACTACTTTGTGATTTTTGAAGCGTAAATGTTAAAAGTTAAAATCGCTAGTCCATAAACAAACTACTTTATGGTCACATGGCATCACCACCACTAAGCTAAAGGCGGTCTCGTATCGGCAAGATGACATTGTGTAGTGTCTTCTAGTCACTTGTTAGCAACCGCCATTTTTATGACACATAGAAGCTTCAGACATGCACGAGTGGGGTATTTACTGATATATATATATAAAACAAAACGTTAAAATCCCTTAGGCTGGTTTAACCACAGACCTTATTTCAGCCTTCTAACCACATGTTAAAAAAAACACTGACTTTGACACAAGGGAACCGGAAGTAATGAAATGCTAAGTTATTTATGAGTTTTATGACTTGATTACATCTGAAACTTGCCGGGAGGGGTTGTAATGGACATTTAGCGCTATTAGCTACTCTTTACGCCATTAAATATCTGCGTCATGCCCTCCATGTCTAACAGTTTTCACTGGTCAATATGCATAATTGAATAGCACTCTGCTAGCATGTACATTGGACTTCAGTACACCAGAGCTTAAATGTGACCATCTATATGTTTATATATTTTTTATAGGGACCAAGATAGCGCTGAAGTTTGTTACCAAGAACAAGACGAAGCTCAAGAGTTTCCTGCGGGAGTACAGTCTAACGGGCTCTCTAAGCTGCAGCCCTTTCATTATCAAAATCCTGGACGTGCTCTTCGAGACGGAGGACAGCTATGTGTTTGGACAAGAATATGCGCCCGCTGGGGACCTTTTCGACATCATCCCCCCACAGGTAAAGCTATCATCCTTTCTTCCACCAATCACCATCCTCACTCAGCCAGAGCTGCTCCAATCACACGCCGTGTTCACACACAGCAGTTTTAACAAGCTCTCCTGGGATTGGAGCCTTGTCTTTGTCCCGGTTTCCTCACTGCACAGGGGTCTCTCTTTGCTTTAGTGCTATTTCAGTTCATGTGCTTGGAGGACTTCAAGCTTCTTATAAAGACTCATTAAAAATGGTTCAAAACGTGTTTGAGTTTCCCTCTTTTTAGCTTTTCACTTTTTACCATGATCTTTTATTCTTCAACTCAATATAACCATCACCTACTCTTTTGAACTCTAACCTACTCACCATGAAACTTTTGACTGATATAGCCTCCCGTATCTCACCTCCTACACAGCTGTATATATTATCTATTGGACTGCATTAATCTAAATCTATGTTTTTCTGCCTTCCTTTCCCCAACACTTTCTCCTTCCCTCCACTCTCTTCTTCTCTCAGGCTGGTCTGCCGGAGGAGATGGTCAAGCGATGCATGCAACAGCTGGGTTTGGCCCTGGACTTTATGCACAGTAAAAACCTGGTGCATAGAGATGTGAAACCTGAGAATGTGCTCCTATTTGACCGTGAGTGCCGTCGCATCAAGCTGGCTGACTTCGGCATGACCCGGCGCGTGGGGAGCCGTGTGAAAAGAGTTAGTGGCACCATCCCCTACACGGCGCCAGAGGTGTGCCGCGCTAGCCGTGTTGAGGGTTTCCTTGTCACCACCAGTCTGGATGTGTGGGCGTTCGGTGTGCTCGTCTTCTGCATGCTGACAGGCAACTTCCCCTGGGAGGCCGCGCTGCCGGCTGACGCTTTCTACGAGGAGTTCCGGCGCTGGCAGAAAGCAGGGTGTCCTGTGGGGACGTACCCGTCTCAGTGGCGCCGCTTCACGGATGATGCCTTGCGCATGTTTCAGCGCCTGCTCGCTACTGAGCCAGAAAAACGCTGTGGAGTCAAGGACGTCTTCTGCTTTGTCAAGTACGAGCTGGTGAGCGAGCTCAGGAGAAGAGCCTCCTGCCGAGCCAAGAGAGGCGAGAGGTCAAGCTCAGGAGTTTGCACTGGCAGTTGCACTCCGTCCTCGTCCAACACCTCATCACGGTCCTCCCACAGACACCCTGAGCCCTCCACCCCCCCTGGAACAACCTGCCTCCGCCCGGCGCCGCTCAAACGCAGCGTCCTGTCTGATCCGCTGTCTCCCAGAGAGGAGTCTGGACACCAGTCGCCAGGCCGAGACAAGAACAAAAGCCAGATGGTGATGGCAACTGCCATCGAAATCTGTGTGTGACCACACAAATGTTAGCAGTGGACTCTCGCTGGCTCCTCACAGTAATAACAAGCTGTGAAGAGGTGTTAATGACAGCCACTGAGACTTCAGTGAAAAAGGAGAGGTACTTTAACCATGAAAGAGAAGCTCAGGATCACATCCCCGCCTGTGGAAATGGACATCATCAATCAGCGGTACACACTTGGACAGCTTATCCCTGGCACATGCCGTTTAGGTTTGATTTGTGACCAAAGACTCTTCTTCCCGAGCTGAGAAGCGGTTTAAGAGTCCGCCGGTGTTGCTCCTCTCAGCAGCTCAATCTGCCATCCAGACTTTTGTGTTTTCTGTCCATACACTGTGGTGGTGCTAATGATTCTATGATTACATACTTTCTTTCTCACTCATCCCTCCATGTCTCTTTACTGGTCTTTATTTATCTCAAGGTACAAGCTCCAGGGAGGCCAAAATGATCTGTTGATGACGTTATGTTAGAGGCCGGTGATCTGAGGGCAATCTACGCAACTTCATTCGACTGCCATTTCTCAGATCTTCTTCCAATTCCCAATGCATAAAATGTGTATTTTTTCAAGGTAAAAGTGTTAAAAATAGAAAAAAACCTAAATGTAGCAGTTTGTATGAGATGTTTTTTTTATGTCCGTGTCTAGACTAGAGATAGGCATCACCTCAGGACACCTCAGTGGGTCACTTTCTGTTTTATTATTAATGGGAATAGATTGACTGGCTGAAAAACACATCTTTGCCACTTCTGAACTGCTCCCAGTGAGATTAAATTCAGTGTAAAAAAACAGGCTACAGGGACCGAGCATTTTCTGAGTGAAAAGGAGGTGAACAAAGACGGGGGAGAAGAAATGTGTTTTTATTATTTCTTTTTTACCTGCTGTGTTTGTTTGGGTGTGTGTGTGTTTCAAATGCTCAAGCACAAGAATTTTGTAAAGAGGGAGAACTCTTAGTGAAAACTACCACTATGTATTGTAAATAGTTTTGATATGTCTAGGAGTACACCGTGTTATCAGGTAGTTCAACTATGTAGCACTACTAATTTTCTATGACAGATTAAGATGTTTTAGGGTTTTACTTTTAATGTTGGGGCAATGCACTGTATGTAGCAACAAGACAGAATGTACAGTATATGACAACAAATTAAATATATAGAAATATGATCAAGAGCCTATCACAATGTTGAACATGGTAGCAGCAGCTGCTCTTTTATTGTTTTTCTGTTTGTTTTATCATGTTTCTTTTTAGAGATCTGCCAAACAACTTGTTGAATAGACACCACTAATGTTCCTATCATCATGAGCAACATTCATTTCCTGTGTAAAATCATCATGCTCCACGCTTGTCAATGAATAGCTTGTTCTTCTTCATTCAATCGGTTAAAGACACAGAAAGGCTGCTTTGAGAAGTGGCAAATTAATTTCCCAACACTACAAAAGGTGTTCCAATATTTGATTATCAAGATGCGACATTATCACACAATCCTAAGCAGAATATGTTGTTGCACCTGTTGTGTTGGCATTATTTCTTATTCTCCTGCCTCTCTCTGGGAATTCATCCAAAAGTATCACTCGAATAGCAGATCCCAGGTGTGTATTGTCTGGATGGATGACCTCTGTGTCACGTATGAATTTTTTCTGGGAGCTGATGATGAAGCCTGACCAGCTTCAGCTTCCAAAGAGAAGATCCTGATAATGATAAAAGCTTTTAAAAAAGCAGCGTAAGATTAATGTGAATGCTTCAACGCGTACCATTATCTGTTTGGCTTGGAATGAGTTATAGTTTACTAGTGTGTGTGTGTGTGTGTGTGTGTGTGTGTGTGTGTGTGTGTGTGTGTTCATATTTGTGTTCATATTTGTGTGTGCTGGTCTTCATTTTACACTCCTTCCATGATCAACTCTGTCGCTATAGTGACAGTGCTGGTTCTCCTCTGGTTGCCCTTCTCTCCTCTTCTTGAAAACCAAGTCTAACTTAGCCCAAATGAAACAACTGGTCGCCAACCTGCCTCCAAGTCACCCACCGCTCCTCATGACAGCTGCTTAGCTTATTATACTGGATGACACATTTCTGCAGACTACATTATCCTGCGTTTTATCATCACAGTCTCTATCAAGCCTCATCAGGCTAAATCAAAGCTTTTGATAGTCCCCATCAGTCCCTTGTCTCTTTCCATACTTACTCTTAATTCTGCAAAGGAGACCTGATTGAGGCTGAAGACTAGTCAAAGGGATGTATTGTGTGCAGAGAGGCCCCATGGGATCTGTCAAAAGGTAATCCATCAGTCCATTGTGGAGAAATGTGAATTAGCCCTGCCTTACATCTCGACGTTCTGTCAGTGTGATGTTGAATCTACATAGTAGAAAAAGACAGAGACTTGATGGACGGTAAAAAGATAATATAAAAGTAATGCAATTCAACATAATGCAACTTAACAATACTGAGTGCAACATTGCATACCATAACATGAGTGATAACATGAAGCATTATAACATGACACATCATGACTTGACGCATCATAACATGACGTATTGTAACATTAAGTATTATAGCATGACTCATCTTAAGGCATATTTGACCATAAGGAATCATATCACAAAGCATCATGACAGGACAAAACATTATATGACTCAACATAACATGACTTATCACAATACAACGCTTCATAACATGTCACATTACATGACTTATCATTACATTTAGCCCGTGTCACAGTGATTTGATGTGAGCAGCTGTGGCTTTGTTAAACATCATACTATTAGGATTATTAGACTACTATCAGTTGTTGCAATGTGCAAGACTGTTTCTCATGGACTGTTATGACAGGATTGTCAAGTTTAATAATGGGGTGTCAAATTATTTCATTATTATACTGAAGCTTTAGAAAGTAGCCTCCCTTTGCCCATCCTGATCCTATGATCAAGCTGTTTTCTGCCAGCAAGTGTTGTTGTAGAATCTCATGTAAATACTGAATGTACTGTGTCTTTAACAAAACAAAAAAATAAATAAACACAATGTTCATATATGTTAAATAAATAAATTGATGCACCACAACTCATGGCTCCGGGATATTTCTCTGTGTGTTTATAACTACTGTGGTGGCATTTCTTTCTGCCTGTGTATGCAAGGCTAATTCAGCTCTGCTTTGTACGGTCCCCAGACTGTACATTAGATGAAGGTCAGCTTAAATCACATGTTATTTCCCGAGGCTTTGGTCTGGTTTGCCAGCGAGCCTCCAGACTATTTTAATATGCTGACTTCTTTCTGAAACCCCAATTAACACATCGGTAGATATGAGTTATCTGCTGCCCTCCAATGAGTTCAAGGATAGCCCGAATATGGCACTATAGACGAGAACAGTTATCAGCCCGACGCCCCTTCATACTCAGCTGTTGTGTCGGAGTTTGCTCAAGTTGTTATCAGACAGAGTTAATACAGTGGCAGTAGGCTGTGGTGTATCTGCCATGGAGAAAAGCTAATCAGCTCGGACAATGCAATAGGACGGAAAGGTCAGCCATGACACGCAGGGCTTGTGTAGTGAGTGGAAGCTTGTCCTTTGTGATAGCCTGTTCCCTGGCCTTAAAGGCTACAGCCACCTAGTGTCAGTCCTAATTGTGTTGGATCCATGAAGATAGAAGAGGCTGAACTAAGGCTAAGCCAACAAGTGGAGGGAATTCAAAGAGGCTACACTTGGGTTTAAAAGGTAAGGTCACTTAAATCACAAAAGGCACATTGCCCCCATTTATCCCTTATGTCAAAAAACTACTTTTCTCTGTTTCTAAAGTATGAAAATGGGACATTTCGTTCAACCCTAACCCTACAAAATCTTTCCATTTTGACAAATGAAAGGCTGGACATCAACATTTTCTCTGACTTCAACCATGTCCTCAACAGCGAATATGACTTTTAACCATCAAATATGAGATACAAAGTCACATGTTTGAATAAGGTTAGAATAAAGCACCAGTCAAGTTAAGTTAAAATTAAATAGTGTCACAGTTCTGCTTTCTTTCTCACCTATTTTCTGCATTTACATTCCTGAGTCACCTGGTAGCCACACCCTGTCTCTCTCTCACTCTGTTACACCCATCAGTTCCATTTAGTATTTAGGCTCACTTCACTTTCAACTCAGTGCCAGATCGTACTTTGCACTATGCCAGTCTTTCCCGTATTTACCTCCAGATTGCTCTCCCGGTTTCGACCCTGCCTGTCCCAGACCATCCTGCCTTGTCTGTTTCCCGACCCTGCCTGTACTCGGATTATTCTGCCTTGCCTGCTCCCTGACCAGTTCTGTACCTGCGACTCCCGCCTTGCCTTCTCCTGGACCCCTCGCCTGTCCCCGACCAGCCCTTTGCCTACTATCTGCCGTGTTGTCTCCTACCAGCCTATTGCCTACAATAAAGCTGGTTACCGACTATCCCTGGTTTCCCGTGTGTTGCACTTTGGTTCTCAGCTCGTCTGTGACAAATAGAGGGTTCAATCCCAGATCCAATGTATGTTAAAAAGGTCTTGAACTAATTTGTCTTCATTGATTATAATTGTATGTTACATTTCTGTTCTCTTGTTTCTTGGTTAAATATGAGTCATTGTTGATGTTGCAAATACATCTGCTGTGATGCAAGGACAATTTCCAACTTCATTTAACAATAAAGATTCATCATACCGAAAACAATATCAGATTTCTCAGGATAATTCATAATTATGTAGCTCATCATGTGTTCCATGGCTAAATACCAATAGGTTTAATAGGAACATGTTCCCCCCTGCCAATTTCCGTTGAAAAGACCCTTTGAAGTGTCAGAAATACTGGATTTTTTCTTGCTGCAGGTTTCAAAAGACCATCAACTAAACCAAATTGATTCCCAGGACTGGAGGAGTCTGGATGTAAAGCCTTCAGTAGGTGGTCCAGGAGCGTGGACGGTTAGGAAAGTGATCCCTCTGGATGCAGCTGTCTCCGTGAGACCAAGTGTTAAATCCTCTTCAGTCATGCTCTCTCAGCAAGGGCTGATGTCGGTAACACGAGGCGACTGTGTGACTGACGGAGAAACCATTCACTGTCCTCATGTCACCATTATCTCTGTGATGTACAGTGCTGACAAATATGACAGCGTTTCCAAAGAAGTGCCAGTCTCCCAAAACCAACTCTCACTCATTCTCTCATCTTGATGAAATCAGAAAGAGGAATCTGACACATCCTTGCTGCTTTGCCGGTGTACCTGAATCAAAGGGCGGGAAATAAATCATTTAGATGGTCGAGCAGCATGTGGAGCTGATTTGTTTAACATTTTGAGGAACATATAAATGAAACAAGGTAATTCTCAAATGTCTTTGTAACTTTGGAAGGAGACTGTCAGCTCAAACATCTTGTAGCTACAACCTCCAAATTCTGCCTGGTAACACTTCAAATACTGTATATCTTTCACATACACAGACTTTGTGTAAACAGATGTCACAGACATATAATTACTGAACAGTTCAGTCTTGCTGGTGAACAATAAAAGATGCAGCTGCTGTATGCTTATAAACCACCTGATGTGGTTTGCTTCAAAGGATTCAGCTGTAAGTGGGCAAACAAGTGCAGGCAAGGCATTCTTCTAGAGGTTGAATGCATAGTAAACAAATAACAGAGATATTTTTAAGTTTTCTTCTTTTCAGACTGCAGAGTAATGTAATTTTAGCTCAAACACCACAGGGAGCATACTGTACAGCGTTAAAACCTCCTGCGTCACTTCAGCTTCCTGCCTCTGCACCTACAGATGAATCACTCCGAAACCCTCGTATGCAGCATGAACTATTCCTCTGTCCCTGATGTATTTTGGAAAAACAGCTGCAAGCATGACTCTGGAAATGCAGCTGAAAATGTTTAAAGATGTTGGAAACGTGCATAGCGTTCTCAGCAGGGATTGACTGAGAAGGGAAGTTCCCCCGCTTCCTCAGATCTACACTCAGGCATCATGCTAAAGAGAGTCAGATCACAGCGGGAACGCTGGGAATGAGAAGGAAAAAAGAGAGCGGGAGAATAGCAGAGGAAGAAATGTGTAAAGTGGGACGAATGTGTTAGAGAAGTCACACAAGGACATCAAACACTCAGAACAGTGGAGTAAAAATGATCTTGTTTATACTGAATGTTCTCAGTTTTGATGCAGCTGCAAACCTGTATCCCTTTAGAAACCTCTGTGTGTGTGATGCCTATGCGTCTAAATGTTGTCAGTGCCAGACATAAACTCTCAAGACAGTGTGTGGTCATCTGCCACCATTGCTATAGCAACTGAGACGGTCCCAGTTTAGAAGAGTTGGTTTTAGAAACCACCAATATATTCCTCTGTGTGGAGCCACTGTATGAGCACTTACTGAGTATTGCATTGGGTATTTTTGTTGATGCGGTGAATGATACTGAAACATTTTGTCCTTTATGTTAAGTGTGGGTGTTCTCTCTCCAGCACGGAGGAATCATTAAGCTGTTTTTGCTGCATATTAGCAAATCTCTTCCTCAGGACAAAACGTTCTTAAACTGGCAAGCATCCAGTAGATTATGTGCAGTCGAACCAGCCATTATGAAGTGTATCTGTAACAGGGAGTGTTTGAACCCAAATGCAGCACACAGGAAACCAGGAACAGCTTGTAATAATGTTTAATTAAGAAACTCAGCTGGTACAGAGCAGGGCAGAGATATATAAGAAGTCCAAGCTGACAGGCCAGTAAGGAGCAGGCAGAGGGTTGTTCGAGGCCAGGTAGAGGAATCGGGAAACCAGGTTAAATGCAAAAACTAAGTCAGAGACAGAAGGCTGGTGGGTTTACGGGGAATTTGACGAGAAAAGCAGGTCAGAGGTAGGCAACGGGAAATCAGCCCAGAACAAAATGCTGGAGAGTCTTGCATGAAAGGGTGAAGAACAATCTGGCAGTGAGTGTGAGAGCATGAGAGGCTGGCTTGATTGCAGATGAGATGCAGCTGGGAGCACAGATGAGGTGGAGGTGGGGGTTTTGAAAAAGTTCTAAAGTGCAGCAGGTAAGGAGAGTTAACAGACTGTGAAAGTATCAGCCTATCAAACAGGTGTTATCAACAGGCAACACAATTCAGTATTTGTGCAGATTATGTGCTGTTTCCTCCAAATGCAACCAAAATCAAAGCCTCCAGACATGGTGAATTACATTTATTTTTCAATCATCCTACTACTGAGAAGATTGACATATTAAATCTGCTATGATTTCCAGTGTATGCTACATAATGGATTTAATGACCCTTTGAGCAGGAATCATTGTGTGTGTGTGACCTCCTAGTCCGTCTTCTAGCGCCACAATCAGGCCAAAATATATAATGAAAAATCTAAATGTGATCAAATACTATAGCCAAAAAATGTACCAATAAGTGTAATGCTTTAAATTAAACATTCAAGATATGAATGGATAGATTGTAGATTGTGCGGGTTTAATAGATGGATTCTCAATATGGAAGCATCCTGCAGTGTTAATAAAGGGGCCTTCAAATATGTTTTATGCTCAGATTGAAACAAACTTAATTTCACAGCTTTAATTCAGGAGTCGCATTTGAAATCTGTCAATCATGACACCAGAAAGCATCCTCATTTATACCAATGCCACTCGGGGCAGATATAATCCCTGCACTTTGAAAGCCTTAATGTTTATCGTCCGCTACCCAACAACATCTGTCATCTGCCATGCTTCAATACTTTCAGCTGTTTAACTTAAGCCCACAAATCCATGGCTTTGGTACCACCATTGGTTTTAAGCTTAATACATTCTTCACTCTGTACACCTGAAAATCTTTAAATGCGCAGTTGAAAGAAATGTGAAAAAAACAACAACAAGTAAGATGAGGATTTTAGACTTGGAAGAAAACATTTGACAAAAGAAGTAAATTATAGGAGGGAACGTTTTTTTGTATTGAAGTAACTGAGGTATTTTTTTCTCAGTTGTTGATTCCAGGAGATGCTAGAATTTACAGTCAAAACAACTTCAAATAAGTAAAATTGAGTGTTACCTTACAGCATCAAAAAGATATGTATAAAGCTTTGCGAAATCTTAATAATTACCATAATCCTTTTCTGTAAATCTGATGATAGGTATTAACTGTATTTGGGAACTGGGTCCATTCAACTAAATGCAAAAAGCGTAGGACCTATTACATGCTGATTCTAAGTCCTCAAATAATACATTTATTTATGCATGGTTCATTTAAGGTCTCAAGAGAGACAGAAGTACCAATAAATGTTCCACTTGAGAAAAGGCAAATAGGATATGCTGCCTCTGGCTGCGTTTTATTATGGTCTACTGAGGCATAATAGTCAAAATGATAAACCTGCCTCTTGGATGGATTTTCTACTAAATGTTTGTCCAATTTGTGACTTCACAGAAAATCGGTGGTTTGATTCTAGGAGACTGATATCAAAACTTCTCACTTCCTCTTATATAAGGGTTGCGGTTGTTTATTCACATTCAACATGGAGAAAAGTGAAAATTAAGATATCATGGTAAACAAAAGAATGTAATTAAGCATGACCGCACATAGAAATAATGTTAGAAAACTGATTCAGGTCAGCAGATATCTAGAGTTAGCTAGCACTGGCTTAGCTACAGTAAGCTAGAAGTAACTGCCAATGAGTTGTCTCTCTCTAATAGCATTAATGTGAACATTTCATTTTTGTTTTCTGACGTGAGTTGGATGAAAAAATCCACCGTTGCAATGAATCGGCATCTGACCAACCACTGCTTTGATACGGCCACTAGTGCAGGTGAAGAGATGTCGGCAAAAAGACAGTTTCAGACCGGCGCAAGCAAGAGGGACAAAAAAAAAACATGAAGAAACTAGAGCATCACTCGAAGGTGGGTTATTGTATGAGTCAAATGTACAACCTGTGAATGTTGTATAAGTCAAATGTCAAACTTTTGCCAATTGCCATATTAAAACATCAGCTGCAATTCACGACATGAAGAAGGCAGTCTCTGCATATAGGCTAATGGAGATGCAGTTATTTCCAGCATTCTTTGTTTACCATTCATTCAAGTATGTTATGCCTTTTATCTGCTAATGTACAGGAGGAAGAGTGATAAACTGTCTGTCTAGTTGGCTTACATAACAGTTCAAGTGCAGCCTAAAAAACATGGAGCATTTGTTCCCCTTTCATTCATTTTTATGTCAATTTGCACATTTCATGGTGATGCTCAGCCTCTCCCCTTAACTTCTAACAGTCATCATCATGTCAACCACAACACAGAGAAATACTGATAGAAATGTGTGTGTAGTTGTTGGTACATTGCTGACAGAGGGAACTACATTTGAATACAGATTTAAGAAATATCAGTTTTTGAGCATGTTATAAGCATGTTTTGTCTTGACTATATTACAACTATGTTATAATAAAATAATATAGTATTTATATTATTGAATTGATTATGATTATTATTATTAGTAGAAGTAGTTTATTTGCATTCATTATATTTTAATCTTTTTGAGGCTAGTATTTGGCAGGAAATGCAGAAAGTATTCACGACATACATGCACATTTACCATTTACCTCACTGTATAAAAAAGTAACTGTGTTGATAATAATAATAATAAACAGGAATTATATTTGCAAAGTACTTTGTTTCCCCCAAAAAAATGGGGGGGGGGGCTCATCTCACAATGTCGCTTGGGGCCCCAAGTTGGCCAGGGACGGCCCTGACAAAGACTAAGGAAAACCGCTACTTTGGCTCTATTATTTTTGCTAAGCTAAGCTAACCAACTGCTGGCTTTGTCAAGTTTTACATCTTCTCATCTCAATGTAGCAAGAGCACAAAAACGTTTTCCAAAAACATTTCAGTCTTTTCTTCTGTTTTGAATGTCTTGGGGTTCTTTTTTGTCTTTATCATATGGTAGGCCTACGCGTTTTTAATTTCACCTCCTTAACTTAAATAGGTTTGTAAGTGAGAAGGCACCCCAATCTTGGAGGTGATATTGAAAAGGCCATAATAATTAGACAAAACCTTTTTTCATTTTCTCTTGCCTGTAAACAGCACAACTCCCTTTTGGTTTGTGGTAGACAATAGCGTCGTCTGCATGTCATTGCCTAGCGTAGAAATTGCAAAGACCCCTGGGATGCCGCTGAAGTGCTCCTCATAATCAGTGTCGTTACTTTCAATTATCTACTAATGAGTTTCGGTAACAAGTGGGGAAACAAGAGGTGCAGCTGTGACAGAAGATTTACAGCTCGTGGCTCGGCGGGGATGATTCATGTCCACCGACTCCCAGATAGCAGAAAAGCAAACGGCCAACTCCGGCTGGACATAGTGGATGATTCCCTGCTTTGTCTCCGCTGGATAATTTCAATGGCTTCTTGTTTGGCTAAGACAAGCAAAGATTAATCATTCCCCCTGATTCCAGTGGACCCGAGCACATTTCTGTAAGGGAGCCAATCCTTGGGCTGTCCACCTCAATAGCCGTGACATTTACCAACAAACTAAAAGGTGGGAAACACTTTCCATCAATGCTTTCATTTGCAGCCCTATTCAGTGAGTCTCCTCCAGTGAGTCTCTCAATTAGTGAGAGGGGTATTAAAGACACCTGCAGGGACATGGATTTTATATTATTGAGAAAACAGCCTGTTGGCCGAGCCCTTACTGAGGTCTCCTTGCTGCATGCTGTGGTTGAATGGCACTGAAACACTGTGAAGCTGTGAATGCCCCCCCGCTGTGAATGAACACCACAGCAGTTTATTCTTCTGCTCCATGATCAGACTTGTATGTATTTGTCTTTTATCAAAGCAATGGGAGTCCAAAGCCCTTTTTTCTCAAATGAACCTTCAGAAAATGTCTAGAGATCATGTCGCACATTGTCCAAAGATGCCCTTTTAAACACAACAGGAGAGTGTCCTTGTGAGACGGGTTCTTACTGGAAATACGTGGTATGATTAAGTCTAAGGGTGACGTGACTTGGATAACACTGCATCAACTAACTGGATCGTAATTTAGTTGTATATCTTCAAACCAATTCTTTATGTGATTTGTGTAAGTGACACCGTTATCACCTTTCCCTGATTATTTTCTTCTATTTTTGCTCCTGCCGTGTTGGAAACGTCATTCACGCCCACTTGCTCGCCATGAATTCTCCGTACATTAAGCGTACAGTTTAGGAGGTTACATAAGCACAAAAGTACAGACTCTGTGGGCCATGAATGTCCACAGCAAATTAGTTTGAAGTCTCGCCATCAAAGTGGCTCTAGAGGGAAGGTCAAAAGTTCGTCAGATTCATTATGTTTTCACACATTGGCTAAGGGAGCTGGAAATGTAATGTCTCTCGAAGTGACTTTCATACACTTAATACATTAGACATGCCAATGGGAGCCGCTCCACATATTTAACAAGTAGTCATATATGAAATACAGAGGCAACATTTTGAAACATTATCTTTTAATTAGGTTAAGTCTATTTTAACCAGGCTCAGCTGCAGATATCTTTTGGATCTGATTGTTTGTGTTGCCTGAAGCGACACTGCATCACATAATAAAGCTGCTGTAATCTGGACGGACAGAGAAAGTCAGCCTTTCTCGGACACATTTATTGGACTCTTTCTCGCCCGTATCAAATAACTGTCTGCTATTGTATTTCCTGTGCCTTGCAGCTTTTATGAGGCTGGATGATGAAGCTCGGTGCCCCGCTGCACTAAAAGCTAATGAAGAAGCCTCGGTGCTGATGTCGCACACCAGACTTACTCACCTCAAGACCTGCGGCACCTCCATCAGACGAGAGCACCAGAGACACTCCCTGGGAAACACACTCTCTCCTCACTCTCTCCTCACTCTCTCCTCACTCTCTCCTCACTCTCTCCTGTCTGCTGCAGATAATTCAGCCTGCATGCAGTCACTGCCAGGGAAATACAGGTCCATTACCGTGTGACATACTTATGGAGGCAGATTAGAGCCAGGAGAGATCGTAATGGAATTTCATACATTTGAATTTGTGGTTAAATTAAAAAATGTAATTAAGTTGAAGGGCTACATTTGAAAAAAGTATTGCTTCACGTCTACATGCACCATCTTAATTTAGTTAGGATTAACTTTTTTTGTTGTCAAATTCTAGCTTTTGTCATTATATAGCTGTTTTAAACTTTGTGGTTAGAACATTTCCAAGTATTGTACTTCCAATATTTCAACTCAGGTAACTATTTTATTTGTTTCACGGTTCGATCCTTTCTTAGTTTATTCCATATCAATTCATATTATTTCTTAAGGAAGTCACGTGGAGATGATTAGATTATGCAACATTTTAATCAATGATCCGATATAGCTAACTACAGCAGCTGTCAAATACTGCTTAATCTCTTATGGGTTTGTTATTACAGTATTACATTGATTAACTTCCAATTAATAATCACAATTGACTGCTTAGTTTAGCTCTCAGCAGGCTAGCTGAAGAGAATTGACATTTCTACACAGGCAAGTGTACAATTCAACATGTATTAGGGATAAAGTGTCCAATAAAGGGAACAAATGGAGCAAATCTATTGGGGAATTTCTTCTTAACAACTTCTCACAAGAGCCAATGCAAGTAACTAAGCTTGAACTGAAATAACATAATTAAGTCTCTGTTTTCTCAATCAGTATCAAATCACAGAGTTCTTCCAGAAATGATGGTAAAATGATGTGTTTGCACTCCACATTTAAGTGGGAAATACTGTGTTTTGTGTCATGATATTGTTGTATTTTCACGTTGGGTCTTATCTTGTTAACTTCTTGTATTTTTTCCCCCTTTGTAAGTGTTTGCCCTGCACTGATAGTTTCCACCTGTCTTTGATCTCCTTGCTGCTTCGCCTATCCTCTCTAGCTGTGTCTTATTAAAGTAATTAGTCCGGTCTCTATATATGCCTGTCTGTCCAAGTTTTCTTAGTCATTCTCTTGTCAATGTGCCAATCCTTATCCCAGTCAATGTCGTACCCTTGTTTAGATTTCTGTTTGTCCTGTTTCTGCTCAATTCCTTGTGTTCTCGCTGTCGATTCCCCGATCTCTCTGCTTTGTGTCATACTGGATTGTTTTGTTTTGTCACTTTCCTTTTGTTTTACCATGCCTACTCCTTCTGTTTTAGTTTTTTGTACTAGCTTTGATTTAAGAAAACTCGCTTGTTGCCTCCCCTCCATTCTACATTTGGGAACAGGTTTACTTACGCCTTGTGACAACAGAAACACAGTACCACTAACAAATCAAATCAAATCAAGTTTTATTTATATAGCACATTTATAAACGATTTTTGGTCGAGCCTGTGCTGTACATATAATAAAAATAGCCTACAGTAGGGACACTTTACAGCAAATACAACAGCACAGATTGTTCAGAATATCAATATGAGAAAAACTACACCCTCTATCCTTAGACCCTCACATCGTACAAGGAAAAACTTCTGGAGAAAACCCACAGTTTTAAAGGGGAAAAATGGGAGAAACCTCAGGGAGAGCAACAGAGGAGGGATCCCTCTCCCAGGACGGACAGACGTGCAATAGATGCGGTGTGTAAATCGAAGAGATAATACATTTTACAGCCTATAGACCGAATGTTAGGAAATGCGTGTGTCTGTAATAAGAAGATGAATCCACGAAGATGTCAGCTACAATCCTGTGGAAGCCATCAGTGAAGCAGCATGACACGACCCAGGCAGGACCGCAGCGATAGGTTCAGCCACAACCCGTAGTCCACGACTTAATCCAGAGGTCAGGATAGAGGATCAAGGACACAGGACTACAGCAAGACGATCAGCCTCGACTCCGGAACCCGGCGTAGATATAGATACAAAACAAGAAAAAGAGATTTGGCTGGGTTAATCGGAACAAGAGAATACACAGACACAGACAGAGAGGGAAAAGGTAATTGGATAAAAGTTATTCTAGATAACCCTCAAGAAAGATCTCCTGAACCTCCCCACTCAATCAAACTCAAACAAACCAAGTTCATATCTTGTATAATATGGTACATTTTGAAAACGGCTGAGGAGGAGATACGGCAAATAAAGTAAAAACAATAGTCTACAGTGACCTGAGGCATCTGAAAATAACATATACAATAATAAAATGCATATAAAATATCACTTGCTGCTTAGAGCGGAGGCAGATGCGTATGCGGCTGAAAATAGCAAAGATGTGAATAAAGTCATGAGTTGACGCGCTGCAGGTTGAGGCCTGAGTGAGTCATACTACACCCCTGTGAATGAAGTGAAGAAGTGATTCACTCTCAGCTTCACGCCGCTCTGGATCTCTTGTCACAACCTCTGAACTCAGCGTTGTTCCTGCGAAGACAAAGTTTGATTGAACCCGACAACACAACCCTACCGGTTTCCAAGAGGTGATTAAAATGAGCCCCATGCAGCCTGAAGTGGTTGTTTTGCATCTGGCGTAAACACACCCGCCCATGTTGCCAGGGTAATCTCAATTCATCGCCGTGGTGGGTAACAGGATATGACTGGATGCTCGTTGTTTGTCATTAAAGCGACTGAGGGGAGATATTACTTTTATGAAGCAAACAGGAATCACACTGAGACAGCCATTCAATCCTTCTCAAATACACAACACATCATGAAAAAGGATGAAAAAGCAGCAGCTTGAAGGATTTCTTATTGACTGAGGGACTGACAATGGTTTGTGTTAATAAAAGGAGAAAAATGGCTTCTCAAGGCAGGAGAAGAAAGACACAAAGGCTCTACAGTATATCTCATGAACTACATTAACACTAAAAATACATGCGGCATACACTACCTTAATTATCTGATTGTGTATACTGTAATTAAGACAGCTCTGCTAGCTCTTCGCTTTTACCACATCATTAAAGCGAGCCGAGGGTCTGCTTCAGTACCGCCGGAGATTGCTCGGCTGATGAGGTCAACAAACATTTCAAGGTCAAATTGAAGAAAAAATCTGAAAGCAGAACTCATCAAAACAAGTTTTTACGTAAATGCAGATTCTCACTGCTGCACATCAAGACACAGATGCATTATGTAAGGTAGAAACATGTTCCTTTCCAATGTCATATCTGTGACGTGTCCACGGAGAAAGGAGGCAATTTATTTTCTGCTTTTTGATTATCAAGCCAGAGCTCAGTCTTTGAGCTTGATTCAGAGAGACGTGAATAATTTCACTCGGTTATCAATACACAGTGAACTAATATCAAAGTGAAACGCGTCCAATTAATTGCTTCTTTAGCACTGACAGGTTCTGAGAGAACATACAGTATCTTCGTCTTAGCAGTGGACTCTTTTATAAAAATCAAACAAGACATGACATGTGCTTCTTTAAATGAAGTAAAGTCGATACTTTTTTAGATGTCTGAAAACGAATTTAACACTTTGCAATACATTTTATGTTAATTAAATTGTAACGCCTTCTTTTGAAGTCTTAAATCATGGCTACGGAACAAAAAGGAGAAGGACCATGAATATAATTACAGCTGATTATGAATGAAAACTTTGAATGTCAGAAGTATTCCCTTATGAGATGAGAAAGTTCTTCTATTTTTTCAATAAATAAACCATAAAAAAACACCCGAGTTTATGAAGACACCATTGTCACCAAGCTCAAAATGGAGCTTATGAAGTTGACATTTCAGGAATGGATAAAACATTTAGAGAAAATGCAGGTTTGTCGTTCAAATGAGGAAATCTCGAAAGAGGTTTTGTACCAAATGCGTTACCTGTCTGATGATGGTTCAATGTGTCGTCACCTATTTGAGTCTCTAAATCTAAAAGAAAAACTCCGAGGTGTGTGAACTTGTGTTTTTGTGACTCAGTGTTTCTCCTGAGAAGCATCAGATTTGAGGACACTAGAAGCACACGAAGAGGAGGAGATATAAATAGCCTTTTTCTCTAAAGGGAAGGTGTTTGAATCATTAAAACTCATGCAAAAAACCTTTGCATAATTTGTATCTGTATGTTTGCGTCATCCTGTTAAGATGGCTTGAAAAATTCATAGATAATTGGTCACAAAAAACTCACGCAAAACCCTCCAGGTTAGCTCAGTGACCCTTTAGAGACAACCGAACACCAAGGTAAAAACCCCTGGACATGATTTCAATTCCCAAACTCCAGCAGGTACAACACAATAGAAATATTTATATACATCAGTATGTAAAGTGGTTATAATATCTTAATACTTCTTCAGTCACAGGGGACATTTCTCTGCAGAATGAGCCCTTCATTTGTAAATTAAAGTGCATTTAGCTGATTTTGATACAAATATTTAACCTTCAATTCTACATTTAGCACTACTAGCTGTTATCAACTTACAGCAAATGTGGATTTGCACTTTCATTCAACCTGACCTTATTAATTATATCATATAGGATTTGTGTGCAAATTATATATTTCTTTAGTTTCCAGTAGACTGGATAAAGGTCTTGAATAACAATGTGACAATGTGAAATTACATTATACTGAGATTGTGTGTAAAGGACTATATTATGTTATATCCTGCTTTACTTTTATGCTAATGTTGAAGAATAATGAGAAACATGGCCTTAACCTGATTAATTATGTACGTTTCACAGGGTTAAATTGAGACTTCCTCAGTAACACCAGAAAAAGATACCAGCTCCTCGAACAGCCGTGAATTACAGCTTTGATCCGAGATCAGGAAGGTCAAACTGAACCTGAGAATAACCTCAGTCCACACAATAAAAATGAAAGCACCTGATTAAGTATCGAATGACCCATAATGTCCTCTACATCAGGTTCAGGTTGCCAAGATATAATTACAATATGTTCAGGGCTTCTGCTATAAGCTTCTTATGCAACACACTCAGTGGTTGATTGAATTTTATCACGTCGTCACGTAAGCGTTTCTTGAAATGCTGGGCTGCAGACGCTCTACGTACAGTGGCAGGAAACAGGAAAGGAGTTTAAATTGTAATCGTTCTTAAAGTACTTTGGCCTGTCTGACTAACTTGGCTGACTTGGAAAACATTGGCCCAAATTAAAGTAGATTCAGAGCTCAGAGGATTCATTTGGAAGGAGCTTCTATTGTGAACGTCACTTAGTGGATGGTGATTACATTTCAGGCAAGTGGATGTTTGCATTTTTTTGAAACTCTCATACAGGAAATGTAGCTTTGGGGTAAAATGGACTTGCTGGCAAACATACACACACACACACTGCTGCCAATCAACAGCTTTAAAGATGAAGTTGCCTAGCAGCAGAAGGCAGAAAACAAGCTTCCTCTTTGCTCTCCTCAGTGAACCCTCAGTGCAGCTGTGGGCATCGCTGTTTTGGATAAATTATTGTGATGAATGGAAGAAGTCTAGAGCTTTTTCCTTTTTGTTCTGCACAAATCTATTCGCTTCATTGTGCCTGTAATAATCCACAGAGGATTTTCTACCGTGACGTTGGTGCTGTGCTGATATAACTTCCATCATGATGAAAACATCACTGATATATGGTTTCCAAGGCAAGGCACATGTATTTATATAGTGCTTTACAAAAATGAAAGACATTAAGAGCATTAATAAACATATTATAAAATGGCATTTAAAAACACTAATTTAAAAGCAAAGATGATAAAGCATGAACAACAAAGGTACATGGATAAAAGTTACAGTGCAGTGTGAGATACACATCTGAAATGTTTAGGTCTGACTCTCAATCATTGCTAACTTTTTTAGCAGAAATAGTTTTCTCTGACCTCACATTCTTTCTACTTTATTTTTGAACGTATCCAATAGTTATATAAAAGTGTTTCATTTAAAAAGAAACCCCCTTTTGAAAATTCTAATCTGCAAAGCAATATTCCGAAAATCCAAGGGATCCTGGCAATATTTGTGTAGCATATAAAATGAATTTGCTCCCAGAGTTAAGTAAAAAAGGAAGTTGTCTATCTAGCCTGTAGAGTTTGAATAAAACATGGTGTCCCTTTTTATAAGATGTGTTGTATGTGATTCATTAATTTTGTACCTTTTTGCAAAAGCTTAGCCAATACATTCATGCTAACAATTATGAATAAGCACTTTATCAACCAAGTGGATTGAATTAGCATTTTGCATGCGTCATTGTAATGTAC
>CALSBZ010000918.1:379431-410460 GCA_943591055.1 Gobionotothen gibberifrons | reverse complement strand
ACACACACACACACACACACACACACACACACACACACATGGATATACATCCCAACGTGTGTACAGGCACATCCTCTCGTTGAGGCAATCAGTGTGTTGCACTAAAGCTTTGTTTCTCATTCGCTCTGGTTAAGCCTTTAATGTTTTTTTCTATGAAAACAGATTTGAACATAATTCACCACAGATTGACACAAGAAAATCGATTCAACCGAAGACTCAGCACACAGCGCTCTCTCAAACAATGAGGTGTCATACTGTAATTGATGAGACCTTTTTAGCCATTTAAGTGTAACATAATTTACTTTTAAAGTGGCCATGGTCAATATTTTATTTATAACAAAATGTTTTCAAAAGGGGCAGGGCGTATATGAACCTACGAAAAAATCCCCCTTTTCAACACATTTTTAAGCTGCAGTGCCGTAACCTCACTGTTTTGATTCACGCTCGTAGCGTAACGTCCAGTATACACTACCCTCTCATCAGCTGATATAGAGAGACAATTTAGAGACACTACCTGGTGAAGTATTGGAGTATTGAGCAGCCAAAGAGTCCTATATTTACTTCAGGAGGTGGAGGAGACCAAAAACAGAGCTAAAAGAGAGAAACGATTGGATATATGTTTATTATTAATGATGAATGATAACATTGCTAGGGAATCGCAGGATGTTTAATAGGTTACTTTATTCTTGGAAGTTCACCATAGGAATAATATGTCATTTCTTCAGATCTTAAAAGCTCGCAGTAAGCTAACAGCTAACAGCTAACAGTAGGCAGAAGATTGCTTTTCAGATCCTGCAATCCAGCTGTAGTGAAGTGAAACTTTGCTGATACGAACACTTAGAGCCGTTATGATGATATACTGCAACGCTCAGTATTTTGGCAATGTGCGAGTAATCCCTCTTGGGTAATGGTTAAATAATTTGTTGAGTTTATATTTTTAAACTCCAGCTGGGATGAAAGGATGAAAACAAGGGTGAGCTTTGTGGATCCCCCTCTCCAGCCTCAAGCCTCTTTCTGGACATCACTTCAATTTGAAACACTAGCTTGGTGTAGTAAATTGGCATTTGCTTCGCACAAACATTCATTCATCAATCTGTCCCCCTCTCACATTCCCCCTCTTCATCTGTCTCCCTCAATCACCTCCCATTTCCTTGTCTCTTTCCATTTCACTCTTCTCCCTATAGCTTCTTGCTCAGTCCCCCGTTTCCCATGTTTTGCCACTTCCCCCTTCTGTCTGTTCCTCTCCTGCAGAATTCACCACCTACTCTCATGAATACATCTGCGTCATTCTTCCCGTGGAACCACGTCAGACCTACTTCAGGATCCTGGGGGGAAAGAGTTTTTTTTTCTATCCTTAGATCCCTGTAATAAGGGGAATGAAGAGAGAGGAAGTTAAACAGGGGAAGGATGAGAGAGTGGGCCAGTAGGAAATGAGAAAGTAAAGAAAAAAGTGGAAGTTGAAAGAAATGGGGTGCAAATATGAGCATTAGGAGCTCTGCTTGAACATGTTGCATGATACTGTGTGTGAGATATGACATGGTTTACATAGTGACATTACTATGAAAAGAGGTGCTGCAGCAAGTATGAGAAAAATAAAGACCTTTTTGAACATTAAAGCATTGAAACATGTGCACAAAATATGAATAATATGAATCTGAAAATTTGAATAATGTGACCTCTGTAAAAAGCAATTGTTTGATGTCATTAACTGGTACCCTATGGAATGAATGTCAGGTTGATTTGAGTTGTTGTCATGCTTGAAATGTTATTTTTTTACCATTTGCAGTTGCTTTTAGTTTTATCGTGTGTCTTGAAATCTGAAGCAACGATGGTCTTTGACACTGCGTCAAGTGACAGCTTGTACAAAGATTAAATACCCCACCCTTATCCTCCTCATGGGACTCTGTTGTGCTTTTTTTTTGACAGGCTGCCAAACATTACAGAAATCCTGGAAGTCAGTGACATTAGAGGGATGCCAAATAGGCAGCGTTTGAGGCTGCGTGTGGAGGGAAAGATAAACCCCAACACTGAAGCCTGGTCCGCTGTTATTGCTCTGGGACTTATCTCTCATTCATCGCCTTTCTCCCTTATCTTCAGAGGACGAAGAGCTTTCAGAAATGGAAGTGAAGGAGAGAGCAGAGAAGCTAAGGCCTCTAAATGTTGAGATGTATCGACTTGTCGTGATACACAACCCTGATGGAAAAATAACCTCTTTTTATATGTTTTTTCTTTGTGGAAATGGCAAATAACAATCATTTTAAAGGGGCTCTATGAATATGTGAACTGATTTAACATATCATAGCAACTTAAAGCAGCATCTTAAATGAAATATTGTGTTGGGTCCATCAGTGTCATAGCCAATTGAAGCTCTTACATCATCATCAGCGTCAGAGAAGTCTGGATGCTGAGGATGAATCATGTCTAAACTGGCAGTTATTAAAAGAAAACCAAAAATACCCCACCCTGCACCCTTGCCAGGAAGTCTAAACAGGGAAATTCAGTTAACCGTGAATGAAAAGGGACCCAGTTACATTAATTTGTCTCTTCAGTTTAACCTCTACACTGACATTTGTATTCTTTATCTATGTGTTTGCATACATTGATTATATTCTCTTTTATCTTGCACTTTTTATTCCTACCATGCTTATTCATCCCTCGGTCTGCACCCTTTCTGCCAGGCTATTTATTAAAAAGCTGTGGCTTACAGGGGAAGTGCCATCTGTCCTTGGCAGACTTGATCCTGGCGCTGATTCCAACGAGCTACTATAAATATGAAAGGGACATATGTGATGGAAACACATACGTCCGAGGGGAATAAATAGGCTGACGTGTTTGTGATTGGTAGCTTTTTTAAATGTCAATATTGACCGCACATTTCCGGGCACATGTGCAAACACGTCAATGTTTCATTTTGTGACGTCGAATGATTGAATTCAATTCATTGTTGTCAGCTTAAAGGAGACCTATCATGCAAAATGCACTTTGTGATGTCTTATATACATAAATATGTGTCCCCGGTGCGTCGGGGAACTCACGCAGCGTCAGAAAATAAAACCCTCTCTATTTTCCTCCGTACCCAAATCTTTTAAAAACAGGGGTACAACGAGCGGATACAGATTTGCTGCCGATCTGACGTCAAATCGGCAGCGGACCCACAGAAAATTACTATCAGAAACAATGCCTGACGTGTTTTGGACGTAATCTTTGTTTACATTAGCAAGCCTCGCTAACACTCAGAGCTAACCTGTACTGGAGAGCACATGTGTTTAAAAAGCAGGAAATAAAAAAAGGAACTCACCTTGTGATAAACTCGCAAGAGAAAAAGCATTTGAGCTCCATACTGTTTCACAAATAATCCTTGATGTGGTTTAGAACAGGATGGCGTTTTATCACAACCAAATGTTACTTTATCTCCGGTAGAATTCTGATCAGGCATTAGCTCCGCCTCCTCTTTTTTTTTTTCAAGCTAAGGACCCAAAATCCACGTTTCTCTAATACCTCATTCACACCAACGCAACTCCGGTTCAAGCTCCGTGTTAGAGCTTTTCAGGTTCTGAACCGGTTCTTCGGTTTAGCTCTAGCTCTTTTCACACAGCCCAGAGTCCACTGGTAATGCGTCATTGCGTCATCGTTTGCGTCATGACGTAACCATTTGCATGCCTGCTTCATAAAGCCAAACCGTGCGGATGAAATCAGTTGCATTCATTTCTTATGCCTCTATCTGCAGCTTTTGCGGAGTCATTTCTGTGGTGACTATATTCTTATAAACAAGTGTACTTGTGTCAATAAAGGTTTTTTTAAAACACAACTGCTTCCGAGATCGGTCTTATTTCTTAAGGTGGACTAAACCATGAGTGTGGAGTAACGTTGTATCTTTCATTTAAATGAACTGTAACCTTCACCCAAGTATGTAACAGCTGTTCTCAAATGAACACGTGAAGTAAAGTTTAATATGTATAGTTTTATAGATTTATAATTAGTTATAATGAGAGGTGATCAACGTGAATGCTCAGGTTCCACCTTAACACGCAGACACGTTGCTTCACCATGAGCAGAAACCTTTATACAGTCTATGGCAGAAACACTGAAACTCTGAAACTCTTGTTAAGTTTCTCCATCGTTGTGTACAAACTGGATAAAACGCGGACTTTCTGTTGTTGTTCAGGAGTAGATCCTGTCTCTGCCCCCGCCTCGACGTAAGCGTGACGTATGTGGTGCTTTTGCTCTGGCCGGGCAATTTTTTGGTGCTCGAAATGAACCGGATTCCGGAGCTAAGAGGCTGCTCAGCTGCGGTATGAAGAGGAAAACCCGGTGCTTTTCAAGCTCTAGCTCCGGGCCGGCCCTGAAACACCGTTGGTGTGAATGAGGTATAACAGGGCTGCAAAAGAGGGGTTTGAGCAGTATGAGGCATGGCTACAATGGGTGATCTGTTTGGTATTTTAAGCAAAAAACTTCACAGACATGTTTTGTATAGGTATGGCCCTACAATATATGTTTCCAATATAGCATAATAGGTCCATTTTAAGTGACAAAAGACGGTGAGCATTAAGACGGTGAACAAGGGACAAGACATTGCTCGTCTGAGAAAGTAGAGCTGTGCACCTATTAAACACTAAGCCCCTGTGCCAATACACACACACACACACACACACACACACACACCATACACACACTCCCTCAGGATCATCAGATCTTCATCTGCAGCTCAGTGTTGTTCTTCTGGAGGATTGATTTCCCTGATGCCCTGAGAGGTAGATTCTAGTGTGTGTGTGTGTGTGTGTGTGTGTGTGTGTGTGTGTGTGTGTGTGTGTGTGTGTGTGTGTGTGTGTGTGTGTGTGTCTGTTTTATACACGTTGAGGCAAGCTGTGTGTTTCCGACCCTCTTTGCTGTCTCTGTCTGACCCATTTTTCTGCAGCTAAGTGGTGATCTGTAGTGAACATGGTTCAGGGGGTCTGTTAATGTATGTCACACTTCTTTAGTTTTAAATAGAAAACAGCACCACCGAGCAGCGAGACGTGTTAGAATACACTCAGAGACGCTGGGTTTATTTAACAAAACATGAACAGCATTACAGCAACTCTGCAAACGGCTGTAAACCACTTTTCTTGGTGTATTTAAAAAAATATATGTTGAAAAAAAAACAAATGACATATATATATATCAACTTTTGCTGCAGGCAATGATTTAAACACATGATGTTAGAGCATTTCCATGTCTCGAAATAAACGTCAGCTTCGGCACAGCACAGAGGGGTGCACAGAATAAAGTGAACAACAAATGTGGTTGAAAGATCAGTGTGACTAATGGATGAGCCTCATGTGGCTGACAGTGACGAAACGAGACCCTGTTCTTCTCACACTCTAATGGGGACCTGGTGGCAAACTAAACAAACCTGTACATGATTGAATTTGTACAACTCATTAGGCAGCAGTGATTGAATATGCAGACTTGGAAACGGTGAGGCTCGTGTGCCCGTGACCTTGAAGACTTTCGACTCTGGGATGAAAAGCAACAACCTTTCTTAAATCTCCTGCGATCATTTCTCAGTACAGCCGGCGGCGGTGGCGGCGGCCTATGCTAGCTGCAGCTGTGAACAATATTCCCATGTGGTGACCAATCAGGACTGTCATCAGAGCAGTGGAGTCAGACTTAACAATCGATTCATTTCTGCTGACAGCCTGAAGCCCGGGGCGAAATAAGCGCTCTAACCTTCACGTTTCCATGCAGAAAACATACTTTGGTGGCCGTGGTGATTGAAGATACTGAAATAGAATCACTCCTCCTCAGTCTATATTTGTTATAACTCCATCATATGCATGTTTTCTGAGAATATTAATACATTGCTGTTCCCGTCTCCAACGGTAAATCAATGAATAACTACTAAATAACACTTCCTCACCTCTGAAATTCATGTTTGCGAGACAGAAAGTAGCCCACTTTGTGGATGTCTCCAGAGTGTTTTTGTCCTTGCAACAGTTTTAAAAGTCTGAACCGTGTGAGAGGATTTCATCTGTTGTTGATGAGCACTGTGCTGCGACACAAAAGCTTTCTCCTCATATTCGGAAAGTAATTATGGCAGGAGTTGAGAAGGGTCCAACAGGATTTTTCCATAACAAACAACCGACACACTTGAAAGGAGCTTTTAAAAAAATAGTACTGCACATTCTCTCTGTAGCGGCCTATATGTCTAAACGTCTGTTTATGTATGAGGATTACGCCCAAAAAACCATTTATGCATGCAAAAAAGCACTCCACTGATATATATTAATCACATTGTGCTTTCAAGTGAGGTAGCACATCTCCCCGACTGTCAAAATGTCTCTGGATGAAAAACATTGATAACTGTGGGGGGAGAAATGTTGACTAGGCGAGGAGGGAAAGCGACTAAATGAAAGGAAAATCCGGATGCCTAGTGAACCAGCTAGCCTTCAGCTCAGGGTAAAAAAACTCAAAGGACTCACAACAAAGAAGGTTGTCTTCAGTTGTTTTTTTGTTGTTGTTTTTTTTCCGGAGGTATTCATGACGGGGGAGGCAGTGAAAAAGAGCTTGCTCATGTTGCAAATTGTGAGATGAAAGAGTGTAAAAAAGGGCCTTTGAGGAAAGAGAAGGCTTTCCAGGCTAATTGTGGTAGCTTCTCAGTGAGTGATCAGCATGCAGGTTGCACAGTGTCTGTCAACTTTGTGCCAGCAGAAAGTCTCCTTTGGGCAGCTGTGAGGAAATGGACTGTGTCTAAAATGAAAACATGGGTGAGTTTGCACCCAGCATGCATTATAAAAGGGACTCTGTTTGGTAGACTGTATAGAAATGAAAGTTTAAGCTGTCCATGTGAATATTTTAGGTAAGATCTCAAAGTGTGCTCACTGACAAAAGTGACGCCTCATATTGTTTGTGCTGTGTGACTCTCAAAGTGTAAGTGTGATGTATTATCTTACATAATTTCCCCCATTCCCATACTGGGAAACCATTACAAATTAACGAACCCTCAGAAATGGTTGCTCTCCAGACTATAAATTCCATTTTTAATTATCATGACGCATTCAGGCGGAAAGATTTCCCGGGACCTCACGCATGCTGAACCGCACAAGATATGAAACCAGCTCCTGGAACAAGAGATAGCAAAGGTGAAGATGTGCAATTATAGCTGAAAGTCACAGAGTGGCTCGCACTGTGGGGAGGAAGTATCTGTCATCATGTGAGAGTTTTAGAAGTCTGAGTTTTATGCAAATATGTTGGCCATGTTTTGGTTTATAGCCATATCAGGCTAAATGGCACACTAAAGAAAATGCTTAATTACCAAGCACTTGGATCTAATTTCTTTCAGATGCCTTGTCTTGTCTTAGCCTTGATTAAGAGAGTTAGTGCTCTATAAGCAAACGCACCATACAGCTGCTGTGTTTAGCAGACAACTGTGAGCAATCTGCTCTGGAAAAAGGATGCATATGTCTCCTGTAGCTCAATGTTGGTGCTCCACATTGCATCGACTCAACTTCACAAGGCCCTTTCACTTTCTGTCAGCGCTATACAGACTGTACAAAGACAGACGGTAGTTTTGCTATATGTGATCATCTCGGGGCAAGATAATTAGTCCAGGTTTTCTCCAAAATCTGTGAAAGAAGACGATCCCTACGCGGCTTTATTCTCAGCACAACAGCTGCTATTACTGTAGATGTTGATCTCAGTCCTGTATTTTCATTGAGTTTTTTTGTTGTCCCGGGAGAAGTGCACTGAGCTCACTCTACCCTGCTTATAATGATGAATAGAAATGAGAGTTGAAAGAGGTTTTGAACGATAGATCAATTGAGTGAACGGAGTATTTTCAAGGAAGTGAGTCATACTTTGCTTCTGGTCCTAATATGTATACAGTACTGTAATGGCTTGGCATTATTGAAGCTGTTTATTATTCATGAGGTTATCTTTCTTATAAGATATGAATCATTATAGAAGGCTAGAAGACATACAATATATATGTTGCCTGAAGCTGCCACTTACAGAAACATGAAAGATATTATGGCCCTATTATGGGTTAAGCGGTTGACCAATCACAACAGAGCCGGCCAGCTAACCAATCAGAGCAGACTGGGCTCTGGTTTCAGACAGAGGGTGAAAATAGAGAATACCTTTTTCAACATTAAAGCATGGAGACATGTCACAGTTGAGGCACAAAATACAAATATGAACCTGAAAATGAGCATATTTTGAATACAAATAAGAATATTTATTCTGGTGAATTAGGAAACAAGTATTCAACTAAGAAATAATCTTTTAAACATTATTGTCATTGCTGTGAAAAAGTTCAGTCAGTGGCGTTGCTTTACTTGGGATACAAAAGAACTAGCTGGTTTTAAGCAAACGCTCTGATTCAGGTGCACCTCTATGCTACTTTTTCGGCCCACTTTCCTCCATTTTGTGGATATATTTGCCTGGGTTAAAACTGGGCCAGAATTTTCCCATGAGCCTCCACATGTAGTCAGGAATTAGATTTATTACCCAGAATGCCCCACAGGGGAGCACTGTCCCCTGCCCTGTCTCGGCAGAATCAATGAAATATGGAGGGGAGAAGAAAGAGCAAGACAGAGACGAGATGTACCAGCTATTTTGGATCTGTAGCCAGGAGAGGAAGAGAAGATCTCATAAGCACAGGAAATGTAGAGACAAGAGGAAAGGGAAAGAAGTTATTTTAGATGTATTGTTACATGAACATAAGCTCTATTCATACAGGTGTCAGTTTTAAGCTATAGCATGTTCCTACACCTAACTCACAAGTTAACTTTGGTTTAACCCAAGGTAGACATTTGTATGGTGTCCAAAGACAGTGTTGTACATTAACAACACATGACGTCGCTACGACAACTAGTCTGACTCTGCAGCTTCCCTCTAGATATCTTCTGAGCATCCTTATGTTTTCTGTCCAACAATGCTCCTGTCTTCATTATTCTCCTAAGAAACAACTTCAAATATCACAGGTAGCTACTCAGCAATAAGACATATTAATGTATGTGTTGATTAACTATACTGACTTTGACTAGCCTATATATAATGTCAAATTAGTTTTATGGAGAAAGATAATGTTCTTCTGAAGTGTTGGGGATTAGAAGAATAAATTCAACTACCTCATAGTTATGTTCAGCTCTTGAGTGAATGTATGTTGTAACTTAACGCACTGCCATGTAGTAGTTTGGCAGTTTACTATCAAAGTAAACAGTTCACATGGCTCTGATTGATTTTGAACAAATTGTATTTCTCTAATAACAATTTTTTGCACATTGCATGTAATGCCATCGTTAAATGTCAGCATATCCCCAACAATACCCTCATAAACCCTAATGCAAACACAGCTTGTCTCAAAGTGACTTCAAGCCCTTGTTGACACAACTCATTGCCATCTTATCAAAAGATGGCGGAAGCATCTCCTGTCTCATCTGTTTGTTCTTGCCATCTCTCATCAGACTCTACAGAGCGTCAGTAACAGATGGTTAGTGCGTGTTTGTGTACATACAGCACATATGTAGGTCAGGTGCGCCACGGTCGCTGGTTGCCATGGGAACTGGGTATCAAACATAACTGCTATCTCTCGGAAAAATCGACTTGTGGCCAAACTCCTGCTCTTGTACTTCCTCGTGTTCGGATTATGTGAGAATATTCACTGGGGGGTTAGTTAATATCGTGGAAACAAGCTCAGAATGAGCCTGAGGGGGTTTTCCCTGCTGATGGGAGATGAAGCACCACTTTAGATCAATAATCCAACGCACATCTGGTCAGCCGGTCATTGGTGATGCCTTCACAGCCATTAACCTAAATGTAGTGCTCAACCCTAATCTCACACTCTGACCTGGAACATGATCACCACCTCACACTTGGCGCCTGTCTCCGATCTGTTCTCGAGCGCCTATACATGACCCTGGGGATTCACAGTGAACACAAAGGGATTCTCCCTGCCTGTCTCTGCCTGTCTGCACCCATCACACACACACACACACACACACACACACACACACACACACACACACACACACACACGCACGCACGCACGCACGCACGCACGCACGCACGCACTCACACACACACACACACACACTCTGTATGGTAAGCGCACGTGATTGGATGCAGTGAGCTGGTGATGCATGTTGAATGCTGATGAGGTTCTTTGGGTGCGATAGAAAGCTTCCTCTGTGCCTGCAAGACAGAGAGGAAAGAGAGGAGAGAGATAGAGAGAGAGAGGGAAAGGGGTAAGGGGGGGTGGGGGAGAGAACAGACCTACCAGCATCATTCATCAACGTCAAACCCTGCCCTCACCTCCTGGTTAGACCCTGCACGTGAGCCCAATCACATATCGACAACCATAGGAGGAAAAACCTCTACATGTGACTCAGTGATGCATTGCTGCCCGTTCTTATCACATCAGTCATTGTCATTACGTCTTTGAGAAGTGCAGTGAATAAACACTGCAGTCAACATGGCCTCCCGTCTCCGTTGCATTGTCCCGTGCCTTTTTCTGTGTTGGACATAAACACAAACCTGCTTTGTCCTCACAGTGTCCCACTTTTTTGTGTTCAGGCTAATGAGGTGAAAAATTAGCTTGAAGCACACCAGGGAAGCTTTTAGGGTCAGCAGCATGCAAAGCAATTTTTGGTGTGAGATAGCTGCAGGTAGGGCATTGCGTAGTTATGTATAAAAAGAACTAAAGATCGTTAAAAGGCCATTGACATCTATGCTGTCAACAAAAGTTCAGAGGCCAATGTCTTTCAAAGCAGCAAGTCTGGGGATGTTGTATATTCATCTTGTTGTGAACTAATCCCATTAAAGAGCAAAACAACTCAATTAAGTATTTCCTGATACAGCTTATTGTCAATGCCATAGACTTCCATTGTTTTTCCAAGCCACGTGCTGTACCGGCTAATAACTGCCTTCATTATCTTCAACACGGGCAGTTTACCGTAGTTTATTTTCAGTCATGTAAGCCTGTTGTACATTTTCACTAAAACACTGAAGCTACATTTGCTAAAAACTACAGTGGCAGCTGTTTCTAGAACAAGCCTTAGGAAAATGTAAACACTCTGTTCAGTTGAAATAAATGGACTTAGGGCTGAGCTACATGGACAGTAGTGTGCAGTAGAGAAGATGGGGAACATGATAAATGGGACTGACACTTTTATTAACGGTTTATTGAAGCACAAAACACTAGAAATAAGTCCTAACCTGATCTTTTAATTATTGAAGACTTTATATGTTACCCTAAAATATGAATAATTTTTGTTGTAAATAAGAAACCTTGCCTCCCTAAATGTTAACAAAACATAGTACGGTTGGTCTATTACATTGTATTCTGTATATGGTGTATTTATATAGACACTTTATATAGATATACAGTATAAACTGTTGACATGTATATATTTACCAACCAACTATGTGCAATATATATATATGCCGTTAATAGCTGTGCAATATATACCTGGCTGCTAAATCTTAAGAACTGTTACAGGATGTGTATTTTGTAAATTGTGTAACTTTTTATTATATTATAATTTTAATTTGATAAAAAATACTTGTTTAATGCATGTAACATATGTACCATATGCATCATTAAGCTGTCTGTGGCTCTTTTTCTGCTGTAACAACGTACATTTCCCCTCTGTGGAACTAATAAAGGAATTCTGATTCTGATTTACAGTTTATTTTTATTTTATTGAAGTTGTCTTGTTAACATGCTGCTATAAAAAAACAATTTCCCACTTTGCGATCAATGAAGTATATCCAATCCAATCCAAGCTATTCACTCATTGACTCGACATCTCAAACGATTTTAGAAAATAAGCCCAAGGAAATGTGTTAAAAAATAAAAGCCGACTAATATGAAATCACATGGTCTTAAATGTTGTCAACATTGCTTCTGTGTTTACATAAATGTCTTCAGGCTAATCCATCTGCATGCAAGCAGAACATCATGCATTGTGAGTGGATATATTATATCAGTACAGTATATGGCATTACTGCAGCGTAATATTGCTATGTCTCTGCCTGCAGGTGGTCTTTCATGTGGAGTTAGGCCGGGGCAGGATGTTGTTTATTTGACCGTGCCGGCTCAAGTATCTAAATTAGTCTCTTACTCCCAGCGGGTGACGATATCCTCCCAATCCTGCTCCTGCTGCTCCTGAAATCCATCTGATGGTTGACTCAGGGATGATGAGGGAATTTTACACTTCCAATAAAATGACTCAACACTCACATTCAGATGCTGTCACGCTGAAACGAGTGACATGACAGCACATTTTTCTGGGATAAAATAAAAATGTGTTTGTGGCATGCAGATCCAGATTGCTTTGAGGGACTTCATATTTTTAACTGATACGCAAAACAAAGAAATGTGTGGGTGCAGGGTTTATTTAGACGTGAAGCTGAAGTTCATGTCTGGACTGGTATTCACTTAATTTGATGTATTACACTACTAGATTGTAATACACTTTGTTCCTGTTGATTAACAGAGTGTCAGGTTAGATTCACATTCCCCTCATTCAACTGGGATTATTAAATTAAACTCCAATTTATTCTACAGGACAGATGAGCCTGTATTAAATCACCAAATTAATAAAGTTGATCTCCATGTTTCATATCACCTGCAGGAAAGAGTGTATTTACCACAAGCAGGTACCCGTGGGGATTCAGATGCAATTACATCTGATTAGTGAGTCATGTAAACAAACCAGACAGATGAATTAGATGTACCTTGTCAACGAGGTTGTTGACTCTTGAAAAGCAAGCGCCTTTTTGGCAGGAATTCAATTAAATGTTCAAGTACCCGGAGAAGCAGCTTCATGCACACGCTATAAACAAAATGTGCACATCATTAACATTTCAGCTGACCTTTTCTCAGTGTCAAAATATACCCAATCACGTCAGATAGCAACAAATAAACACCAGAAAATCAGATAAATATCACAGAGAGACAGAATCACATATAAACGTAACCTCAGGGAGCTTCACTGATAAGAGGCATTTCTGCGTATTTTCCCTGGCTGACAGTTGAATTATGTCCACATAGAAACAGATAAAGCACACAGCCATGCTTATAGGGCCATCTTGTGGCTATACAAAGCATTAGAGTCATTCACACAAAATGACCAGTAAATACAGAACTCAAAAATAGGTTGCATTACAGAGGCTTTAAATAAATAGATTAAATCAATTAGTCTGTTGATCATACAACATTTCATTAAGAATGCCTAGCATGTTAAAGGCGACACATTCACAGTGTGTGACAAACAACATCTTTCACTGTCTCCACTTCCTTTCAACAAGTAAAAGCAAGTTTATGTAGGGTCTTTTTCTGACACTGAAAGCATATTTTGTTCCCACCTCTCTCTCACTTCCTAAATGGATTGTACTAAAAAGGAGGCTAATCTCGAGTGAAGATCAATATAGGGGCCTCGGTGTGAAAAAAGGGATTTGTTTTGTGTTGTTACGCTTCTTAGACATACAATACAGACAAAAGGCTTTCACGTTAAAATGCCACAGTGAGCACACATGCAACTTTATCTCATACAGGGATAATAATATATAAACAATCATGATAAAACAAATGTGTGTCCTTTTAATAACCTTAGACACACTAGAAAGCTTGTTCATAGACATAATGAATTAGGGACAATATTTTCAGTTCCTCATTATGTGACATCTCACATCACTTTCTTGTTACTGTTTCTCCACCACAGAGGCAGTTTGCCTGTGAGTGTGTGGTGTTTGACAAATATCTCATTACTGATTGTAATTAAGATAGCTGAATGACTCAAACTGAAATAAACACTACCTCAGCGACTTTAGCTCGGGCTTCTTCTTCTCTTCAACAAACCAAAACAGATATCGAATCATTTATATTTTTTAGATACTTTACTTTACCACATACCAAGTTATCATTAATTTGACTGTATATTGGAGATGTCCTCTTTGAAAAGTCATTTAAACCCCACACACTTTGAGTAACTGTCACTTTATGGACCAAACAGACTTCCTTGTTTCATTTAGACCAAAACTAATTCAAAACATTTCAGAATTAAAGTGTAGCACAGTGTTTTTAGAGTAAAAACAACATTCAAGCTACACAAGATTTCAAGATAATAAATAAAAGACTATGTCAAGTCTAATATTACAATATTGATAAGTTCATTCACCTCCCAGCTGGACCTTGACAATCATTTTTGCCGGATAATTGACAAGTAACAAAATATAAACAACACTTTTCAATCTAATTGAGAGAGTAATACTGATACATTAACATAAATATATTTATGATATGTTAATGGTTATACAATGACTAACTAGTAAAAATTCATGAGTATGTTCATTATTGGTTATTAAAGAAAGACTTAATAAACACATGTTTGTTCCTGAAAAAACCCAATTTAGCAAACTCTAATAAAATAAAAATAAATGGGCTTGTTGCACAACATATTGTAAATTCCATAAGCCACAGATCACTCATGTGGCAATATTCAGCCTGGTCAAGAGCAGAAATTAAACTTAAAAACTATTGGATGGGCAAAACCATATCCCTGGAACACTTACACTTATGATAAATGGCTTTAACTTGTGTTTAAACAACGTAGTATTTGTCCCTTTACTAAATGAACATATCTGAGTATTCCTTCCATCCCCAGAGGAGTGAGGCTGAAAGGGTCTGACAGTAACTCAGTAATCTTTTAGCCATGTTTAGGGGAAGTGATGCAACATACTGAATCATTTGTCACACATTCTTCTATTCCCCAAGGGAGTCATAACTCAAGGCCCCCGATAGTAAACCTATTACTGGAAATGTGTTAGTAGCCTTGACAAATGACAATAAGTAAACCATTAATATAGTCAGTTGTGTGTATTCTAATACTGCTAATAGCCAGAGCTTAAAATGCCCCAATGAAAAAAGATTATAATATTCTCAAACCTTTTTATTGTAGTATTTCCAATGAGTTGTATCCTGTGGCAACCAAAAATATCTTTGTTTTGATATTTTACACATTTACTTTTTGAGGAAAATGCAATTTTAGGTTCTTATGTGTGTGTCAGTGTAGCCTATTTCTTTATTCATACATTATTAATCAGTATATTCTATTTTCTGCGCCTGGCACGGAAACAGTATGCTATTATTCATGCTCTGTCAACACTGTTGTTTTTCAGCGTCACCGAAAACGCGTTTGCTTCTTCTTTTGTTAACATGTTGCTATGGTGTTGTTGTTCTGAGTTTGATTCTTCATGTTTTATTGCACCTATTGTAATTTGCTTTGGATGAACGCATCAGCTAAATGCAATGTAATCTAACGTATATTACTTATTGGAAAAGAGGACCTAGAATATAAAACCTAATATATTCAAACAGCTTTTCTAAAATGAATTGTGATAAAAGTTATAAGAAGTTGGGACCTGTAGGTGTTACAGAAAGAAAGTATTTTCTTCTTCTTCTTTTACCTTTACTTTTTGGAAAAGAGGACCTGTTCAGTTTAAAATATAAAACCTAGAATATTAAAACAGCTCTTCAGAAATACAGAAGAAACCCTGACAAACTAAAATGAGTTGTGTTGAAAGCTATGGGAAGTTATGAGCTTTAAGTGTTACACAGATAAAGATGTTTCTTCTTCTTGACCTTTACTTGCATATCATGTATTTCTGTTTGCCATGTATATAAATGTTATGTTCATAAATGTTCTATGTGACGGGACTACGGATGGAAATGAGCTCCAAGCTAAAATCCGGCTCATTTACATTTCAAAGCATTATTTTGTTTAAAATGTTCATTAATGTGCATTGTCCCGGTTCAAATAAACGATTAAATGACATGAAAATACTTCTCAGAAAAGAGGACCTGTTCATTTGAAAATACAAAATGTAATATTTTGTTTGTAAAGCTACAGGAAGTTGTGACCTGTAGGTGGAATAAAGTTGTTTCTTATTTTTCTACCTTTTCAAAGAAGGGGACCTAAATAGAAAACCTAAAATATTAAAGCAGCTTTTCATAACATTTGAAGAAACACTGAAACCCTAAAGTGAGAAATCTATAGAACTAATGATCTTTAGTTTACATGTTGAATAAAGATTCCTGTATTTAACATTTAAACTAAAGATCATTAGTAAATAAATAAAGATTCCTTTATTTAACATTTACCACTGCAGGCAAATATTTCTGCTTTCTTTTTTACTTTTTGGAGAAGAGGTACCTGTCCAGCTTGAAATATAAAACCTAAAATTATAGTCAGACAATGAAAATGAAAATGTATTTTTTTCTACAGGAAGTAGTGACCTGAGAATGGGCGGGACTTCTGCTGTCATTGAAGTCTCACTGAACCCGCTCTCCCCTAATTCACAAACTGGGGTCAGGGGCCCCCTTCAGGTCTTTTATAAGGATTCTTGGGATGAACTCATTGCCACGGTATTATCTTCCTCTAAAAAACATAAATAACCAGTTTTAGAGTGCAGATATTTCTGTGTCTTTGCAACAGAGCGTGGGGGGTTACACTTGTGTTTTAATTGGTTTCTCAGGGTGCTGCTGGTGTTTTATCTTCAGCTGTGGATGGCTGAATGGTGAGCCGTAAAAAAAGAAAAAGAAAGGAAGCTTCCCCTGGCAGGCATCTTCCCCCTCAGTCAGTCTGACCGCCCACAGTCCGGGGGGAGAAAGTGCTGCTTTGTGAATGAAGGGAGCGGCGGAGGGCAGAAAACAAACTTTACCAAAACCATTTCCGACGTTTTCACTTCCAACCGGACACGTTTCGACGGTGCAACAGGCGACACCTGGCCGACTAGCAGCGAAGAAAACACGGTAAGTCACGACGTGTTTTTAAAATCTTGTGTGGCAGTGATAGAAAGCAGATTGACAGGGGTTTTTTTCGACGGAAAGATGCATGCATTGCAGGCTGACCGTGACTGGAATAACTGCCATGAGATGGGAGATAATTCCAGGGCAGAATTGTAACTCCATAGTCTCTTTTTACATCCTAAAACCTCTGTTTTTGTCCCAACGTGGTATGCTTACAGAGTGCATGTCGTGCAAACTAATGGAGCTTCTTTAAGGACTCATTTGTGTCGCTATCCTTAAATCTGTGACGATTTCAAGATCTTCAGGGAGGAAAGTGGGTTGCTAAACTGCATGTAGTGCTCAGCTTGTTGCTAAAAAATGACACATTTGCATTGTATTTTACATTATGTGCACATGTATCCCGTTTATTTACAGCTAAAAGCATTTTGGCCGTTTCATACAAAACTTCCATCTGCTTTGCCAGTGTGAGTTTCGCAACATTTCATGACTCATGCATAAGACGTGCATTCCCAATGTCACCACAATAGACTCATAGAAGACTCATTCATGATATTATGAGGTTTCTCTTCCAGGGAGTCTGGTCTGCAAGTGGTAAACATAAGATTTGATTACAGTACTGTGAACACGCTTTGGAAACAGTAGCCAGTCATTTTCTGTGGCTCAGATTGTGTGTCCCTTCAAATGAAATCCCAGTGCTGCTTCAGTTTAATAAACCACAGTGTTGACACTTGTATATGCCTGAGCTTTATTAGCTTTTAAGATGACCAGGTTTCACAGGTTTTAAGAATATTTCTATATTTCCTTGAATGTGTAAACCTACTTGCAGATAAACCTGATTCTGATGTGGAAGAGGTGACAATATCATGATATTTCTGATGTAATACCCCACTTTGTCTGAATCAACACTTTTATATTACTGAGGTTTTACTTTATTAGCCATAAGATTACCAGGTTTCACACGTTTTAAGAACATTTCTATATTTCCTTGTTAGTGTAAACCTTATTGGCAATGATTGTGACATGGAAGAATGCTAGGTTATAGCACATATCATGATATTTCTGATCCCCACTATTGACATTATAACAATAATAATAATTATACACTTTATTTAAATAGCACATTTTAAAACATAGTTACAAAGGGCTTTCACATAAAACAGAACAATGGTACAAATACACAGAGCAAGTGAACTAAACATCAGCATGTAAAAGCAGTTTTAAAATAAATGAAACAAAAAATAAAAGGCAATTATAAGAAAAGGGAGTTTTTAAATGTGACTTAAAAGAGGTTTTAGGTTTCGCAGGCCTGATCTCCTCAAGCAGATCTTTCCGTCGCTAAGAGCAGGAACATTGAACCTACAATATCTAGGGTTGACTATTTGTGCATTGAGACAATATTTACACAATGAGATTTCATCAGTAATGTTTTCTGAGGAATGCAACTTTTTTTTGTAGAAACTCCCCTGCTGAGGTTATTTCGGAGAAGCTGTAAATCATGGTGGTCAGTCTGGCCTGTGTGGCCTGTCTCTGCCTGGTGGTGGTAGTCCGAGGCGACCCCTGCCTCATCATCAGCGAGATCAACGCCGACAACCCCCGACTGGACACCACTGAGTTCGTGGAGTTGTATCACACGAGTGGACAACGCTCCTCCCTGGACGGCTACACCCTGGTGTTCTTTAACGGAAACGGAAACATAGCCTACAAGGTGCTGGACCTCAAAGGCCACAGCACAGACGACAGGGGGTTCTTCCTGGTGGGCTCGGTGGACATGTTGCCCAAACCCGCCATCCTCCTGCCTCCTAACACCGTCCAGAACGGGCCCGACGCCATCGTCCTCTACCACACGTCTGCATCTCGCTACAACGAGAAGATGAACGTCACCGCCTTCGGAATGGTGGACGCCGTGGTGTACATGACCCGGCGTACTGGAGGGGCAGAGTTCCTCGCTGAGACTCTGACCCCAGGTGAGCCGGCGTTTGTGGAGGATGAATCGACCCTGGAGGGGGACGAGTCCATCGAGAGGTGCCTGCTGTCTGAAGATCGCTGGGGCTTCCAGGTGTCCTCCCCCTCCCCGGGTCAGAGGAATAACTGCACCCCTCCTGCCGCTCCATCCACCATCCCTGTGATCACCGAGCTGAAGCTGGGAGGAGGGCAGGTGAAAGGCTTCGTGGAGCTGACGGAGGCTCCGGCTGCGGGTCCTCTGGCGCTGGTTGTGTTGGACGGGAGAACGGACAGGGTCAGCGTGAGCGTGGACGTGAACTTGGAAACATCCAGGAACGGGTTGATCTCCGTGAACATAGAGAAGAGCTTCATGAAAGGTCAGTGTGCTGTGGGTTTGTTGGGATCTTATGCTGGAAAATGTTATTTTGTTTATGATTGCTTTTGGGTTGAGCTTTCTATTTCATCAGGTTTCACAAGCGGAAGCTAAGAGGAGCTTTGGGGAATTTTGGTACCTTTTTCATTTGAGTTTATTTAAAGAATAAGCACCTTGAGATGAACCATATTGTTTTGAAAGGAGTCCTTAACAAAAAAAGACACCCACATAGACAAAAGCTCTCCCATGCCTACTAATATACATATCCTGAATTACATGTAATACTACAGCGCTATACACAGTATATATGAGCATGCATCAACACATTTAGAAAGAGATGGGAGAAAGAGAAAGGAACCAAAATCATCATTCTGTAAATGAAATTAGAAGCAAGAGCAGGTTGTTTGAAAGTGAAAAGAGATGCTTTTAAGAAATTAAATGATGTGAGAGATTTTAGTGAGCTGGGAATTAGTTTTAATCAGATGGAGCTTTAAAATTGCAAGTCCTTATGGACTCTTAGGAAGAAAAAAAAAGGGGCCTCGGTGAGCCTCAGGCTATACGATGACCTATATGGAATAAATTACTCTTTTAATTATTCACTCACTTTCGTTTTATTGTAAATTATTTGTTCCTGTTTTGATTTCTTCTCAGGAGATGATTCTGGGGCAGTGGCTATTTACAGTGGCAGAGCCGTGGACTTCCCCCTGGGCAGTCCACTGAGCCAGATTCAGCCTCTAGATGCGTTTGTGTTTGCTGGACCTGGAAACAAGCCAAGCGCCAACCTCACTGAGACTCTCATCCCCGGCAGAGAGCCCTACCAACTCAGCAACAGGCAAGACACTATGAGAGTCTTCTCCATCAAGTAGAACCAAACCAATGTGACTGCAGTACAGAACGAGAGGTGTACAAATTGAAGCGCAAGTGTTGCGAAACGCATTGAAGGGTCAGCTTGTGACAATTGTTCCTCTTTGCTGATACATTTTTTTACAGTTTGGTGCGTCATCCCTGTGGAGCAATCATCACAAGTAGACTTTCTTTCACACTGAGTCGAAGAAATAGAAATAGATTAGAATCACAAGTTTAATTTGCATGTCACTGATGAGAACTGAAGGTTACAAAACAATGCTGAAAGGTTTTCAGTTACGCTCGCGTCGCCGTGAGGCTTTACTGAAGTGCAACTGCTTGGAGCAAAATGCTGAAGACAAACATGACAAAAAGAATGTTTGATGTTTAACGTTGTTGGCAACAGCTGGAGCTGATGTGGGTTTTATTAGTGTTGTAGTCGTTTAGTCACAAACCAAAACTTATGGACCTTTTATTAGAAGCCATAAAGTCAAACAGCTGGTTTCACTCGGATAAAATAAGGGTTGATTCATTGGGTTTGTTTTTTAATTATTTCATTTTTGTTTCAGTTTAAGAGAGGGGGGCTACTATCTGAGTCGCTGTGGTGTGGCCACCTGGGCCAGAGACCCTGGTGTCTTCTGGGAGGCCCCGCAGACCCCAGCTCAGCCAAACCAGTGCCCCTGGCCAAAGATCTGCCCGCACAGCATGGGTGAGTGCTGCATGACTGTTATTTATAGTATATACCGAACATTATTAAGATCTGTATATTATTAAGATTCTTCCTGCAGTTTGCATGCAGTAAGAAAGGGAATAGGTCATGATTGACAGGCAGTGTGAACGCCCATCTGATTCAGACATTGTGCAAATTACATAACGTTTGGCCATGATAAAAGTAGGCATGAGAACAAGATCATTAAGTAGTGACAATGACTCAACAATAAAGAGAAATAACGTGTGGCTGTGAGAAAAACAGGATGAGTCATCTGCAAGGAGAGACTGTTAATGTTGAATACTTGGCACATTAGGAGCTACATGTGTAGGCATGCAATCATGGATCATTTCTAGTAAATGTCTTCTTAATCTTGAGGAACAATGGAATAATTCTCAGAAAGACATTCGTCATCATGTCCATCCTGCAGTCTGCTGACAGCGGGGAAATTATGTATTGTATCATTGGTCAGCTGAGGAACTAGGGAACAAAGCTACATCACTGACACAAGTATTACAAATTAAAGAACTGAGATCTGGTGACGGATGTTGCTTCAAGAATTAACCAACATTAAGAGAAATGAAAGATAATAATGAACTCAGAGAATCAGTTTCCTTGTGGACTTCTTCCTCTTTTCCCTTGAAAAGATTGATATGTAAATGGTTTGGAAACATATTTTAGAATGCAGCTAGATTTGTCAAAATATGAAAGTGAAAAATATGCAGCAAGCAGCCAGATATGATTAAGATAGGAACACTTGGATACATTGACTTTTAAAGATTAAAGACCTTATTTTTATTCTTATTCTTATTCTTATTACTATTCTTATAATTTATTATTCTTATTAAAGCTCCAGAACAGCTACTGAATGGTGGTGAGATTTCTTTCTCAACTTCTTTTCCCAAGATCAGGAAAAGATTTTAAACCTTAAGATCTTCAAAATCCTGACAGATTCTGATTTTTATTTATTACAATATTAAGCATTGGCTGTCCACCTTGCCTTAGGTTACACCGGGAAAAGACTTCAAGGTTAGCCAAACTTTAATGGAAGGGGAAAAAAACGATTATGTTGGAAATACTTCTTCTAAATTCTCATTGAATTGATTCCTGAAAGATGATACTGCCATCTGTTGCACTTTATAGGTATTGTGTTACTGTCCCAAACATAAAATCAGAGCATTAATATAATTAACGTTCTTAATGTCCCTTTTATATTCATTCAAATGCATTCAAAAAAATTGCTTAATAAGCTCAATCCCGTTTTTGCCAATAACAAAATAGACACCACTCTCAAACATGCCTAAGCAAATATGAAGTTATGGCCAGCAGACACTTAGCTTAGCATACATTATTTGAAACAGCTAGCCTGATCATGTCCAAAAGAAACTAATTCTGCCTAAAATAATCTGTAAAGTTATTTTATCAGCATGTTATGTGTCTGTTAAGTCAACACAAATACCACAGTGAAACTATCCCTTTAACAGCAGCACATTCAAACTTGTCTTTATGCGTTAGTGACTCCAGGAGGCACAGATTCCCCTCCCCACCTCCCACCCTGGGGGAACAGTGACTTCCTGATCAACGAGCTGAACACGGACACCCCCGGCGCCGCTGAGGACGGCGAGTACATCGAGCTGTGGCACCCGTCGGGGCGCCGGGTGTCCCTGCAGGGCATCTGGATCCTGCTGTTCAGCGCGCACAACAACAAACCCTACAGGGAGATCAGCCTGAGTGGACACTACACCACCTCTAAGGGCTACTTCCTGCTGGGCAGTGACAGGCTGGTGCCGGCTCCGTCGCTCCGCCTGCCCCCCAACACCATCCAGAACGGGCCTGACGCTGTGGCGCTGTATCGAAGCCCCTACGGCCCCCCGTCCGCCTCACAGAGGGGCATCCCCACCAAAGGGCTCATGGATGCGGTGGTGTACCGGCAGAGGGGGTCGGATAAGGAGGCTCAGGATCTGAGTAAAGCTCTGACCCCGGGACAGCTCCCTCTGCTGGAGGACCCCGATGTTCTGCCCGGAGACGAGGCCCTCAGTCGCTGCAGGGGCCTCTACCCGTACGACCTGTCCGCTTTCTCAGTGAGTGCAGAGGTTTCTCACAGCATGTTGAATTCAAACACTTTGTTAGTACTAACTCTGATGTGGCCAAGTGGCAGAAACAATTGTGGAAAACCTCTTTTAATTAAATAATGTAGGGAAAGGGAAGTTTACTTATTCACCTTTTTGCTGGGAAATAGATGAGAATACAGCTACCGCTCATATTTATGAATATGATGCTAGGTCAGGTTACCCTAAGTCAGCACAAAGATGCAGGCAAAGAAAATAATCATGGTACGTGTCATTTTAGTATGTACAAATGTTTAAAATATAGAAACGTACAAATAAATAAATACAAATTTGACGAAAATAAATACAATAAAAAATAACTAAATGAATAAACTAAGAAAAAACTAATCATACATACAAAGTGAAAATAGAAAAAAGAAAATCAAAATTAATAGAATTTTTAATAAAAGAAAGAAAGGATAAGTCTGGTTTGCAACAGACTCGGTGTCAATAGCCGTAAATTGCTTCTATAACTTTCCAGAAATGTATTTTCACCAAAGGCGGTAGTTCAGGAAGTTTTTAAACAAAACCTTAACAAAGTGTTTTTTCTGTTATTGCACCCATATCCAAAGTGATGCAGCTGTTCCTTATGGGATTCTTTTCAAGACATTTTTAAACCATAAATGTTTAAATTCATCAATCTCTGCAGGTGGCTCCGCCCACCCCTCTGAGGGAGAACATCTGCCCCCGCCCGCCTCCCGCTCCTGAGGGTGTGGTCATCAGCGAGGTGGCGAGCAGCCATTGGACCAATCACAACCAGCAGAGGAGCTTTGTGGAGCTGCACGGCCCCCCCAGGACGGACCTGCGGGGCCTGGTGCTCTCCGTGTTCGATCAGGAGCACAGCGGCACCGTCATCGCGATGCCTCTCACCGGCTCTGTGGACGACGATGGACTCTACGTGGTGGGAAATGTCACCGGAGCAGGTGAGGGCAGGAGGAGGTCTTGTTGTCTTTCCTCTCACTTTATTAATAATGAATAATCTCTCCCACACACTCTCTCTGTGTCTTTGTTTTCTTATTTGACTTGTTTTGAAACTATACCACTGTTGTGCAACGACACTGCTCATGTGCAATAAACTAGTGCTGAAGATGAATCTGAATATTTTCAGATATTTCAAAATGGACTTGTGCAATATTTAAATGTTTAAAACACAATTTTTTTATAAAGTTTTGAAGCTGGGGAATTATCCCGGCCTGCACATCATATTCTACAGACTCAACAAAACCGAATTGTTTGCAAAAAATCCTTTTAACAAACACACCGTAATAATTTAATGTATTTTGGAATCATGATAAGAGTTAGGATTCAAAAACGACCAATGTCGTGAATCATGCAATATCAGTAATCAGTTTTTCTTTAAACACGTTATTATGGTAATCACTGCTTGCCTCTTTATGTATACCATAGTTGTATGCCTATTTTAATATGATAACGTGTGTTTTAATAGATTAGCTTATTTATTTTGTATTCATTTAACTTTTTTCCTGTAACAATGTAAATGTCCCTGCTAGGAATCAAGGCTTTCTGATTGATGTCTCACCACGCCTCCCCCTCTCTCCTGCTTTAGATCAGACGTTTCTGGAAGGTTCTTCAGTGCCGGCCCGAGGAGCGGTGGTCCTGTGCTACGACCTGTTCAGTGTCTGCAGAGCCGGCACAGCGCTGACCAACTCCAGCCTCAGAGACGTGCTGGTGTTCAGTGAAAGCAAGCAGCTGCTCTCCTCTCTGTCGTCCAGCAGAGGGAGACAAGTGATTCCAGCTGCCAGGTACACAGCATGAGTCACGTTTTTGAACTTGTACAATAAGTCTTAAACTCAATTAGGGCTTTAATCAAACTGCTGTAGAGGCTTTAACCTTATCATCTTTTCACAGCTTCTTCTCTTTTAATCAAAGATTACCATGGCAACTTGTTCTGCAGTGCTAACTAAGGCACGCTAAACTAAAAAAAAGACAAAACCCATTAGATTAAAACAAATCCACTCGCCTACATACCTGTCAAAACATCGGCAATCTTATTTCTTTAAAAAGTGTTTATTGGTTATATTTAGAAACATTTTCACCCCAATATTAATTTCACTATTTAAATTATTCCTAACTTTTGAGATCTATGAACATCTTAAACTACAGTTAACATTACTATGTCAAAGCCAGCGTATGCACTTTATTTTAGAAACATTTATTTTGTTTTACTCCTTAAAATTCTCTATATCCAAAGAGAAATTAATAAATAAAATGCTCTGAGGGAAAATATGAACACATCCAGTATTTGTACGCCTTTGACAGGCTTAATGACTTAATTCAGCTGGCATTGAATGATTGCCTACCAACGTTCCCTGCCCTTGCAATTAGTGCACGTAATTGTAGTCTTTCACAAGTAGTGTTCATTCTTAATGTTAGATGTTTGCTAACATGTTAATGACACGTGACTGTGAGAATATTGTGCTGCATGGCTCTCCCTAGCGCTCTCGTCTTGCCACATTGCTCAATTGTTTTGGGGGATATTTTTCTGTGTGGTACTTTCAAAATCTAGCTGATTCTTGCTGGTTGAACACTTCAGCTTTACTTGATTAGAGCAGCGTGAAACTGTGTCAGATAAACACATTTTCAGGGATTATTGGCAGGTGGGGGTAAAGAATTCAATCAGTCACAATCACCTGCGGATCTGACCACTTCTACTACTAACCAATCTCCTGCGGTAAACTCTGGGTTTCCGATGGTGATTGGCTGTTTTTTTTCCTATTTACAGCAGCAATCATATTCAATCACCAGCTAACGGACTGCTTTGTACATAGCCAGGTTAACAGAGGCACTTTAGATGATTACTCAGGGTTAACACAATTAGACTCAATGACAAATAGACTCATTTTGTTACATAGGCTCTGAGTTATGTATTTTATACAGAGTGTAACTATTGCAAAGTGCAGTTAGTCATGTTTGTTTATTCAAGGAATCCATGTAGCCTTAATGTTTTGTGTTATCCATTTAAATGATGCAAAATACACGATGGCCTTACACTGATTTGTGTGCATGGAAACCATCATTCTGTTTGACTTGATATCTTATTTTTTGCCTTTTTCTTGCTTTTCGCTAACATACATATGTTTGTATTTTTTTTTTTAAATGGTGCAGGTCAGTGGAAGACGGTCCCGTGTCGCTCAGCCGGTGTTCATGCTGCGAGGTGAGGAGCCCCTCCTCCTGGACCACCTCCTCTCCCACTCCTCACAGCACCAACCTCTGTCCCAGCTCCGCCTTCTCCAGTCACATCGACCTGTGCCTCGGCCCCCTGCCCAGCGACGCACAGCCGCAGCCGCCTGGAGGTGAGAATGCAATGTAGAAAAATACTATGGAGCAAGAATAGAGGGTGTAAAGCTCATTGAGGCATTTCTTCAACAACAAAAAATGCACATAAATAGTCTTGAATTGCATAAACAACTTTAAAAGATATAGCTGTGAAGTGTGACCTTGTGACTGTGGAGCTCTCTCCCTATAGTCATCCGCTCTGCAGTCTCTGTAGAAGCTTTTCTTTTTTAAACTACTGAAGACCTAGCTTTTGTTTCTATTTGAAATGTGTGTGATGTGTTCTATTCTTATGTCTGTTCCTTTCAGGACTCCACGCGGTCTATGTTTTGTTTTTATGTTGACCTTGCATTTCTGCCTCATGTGGTTATTAGGGATGCCAGCGATTATTCGATTTTTCTCCATAATCGAAAATTATTTTTAAAATTCGATTTTATTTATATATTTTTTTATTATTATTTATGTTTTTCTTTTTTTTCCTGGCTTAGTTTCAACCAAAATATAGACTGATGCTAATAATAGTAATGGTATTAATAATTGAATAATCGATTAATATTCGCCAGGGCTGTCCGATTTTCGAATTTGATCATGGTCAGTTTCTGGCATTCTGGTTATTGTATTCATGTTTCTGTGGTCTTAATTTGAACTTTTGTTCTTACTTGTGAAGCACTTTGTGAATTCTATTACTGCGAAAGGTGCTATAATAAATACCGTACTTTCCGGACCATAAGCCGCTACTTTTTCCCCACGCTATGAACATCGCGGCTTACACTACAGCTTCAAAAAAAGCTTGGAGCTGGGCGTGTCTGAAGCTTGGGGATTTTATTCGAGCCCCGCAACCAACAACCAATCACATGAATGTCCCGCCCCGTTTACGTAGTGTTAACATAGCTAGCAAGCTATGCTTGGATATACTGGATATAAAATCCCCAAACAGGCGAAAGCCTACCAGTTTCACCCACTGTCTCTGCCACCTCCCCCCATGCCTGGTTCCTCCGGTTGTATCCCGGTAAGTTAATAGGGACTGGTCATACAAAACCGGGTGATTTGCTACGGCGATAATTAGTTTATCCTCCATCTGTTTTTGAAATATAGAAATGAACGGCGGGATATCTCTCCCAGCTTAGACGCGGTTTGATTGGCTAGGACTTGAGCTGTCAGATTTTCAGAAACAGGATTTGATTGGCTGGCGCTGGCCACGCTACCCACAATTGGTGACCGACCAGTGGGTGCGGCTTATATTCAGGTGCGCTTAATAGTCCGGAATTTACGGTAAACGTTATTATTATTGTTATTTTGTTAAAAGAGACACTTTACAACTCGGTACATCAGACTGATTACCCAGGGTCTCACAATTAGGCTCAAGGGGTGCAATAAGTGTGGTTTCAGACCTCTGAATTATGTATTTATATAAAGTTTAAACAATGCATAGTGCCGTTGAATGGTAACCATTTCAGTTTATTAAAGGAATACATGTATCTTAAGTTTTGCCATATTAACATTACTATGATTATATGCAAAATGCATTATGGCTGTAATGTACATGGTATGTGTTTCTTGTTGAACCCAGTTTGTGATTTCTGCATGTCCTGATCCTCTTTCTATTCTTCCATTTGTCTTAATTGTACAGTTTCTTATAAAGGTTAAAATGCGTTGTCTTTAGGAAGACAGCAAAAACAAACCAATAAACACAGAGCCTAAATGTGTGAGAATTTTAAACCAAACATGTTGGTAATTTTTCTGACAAAATGTTACAGTATCTGTTCGGTCAAAACACAGGAAATATGTCTTTTTTATAAAAGTGTTATATTTGTCTCCGTTTCTCCCAGAATGCAGTGGTCTGATCCAGGGGAAGAGGGTCGCTGAAGTGGCCGAATACCTGGAGCAAAAGTGTCACTGTGGCATCTCCGCCTTGTATCTGCAAGGTGAGGAACTTCCCCTCCATAAATCCATCACATATGGCAGATTATTTTGAAAGCAAGAAATGTGTTTTTTTTTACTGTGAGAACACGGAGATGATTACAGACCTCTGACACTCAGGGGCTCTTGGGGAGAATATGAAAGCAATCAACCTCACGTCACTGTTACCATGGAGCTCTAAAGTTGTCCTAAATATCTGTTATTATGTTCAGGCAGACGCTGTTGGAGAGTACGTATATAGGATTTCAAATTGTAGAGGCCGTTATACACCTGTGGAAACATAAAGGAACTCAGGAGCCCTGCTGCGGCTACTTCTCGTGTAACGTTATCTGGCAGCGTTCATATATAAGTACTTAGTTGTGTATTTATGGGTTGAACTTACTTGTATTTAATGAGAGATTGTTCTGTTTGTACTCAAGGAGCCAACTTTTCCTGTGTGTCTGGATGGCTGCGAGTGTGGGGGAACATCCAGGCGCTGTCGGACCACCAGAAGGCCCTCATCATCCAGACGTCCCACACCAGTCCTTCATCCGCTCAGGGAGACTTCTGCTCCGCTCCAACCACGGGACGCTACTCAGGCACAGGTTAGCACCAACACATCGCCACGGCAACAACAAAAATCTGTTCTTCTTAGTGTTCATGTTGTCTAAAATGTTTGACATTCCCAATATGACTTACAGGAGATGTATGTGCAGTTCCCTTAAATCTGAGATTCAAATGTACCACTGCAAGCTTGATTTGGTACATCCCAATGTAAAAAACAGAAGACTGTGCCTTTTCTTGCAAGTAAACATCCAAAATCATATGCTCCTGTCTCCAGGCTGTTCCTTGAGATATCCAGAACATTATACAATGATTGGTTTTAGGGGACACAACACCAATTTCTCTCTAACAACCTGTTTCTTTGTCAATGTGCTCTTAACACATCACCGACACATCGAACCTGAAACCCTCTGGCGTAGAGCAAAGTTGTCAGTAGAGAGAGAGAGAGTAAGAGTTTGTAATAACATAACGTTTTTGCAGCAAACCTGTGCATGGAGTCAATATTTTCCTTCCATATCTCCAGTGTTAATTTTGGCAGCTGTTTTTGATTTAGTCTTAGTCTTTAGACGAAAATGGTTATTAGTTTTAGTCACATTTTAGTCGTTTAGTCGACGAAAACTCAAAACGTTTTAGTCAACTTTTAGTCGATGAAAAATTTCATTTCAGTCAACTTTTAGTCAAAATGTTGATGTTTGCTATACTCTCTGAACGCTTCGTCCCCGGCAGATCTCTGTGTCCGCTGCAGCATGTCTGTTAGGCTCCGCCCCCCGCACACAGAGAGACACAGGGAGAGAGTTAGGCCCCGCCCCCCGCACACAGAGAGACACAGGGAGATCGCTCTTCTGGAGTGAAGAGAGCGGAAGTAATGTTATTGCAAGTTAGAAACGTAAGATGCATTTTGACAGACAAGATGGACACTTGGGGGAAAATATGCTGCATTTTGAATGTCCGATAGTCCACCATTAACACCTTAGTCCTGTCTCGTCAACGAAAACTAAATATGCATTTCTTCATAGTTTTCGTTATCAAGAATCTATTTTTAGCTCGTCATCGTCTCGTCTTAGTCATGTAAAAAAGGTCGTTGACGAACATTTTTCGTCACTCCTACGATATTCATGTTTTACCACCAGTTGTGCTTTATTTGCCACTGTTACAAGCTAAACAACACAAACAAATGTAAGATGACAACAACACTAACCATTCACATACTCCTTCTAGCCATAAGAAAGTCATCATCTGGGTAAAAAAATGTTCGCTGAATCTCTCTGATGTTTACGGAGAAAAATGCCCAAACCCACTGCTCTGGATAATTGAGAAAGAGTAGGTGTGAGAAGAAAAACGAAGCAGGGGCAAGTGTGGGATTGGAATAGTGGTGTGAAGGCATTTAGGCACAAACATGCAATATCCGTGCTGATTGAAATGTTCAATAGATGGTTGAATTGCTATTTAAACGTGTCATCTTGTTTATAGAAGTGTAACCAGATGTTTCTCTCTCCTAGCGTCCGCCCTGGGCTTACAGATCGGGCTGATCGTAGCGGTGCTCCTGCTGCTGGGACTGGGCGCAGCTTTATTCACATATTTCTACAGGAGGAGGTGAGCACGCTTGACTTTCCTCTGCTGTCTTCTAGGGATGCCAGAAACTGACCATGATCACATTCGAAAATCGGACAGCCCTGGCGAATATTCATCGATTATTCGCCTGTGCAGCTGGCTTCCTCCTGGTGGTGTGACCAATGGCCATTTACAATTATTAATACTATTACTATTATTAGCATTAGTCTATATTTTGGTTGAAACTAAGCCAGGAAAAAAAAAGAAACGTAAATAATAATAAAAAAATATATAAATAAAATCGAATTTTAAAAATATTTTTCGATTATGGAGACTGTAACGGATATTCGAAAAATCGAATAATCGCTGGCATCCCTATTGTCTTCCCCTCTTATTGTCTGCTGGGCGTGCATGCTGATCACAGATCTCTCTTTTCACCACGTCAACAGCATTTCATTCCCATATTCTCTGATCATTTGCCAGGCATCATCACAAAGCCAGATGATTAACATTTGTTTAATCTTTTGACGTCAGAAATGAAGAGTGATGGAGTGTTGTGGACAGCATATTTAGAAATAAGTGTTGGCCATTAAGATGAAATAATATCAATTTAGCTCCATTGTTGGGAGTCTAGTCGGCCATTATTCCCGTCTGCATCTATGTGATGATGACTTCTTCAGAAAAGACTTTGGGTCTATTATAGAAAAGTCACTCTCAATTTGTGCCTTTTTCTCCACGGGTTGCACACGTCTGAATTCTCAGTGGAAGAAAATATAAAGTAGCAGCGCAAGGGAAATAACATCTTTAGTCATGCAATGTAAAATATTGGAAATGCTGTCATAACGACACGATATAATATACAGTACAGTATAACGAAAAATATGCACTATATGCAACATATACATGACTTATACATTTATTTGACTTCTGAGTGTTAGTACGCCAGCAGATGATT
>CALSBZ010000918.1:362747-379421 GCA_943591055.1 Gobionotothen gibberifrons | reverse complement strand
TTATACATTTATTTGACTTCTGAGTGTTAGTACGCCAGCAGATGATTAGCTCTTTCTACCGTATATAGACTGAAATAAGGAGTAAACGGCTAGTTTAAAAACAAAACCTACACCACTTGATAACCTACAGCTCTGGGGCCTCATGTATAACGCCGTGCGTAGGATTGACGTGGGAAGGTTGCTTACGTAGTAGAAATCCGAAAAATAGGTCCATACATTTTCCGCCACTTTCCGATTCACCAAACATTGCTTTCGGGCGAGGAAAGTGCGTATGGCACTTCCTACGCCGGTTTCCCTTTGTAAATCACAACCGACTCGAAATGCGGTGCAGCTTTTGCGGGCTTCACGTAACGCCCATATTTGCCTATAAATAGTCAAAGAAACGCCCATTCATTCATTCATTCTGACTGACTGCATGAAGAAGATCGCAGGAAATGACGACGGAACAGCTAAAAAAAACATCTCACACCGTGTCAGATTTTGGTTATTTTGGGGAGGTGGAGATAAATCATATTGTTTGGTGGATGCAGTTTGAACCAGAGTAGCAGCATGGAGGTCGGATCGTCACCAAAATAAATAAATAAGTGGTCCGAAAAAGGTTAATGACAAAAAGAATACACATAGCCTTCCTCAGGCAGTGTGTTTGTACCGGGGACAGGAGACCCCCCTTGATGAGAAACTCTAAGAAATGATCGGGGAATCCCTCCGGAGTGGAGTCATGACGACTGGATCTGAATTATGTTTTTGTATTTGGTGGTTTGTGTTCCAGCTGTCGATCAGCAGCGTCTCCACTGCAGCCTGTGCATCTCACCCCCCCCCCCCCCTCCGCAGCAACTCTATATCCACCAGTTAAAGGAAATACAACTAATGTGTTGTGTTATATTAGCTGTACAATTTACCACATATGGTGCTCTTAGTTTCCATACCTCCTGTGTTTTACGAGCGACTAAGTCTTGGCAAATGGCATAAAACACGATTGAACATGTATTAAACATATATAAAACCATGCTCGTATCTATAACCAATAGAAATGCAAAACGGCGTCAGTTTAGACGTAATTCTGTCCTCCTGCTTACCGCATCATTTATGAGAAAACATTTCATAACATTAACACAACATATTCGAGGTGGTTTTAAATAACATATCCGTATTTATTTATTTCTCCCAGTTATGTTTTTGTGTGCATCGAGGAGTCTCAAACAGGCGTTTGTTAAATCATTTTAAGATTGGCTTTAATCAATTTGTGAAAATGAATTCTTCATATATGATAAATGAGAGGTAACATTTTATTTATGGTATTATTTCCACATATTTCTCTCCATTCTTCCTTCTGCCAACGGTGTCGCAGTTTCTCGTCTCTCCGTGTTTGTGCTTAGTGCGTACGCATGGGTTAGAGTTTGCGTGGAGGACCGCACGTTTTCCCGTCAAGTTAGTATTTTATAAATCGCAAACATTGCGTAGAAACTGCCGTACGCCATTTTTTGAGCGTATATCCCTTTATAAATGAGGCCCCTGGAAACAATTAAGAGACCACTGCAGCATTATCAGTTTCTCTGTTTTTTCTATTTAAAGCAGTGCTTCTCAAAGTGTGGACCCCCTAGTGGTCCGTGAGTATATTGGTAACATTTGAAATTAATTAATTAATTAAAGTTTTCCGCACTCTCGCGGGAATATCTCCGCAATGGAGCGAGCTTAAGTTTCAACACCTTCATCGCACATGTTTGTACCATTTTCAGGCGATTTGTAATCTGTTCTAGAAAAACGATGTGTTTTTGGATATGCGTGGAGTTAGGTGGTCCGCGAGTGTTTTTTTTATTGGTTAAGTGGTCCTTGGTAAGATAAAGTTTGAGAAACACTGATTTAACGGCATGTGTTTTTAGTAAAACTACATTTTTTTTTTTTTTATTCTATAAACTATACGGACAACATTTCTCTCCTTCTGCCACCAAATTAAGTTTGTCTGGAGCCTCCTAACATATTTGATAACAGAGCTTATTTAAGGTTTTATATATAATTATACTTTGTTTGTTACATATATGAACTTATAGATCCCCCAGAAGGATGTGACACATCTATAGCTGACGAAAAGAAAAAAAATGTGTTTCAGTGTCACATCATCACCTCAAACTCCAGGATAAAAGGTGTTCATTTCAAGTTTCCGCTGTGCACAAAAAAATCAATATATCAGTTTTTATTTTTATATTATCCCAGTAGAATATCACAGTTTCAGGAAGTGCGAAATATCAGCAGCGAGTGTCAGAATGAAAGAGCATGACCTTCTTTCTTGTCTTGTCATTTTACACAAATGTAAAGGGGAAGAAGTCCATGGTGAATGTACTGTACAGATTTCTCCCACGCTCTTACTTATTCTTTATTCTTTATACTTATTCATTCTTCTTTACATTACATTTTAATCGTCATAACTCCCGGATTGCCTTAAGTTACTTGAAAAACTGTATGAGAAAAGTTTAGTATTTATATTCCTGTCCTCTCCTCTCAGCTCTGTGTCAATATGCAGCCGTTGTCTTGAAATTGCACAATGATTATGCAACCATTGCTCTCAGTCCAGTCAATAATAACCTCCCTGATGCGCAGAGGAAATTGAATTGTAGATGAGATGTGAAGCAATCATGAATGATTATTTTGAGCTTGGATATTAGTAGGTCTCCTGTCAGAATCGCCCGTTGTTCATGATTGGAATTTAAAGGTCTAAACGTTGAAGTGTTTATAAAGAAATAATTCCCTCGACTTTCCATAGAATATCTTTATTGTCATCATACATCGGTATAACGAAATTTTGTTGGCATCTCTCACTGCATTAATAGAAATAGACACAAATACATAAAAGCAGTGATACAAGCAGAGGTAGTAGCAATGGCAATGCAATGAGAAGCCAATGAGATTAAATGAAATGTCAACGACGTACATATTTACACATTTTACAGACTATAACATTTAAATATACCAAGATACAACATTTTAAATATAACTTTTCGTAAATAGATGTTAAAAGTAACCAAAGATGCTTACATAAAAAAATAAATAAGTCTATTTAATGGCACTTTTTGTTGGCAATTTTATGTTATTTCCCCCAATTTAAATATTTAGATTTGTTAACCTAAAAAAAATCTAATGTTTCTAGTACATTTTTTGTATTTCTAAAAAAATGTTTTCCTTCAGATTGATGATAACTGCTCCCCTGGGAATAGCTAACAACATGTCCATAGTATGTACACTTCTGGCTGTACTCTCCCCCTAATAAATGAGGAATCAGCTAATCAAATAACACAGAAGTAAATAAGGCACAGTATAGGTTTCTAGAAATCATAAATAAACATATTTTTTTCAGATGGTGTGAGTGGGTTTTAACGTGGTCTCTATTTCCAGGCGCCCCATGGACTACTACACCATGGAGCTGAGTGAGCACGCAGAGGGACTGTCAGATCTATAATCCAGGCGTCTGGAGGTGCTCGTGTGCGTGGGAGGACTTCGTCAGAGGGAGCGGGCGGTAATCAGAGGCTAATCTGACCTGAACTGATTATGCGGTTGTTAAAAACAGGTTCCACCACAAGTGTCCTTCTGAGTGTCTTTGAGTGGATCCCTGATGAAATGACTGGGGATTGTCTTGTTAACAGCCTAGTTGTGTCGAGTATATTCCATGGCACTGTTGACATTTCGACAGCAATCCATGAATCTAATAAGAAACGCCAGATAATACCATATTTTTATAAAGGTCGATGTGCAACCTTTGCCTGTGAACAGTGCTGGTTACTACTTTTAAAGGAAGAGGAAAGGGAGCATTTTCTTTTTAATACTTGAGTCATTTTTGTTGACTTGTTCATGTTGTATTTAAAAAATATAAGAACCACCATGCTATGCAGGAAGCTCTATCAACATAACGACTTTCATCACATTCAGATGTTATAACCAAGATAATATTTGTGACGCTCACATTTAGTCTTCAAAACGGTCCACTTCCTGCTTGGCTCTCCTGCTACATGCTGTAAAAACGTTAGGGCGTGATTGTGTTTTTAATGTGAATGTCTTTTAGCTAACATGTGATCAGCGTCTGTAACCACTTTTGTATGCTTATTTCAAGCAAACTGTTTACATTTTTCTTGAACGGAAATTAGAAAGGGATGCGAGAGAGTTAATGAATAAAGCGTATTTGTTTTTGAGAAATGAAAAATTGCATATTAAGAAAATCAGAAAAAAAAAATTTGTGATTTTTTTTTTTTTTGTGGCTAAGAAACCTCTACTGTGCCTAATATACTTCTGTGTTATTTGATCAGCTGATTCCTCATTTATTAGGGGGAAAGTACAGCCATACGTGTAAATACTATGGATATGTTGTTAGTTATTCCCAGGGTTAGCAGTTGTCATCAATCTGAAGGAAAAAATATTGTAGAAATACAAAAAAAAAAATCTATTTTCAAAGTTTTATTCAATTCTTTTTAAAAATATTTAAATTGGGGAATTAATCATAACATTTCCAATACAAAGTGCCGTTAAATAATCATCTCAGCCTGGATATGATGTTCTATTTCTAATATTGCTTACCTTGTAATGTTGCATCGCTCATCTGCTGTAGTGCAAATCATTTCAGTTACCTTGTAAATACATTTGAAAAGAAAGCTAGATTTTAAAACAGAAAAATCATGTAAATGAAATCCTCTTTTGTAAGGAATCCCCCCCCCCCGCTCCCCCTGAAATTATGCTATGTATAAATGTCTTTTATTGTAAACTTCTATATTTCTAGGTTGTATGTAAAACGGTACATTTTAGAAAGAAAAAAAAAATAAGGGAAGGAAGAAATTGCACTCAAAATAATATGTTGGCGTGGAATTAAAAGTGATGTGTCCGCACTGAATGATGACAAATGCAAACAAAATGTGATGAAGCACGTGTTCACATCAATCATAAGTTGAAATCTAACTGTAGGAGAAACCACAAACTTTTCATGGGTACGAAAAGTCTCTCATAGCAGCAGAGAGAAAGAACATTTTGAAAGAACATGCTTAATGCTTTTCCACCCTGGGACACAATTTAAATGTTTTTTGTTTGTGTTTCTTTGCCGTCTTATTTTCCTTCCAATGTCATGCACATGTAGCAGGTTTGAAATAAAACAATTCAGCTGATGTGCAATTTGTGCAGCCTCCCAGTCCTTTTTCAGCATGTCCTGTTTTACGAATTACCTCACGCTGCTCTCGGAGCGACGAAGTTGTTTTTGTAGAAAAGCATTCCCTCACTTCCCTTTCTGCTGAACCTACACATTATATATAATACTTGAGACTTCCTGCCAAGATAAACGTGGAGAGCTTTTTTCTCTACAATTTTCTTAACACCTTTTATAATTATGACCTCTGCGTTTAAGTGTGTTTTGCTCTTGTAAGCTTACCAATCATATAGTGTGTCTCTTCTCAAGGTCTTATTTGTGGTTCAACATCGCCTGCGTTTAAGGCCTAGCGTGCACAAGAACAAGGCAAATGATTTGTTTCATTTTTCACTGTTCAACCTGCAAACCACAACACAGGAAGTCAGATTAGGTAGACAGGAAGGAGCTGCAGCATGACACGCTTTCTCGAGCAGCAGCACTGACTTCAGGACGTTTATTTGACGTTTGTCCTCTGCCAGGTTTCACTCCTTTTTAGATTCCTCCAACTCACACTTTCTCCTTCAGCTGCTTCCAGGACAATAATGGCGGTCGTCCACAAAGCATCCGTGTGGGCAGCGCTTCACATCCTTTGACGCCGACAGACCGCTTCAACAAGCCTGAGGTGAGTTATCTGAGCTTTGCTTATTGCACAATGCACTTTATAACAGTCCATTTTGACTCCAGCTGTTTCATTTCAACCACGGCCTTGAGCATCCAGGACAATGAATATGGGATCAAATAAATGCCTTACATTAAATTACAATACATCTGACATATTTGCACCTCATGCATCAACTGGCTTATTTTTACAGTGTGTTGCTTGTGTTCTTTTCCCCCAGACTCGTCTCTTGTAAATGTTTGGTCTCCCTATCACACTAACAACACATTTCTACAGTAACCGTATGTCATTGAGTTGTTTATGGCACTGAGACAGTCTGTAAACTTGGCAACGGATGCGTGCACGCTGTCTGAAGTACATTTGAGTTTTTCAATCGGCTTCCTTTATGAAAAGAGACGTGATCGGCGATAAACCGCACAGGAAGGCCTTTGACATTTCTCATTTTGTGTCAGTGAAACCTCAAAACATACTTTTCATTTATATATCTGCAGTTCGTGACATGAAATCACACTTATAATCAACCCTATCAGTACAACATTTACAAAATAAATGTAATACAATATGCTTTGCAACGATGGAAATTAAACAGTTTAGAAAATATATCATATAATGTAGGATGTGTGTTTTAGTTTTAACAGTCATCACCCTAACAGTAAATCCTTCTGACAGTAAAGAGTACAATGTGTTAAAGAGCCCCTGTTATGCTTTTTGGGGGTTTCCCTTTCCTGTAGTGTGTTATAAAGTATGTTGTGCATGTAAATGGTCTGCAAAGGCTAAAATCCCAAAGTTCCCCCCGTCCCCTTCCCGAAACGCCACCTTTGGATTCCTTTGTTTACTTCCCGAACATAGCGACATATCTATGTAACACTTGTGCTCCTACTGGAAAGCGCTCCAACACTTTGTACATGATAGACTAAGAGGCGGGACATCTCTAAGCGGTTGACCAATCACAAGGTGTCCCCCAAGGTTCAGTTCTCGGCCCCCTCCTCTTCATCCATACCTCCTTCCCCTTGGTCACTTCATCCGCCGTCATGGACTTCAATTCCACTGCTTTGCCGACGACACCCAGCTCCTCATCTCCACCAAGTCCATCTCCGCTGCTACCCACTCCATCCTGACAAACTGCATCACTGAAATAAAATCCTGGCTCCAACTCAACTGCGATAAATCAGAAATAATCATCATTAGACCTAAAAAGCTCACCACACCTATCCATAACTTCACCCTCAACATAGACGGTTTCCCAGTCCAAACCTCCCCTCACATCCGGAACCTAGGCATCATATTTGACCAAACCCTCTCCTTCAACAAATACAATCAAACATCACCAAGCCTTCTTCCACCTCAAAAACATCGCCCGTCTACGTCCATCCCTCTCCCCCACTGCTGCACCTCATCCACGCCTTCATCCCCTCCCGTCTGGACTATTGCAACAGCCTCCTCTATGGTTCACCAAAAAAAATCATCAACAAACTTCAATACATCCAGAACTCCGCCGCCCGCCTACTCACCCACACCCGAATCCGTGAACACATTACACCCGTCCTCATCAAGCTCCACTGGCTCCCCATCCCCCAGAGAATTCAGTACAAAATCCTCCTCATGACATACAAAGCCCTCCATAGTCTGGCCCCATCCTACCTGACTGACCTCCTCCACAGACACACTCCCACTCGCTCCCTCCGCTCTGCTGCTGCTAACCTCCTGTCCCCCCACCCGGACCAACCTCAAGTCCTGGTGCGGCAGAGCCTTCTCCGTTGCTGCACCCACCTACAACAGAGCCGGTCAGCTAACCAATCAGAGCAGACTGGGCTCTGGTTTCAGACAGAGGGTGAAAAGAGGTGTTGCAGCACAGGCAGTATGAGAAAAATAAAGAGCTTTTTCAATATTAAAGCATGGAGGCATGCATGTCACAGTAGAGGCACTACATACTGATATGAAACCTGGAAATGAGCTGAAAAAGGCCCCTTTAAACACCGTGGATCATGAATACATGTTATTCTATAAGTGCTATTATTCAAGGCTGAATCATTTGAAAACCTTTTGACGTATTTCTCAGTTTTTACTTTTTTTGTCAGAGTTTCTTATGAAAAGCGCTGCATTACATTTAGCACATGAGAAAAAGAGCCTTCAAAAGGGATCGTCGCTCTGGTATCAGCCATCTGTCGCCTCTTGTAAATTAATGATAGATTCTCAGTGCATATGCAGAAAGATGAATAGCCATCTGTTGATTAAATCTGTCTCTCTAAAATAGATGTTAACATTATCAGTGAAAGCTTTAGAGTACTAAGTCCATACATCTCATTTTGTAAGTCATCTGTGTGGCTTTCAAAAGACATTCTGAATCAGTTTTGCATCACCCAATTGCAATATAAACTCACATTTGGAGCATTAATTAGACTGAGGACTGACATTTTCAGGTTGAAATTAAGACTTGTTTTCAATATTAATAATACATTTTAGTCCATGAAAGGTAAGAAAATCATCCAAAAATATCTATGAGAGTTTCACAAAGTCCTAGGTATTGTCTTTAATGTCTAGTGTGTTCAGTTTATAACCCAAAGATGTTCAGTCACATGATACAAAACTGAGAAAAGCAAGAAAATCTCCATATTTGAAAGGTTTAAAACAACATTTTCATGAAAAACAATGACTTGATCAAAATAGGCGATTATGCTTCTGAAGATGAACTAATCGCTGCAGTTCTAGTTTATTTCCTCACCTCTTTTTATCCTCACTGTGTAAGTAATGCTGTTTCTTTATTGTGTAGACTGAACCAGGAGCATCTGGTGGGCAGAACATATTCAGATTCCTCATGGAGAGGAGGGCCCACTACGATTCTATCCTGGATCGAAGCAAACGCATCACGTGGCAGGACGACTGCTACGTGGACCTTCAGTCGACACCCTGCTCCGTCTCTTCAAAAGCAGAAACAGAGGGTACGAGTTTCCTTAGGTTACCTTTTTGGTTCATTTCCTGTGTTTAAAACTCCTTTAGATTAGATTAGATTCCTTTTATTGTCACTACACAGAGTACAGCGAAATTCCAAGCATTCCCGATGGTGCAATCACACATAACAGACAGTATAAGTATAATGTTGACAATACAAGCTACAACTTTTAATATATAAAGTGACTATAAATTGGACCTATGATACATTGAACAGTACGCTTACAAAACAATACAACAGTACAATACAAATACAAGAACAATACGGTCAAGGCAGTGAAAAATGTAAACAAGTCAATAAGTACAGGTATTTATCAGTGCAGTTGATAATTACAAAACTAGAAATAAATATGTGTTCTATAAAAACGGTATGAGGTAGAATATAAGGTGCAGTTGGATGAAAACATGTACTTAGTTGAGCATCATTTCAGTTCAGTTCCATTAGTGCTGTGATTGTCTGGCTGTGTTCAGCTCACGTATGGCACTGGGGTAAAAGCTGTTCTTATGTCTATTTGTCTTTGATTTGATTGACCTGAACCGTCTTCCCCTTTTATTTTTGAGCTATCCCAACTGTGGAGGTTGGATGGAAAGGCTCATAATGGTGAAGATTGCAGTGTTTGATCAGAAACAGGTTTATTGCCAAGTAGGTTAACACATACGAGGAATTGACCTTGGTGTGCATACATTCACACAGTTAAAGTAGATACAAAGTAAGACAGACAACCACAAAATGTAATAAAAACGTTTGAAGCTATTGAATGTTAAGATATAGAAAAGTATCCTTTCAGTCAGATGATTATAATCATCTACCAGTAGGCATAATAATAATAATAGCTTCCTTTTTAAATGAATCTATAATAAGTTAAACAAGATAAGTACCACTATTTAATTTACAATACAGCCAAAGAAAATGACCTCCACTTTGATTAAACTGAATATATCCTTCCTGATTCATTTAAGTTATTTTAAGGTTATTATCCATTATTACAGCTTTATCTGTCGAGCATCAGGGCCTGTGGTTAATGAAAGCTGAAGAAAGAACAACCTAGCTTTCATAATTGAAGTTTTTAATTAAATTCTTCCAAATGTTATTGCAACCAAGTAAAGCTTTTATCAGCTTAATCTTTTACAATAAGATTTCTTATTTAAGACCAGGACTTATTTTTTCCATCATCAGCTTCAGGAGGATTCTTGTGTTGTTGTTTGGTGACAATAAGCCTGGTGGTGATTCAAAGGGAATTGGTGAAAGTTGAGAAGAGAATAAAAAAGATTGGGGAAAAAAACAAGAAGAGTAAGAGCAGTTCAGATGTTGTAAAATAAAAAACTCAAACGGGGATGTGATGTTATCTTGAGCTTAATTTAGGCCTATTGATGAATTTCACGGTGATGTTTTCAACCCTTTTATTCAGCAGTCAAACAGTTTGCTTTGGTTTAGCACTCCTACTGAAGTATCCACCACAAACACTATAGAAAACGTATATATTTAGATATATTATTTTGTATTTAGTTTTCAAACTATGACCTACTGCTCACCACATCCACTCACGAGTTTCCTGTGAGACTGGTGAATAACTTTGATCTGCTCTTAAGGACCTGAAAATGCCAAATAAGTTGTAACCGAAACCTGGAGATTTACAGTTTTGTATTCAAACATTAACTCATTAATTTAGAGAGGAGAGTCTTGCTCTGCTGAATAACCAAAGGTCATCTTTAGGATAAGGAAACCAATGTTCCTCGCAGATACACATTTTGCAGGTTTGAAGGTTGATCAAATTGAAGGATCCATTTCTATTTTAGTAGGGTTTGAAATAAAGCTGATAGATGGACATTCTAGGGATTATTTTTAAGTTACATGACGTTTTGAACACTCTTCTAGTTGTATATGTTCAAATTGGTGTTTTTGGATGCATAATTGAAGACATTTTAAAAACAGAAATTCGCACTTAAGACAAAGTCAATCTGATTGGCATTAGTTTTGCATTTATTTGATCAATACCACCATTTTGGAGAAAAATGAAATACAAGATTATGAACGCCTGGAGGGATGCTTTGTGGACGTTATTGTGGTTAGAGGAAAGGTCAGGGGTCTTAGGGTTCATCCTGGATCTGAACGGAGGAAAGGTCAGAGGGAAAGTCAGGGGATTTGCACACACAATATCCGCCTCTCTTGGTCCTTCTGTGTTTTCTTTTTTGAGTGACGTCTGACATTTTTAATTCATTGAAAAGATTGTGAAATGAAAAGAGAAATGGAAAGAGGAACAGCTTGTTATTTAGAATACTGATGTTGTGAAACGTGGTAACCCGACAGACAAAAATGATGCATTAAATATTCATCAAGAGAAGAAGAAGAAGTGAGATTATACATTTTATTTAACTTTTTTTAGAAACAGAAATGACCAGAATTTGCACATTAATTCTATCATAATTTTCAGTTATTGACAAAGAATGAATGAAATCTGAGAATGAGACAAACATGAACTTGCTTCTCTAAAGCACCATGCAAAAAGGTTTAGGAAAATAGACTTTTTTGGAATTATCACATCATCATGTCAGTTTCTATGTCTTAAGAGTATCTGCAATATTTCGATCTAGAACTTGGCTGGATCCAAAAGCACCAAGACCAGCTGCAACGCTTCATCACAACCTCCTTCCTGGAGGAGATGATGACACACCTGGGAAAGATGGATGTGTTGAATTCAGCTGAAGAGACGAAGGTCAAGGAGGCGGGCCGGCTGCAGGATCAGGTCAACATGTTCACATCCATCGTCTCTGGCAAGGACTCTCAAGGCTCTGACGCTCTGCGGGCCTTCGTTCAGAGCTCAGACTCTCAGGTGGCCCAGCTCATCATCAACCACGGTAAAGTGCTTGAGATAGCATTTTGGTATTCGTTATTGTTTTTTTAAAGGCTGAAGATCATCCAGTAATAGCCAAGGTGTTGGTTTCATTCCTAAAACAGCATGTACTAACCCATTATGCCCAAAAAAATGCTCCTGTTGAGCAGTTGTGAATATGTGCATGTTAATGTAACTCATTGGAAAGCACTTTGCCCCGCTCTTGAAATAAGAAACGCTATATTAACACAATCCATTTCCTGTTCTCACAAGTTGGTAATAATTGAAATACAAATAACCTGAACCTATTTCCCACAGAATCCATGGTGAAGGAGCACAAAGAGGCACTCCTCCGACGATACGAGCAGTACAGAGACCGAGATTCAATCATCTGCCCCAAACTGAACATCTCCTCCAGGACATTACTTCTGGTTGATGGACTTTCCGACATACAGCAGAAAGAACACGACTTAATGCAGGTCGGGGCGACTCGAGGGAGGAAGAGAAATCATCTCAGACAGCTTGGGCTGACCAAACTCTTGGAGCCTTTGACCCGGGTTAGTTTACCCCCGCGGGTCTCCCTCACAGTCGGGGTGGCTGGTATCGGCAAGACAACCTGGGTCCGACACTTCCTCCGACAGTGGAGCCAAGGAGCCATCTGCACCGATGTGAGCTTCGTCTTGCCTTTCACTTTTTGCGAGCTGAACTCCCTGGAGAAAGTCTCTGCTGAGAGGCTGGTGAAAATGGCTTTTCCTCATCTAACGGACCCCGGTCTGGTCCTGAGCAGCTCCTGCCGCACACTGCTCATTCTCGATGGTTTGGACGAATTTCGCTGCACCTTAAATTTCTCCGATGCAGCTCCTTGCAGCGACCCAAAGAAAGAGGTGTCCATCGATGACCTGGTGACTAACATCATCCGGGGGAATCTGCTCCCTGACGTAGCGGTGTGGGTGACCTCCAGGCCCGGGGTGGCCTCACTGATCCCCGGAGGATTGGTTGACAGGGTGACTGAAATCCCAGGATTCAGCTCAAAGGACATCCAGCTCTTCCTAAACCACCACTTCTCCGAGAGAGATTTTTCCAGTAAGATCTGGGCGCACTTGGAGTCCAATAAGATCCTAATGGTGATGTGCTACATACCTTGCATTTCGTGGATAGTAGCAGACACTCTGATGTACATCATGCAGAGTGAAACACAGGAAAGCCTCCCCAGGACGTGTACCGAACTCTACGCTCACTTTTGTTCCATGAAGGCAGAAGTAGGTGAACCGAGGGGCCGGGAGCCAGTGAAAATGGAGCAGGTTCACGGGACTAATCGCAAACTGCTGGGAAACCTTGGGCGTCTGGCGTTTTACGGGCTCCTCAAACACAAGTACACCTTCAGCGAGCAGGACCTCCGGGCCTACGGGATAGACCTGCTGTTGACCCAGTGCAGTCTTGGGGCTGGAGTTCTTGTTCGGGAGGAGTCGGCCTTGTCCACGACATACCGCTTCACTCACTTGACTCTACAGGAGTTTCTTGCAGCTACTTTCTACCACATCTCCTCCAAGCGGGCACTATTTGACTTATTCTCAGAGAGCACCATGTCTTGGCCCAAGATCGGTTTCCAGAACCACTTCAAAAGCGCCTTCCAGCACTCGCAGCAGGCGGAGGACGGTCACCTGGACGTGTTTGTGCGCTTCCTGACAGGCCTGCTGTGTCCGGCTGCAATAAAGCCTCTCGCTGGGCTGCTGGCCCTTGGGAAGGACGATGGGAACCAGAAGGCGTGGGCAGCGGGGTTTCTACAGGGTCTGTTGGTCAGTGGGGGGGCGGTGGTGTCCCTGCGGTCGGTCAACCTGGCGTATTGTTTACAGGAGCTGCAACACACAGAGCTGCTGCGGAGCGTGGAGGAAGACTTGCAGCTGGGCAGCCTGGCAGGGAAGCTAAGTCGCGCTCACTGCGTGGTGCTGGGCTACCTGCTGCATGTGTCGGCAGAGTGCAGCGAGCAGACCAACCTCACCGGCTCCCTGAACTACGCCACGGTCAAATGTTTGCTCCCACAGCTGCTGTACTGCAGCTTTCTCAGGTCAGATCCCGAAAGCACCATCTCCCAGTGAACTCAAACTCAGGAGAAGGGTAACACTTTTAACGTGTCTACTTCACAGGTTGGAGAACAATCACTTTAAAGATGATGTCATGGAGCTGCTGGGAAGCCTCCTCAGTGCTAAAGACTGCCATATTCAGAAAATAAGGTGCGATAACACTTATTTTTCAGTATGAAGAACATTTTCTGAACCACTGTAGTTTGAACTTGAAAGGATTTTTGACATGAATAGTTTCACTTTTTTATAACAAGTCAGTGTCTTTTTTATGTTGGAGACAGCCAGTGATCAATATTTTGTCATATTTTAACTTTTTTTTTACTCATTCCTTCAGTTTGGCAGAGAATGCCATCAGCAACAAAGGAGCCAAAGCTCTGAGTCGAGCGCTCTTGGTGAACCGGACGCTAACGTCTCTCAAGTGAGATTTGTTTGTTTGCCTTTGACCTATAACAGAATTGAATCAAGTGACAGGCACAACCTTCATTTTCTGCATATTGAGCATTTCTTTTGATCACAAATTTGTCACATTCAATGCAGCTTTAAAAAGAATAGTCACAATTTGTGCTGAAGTCTTCATATTTTACAGTTATGTATACTGTCCTTCATCTAACCAGCTTTTTTTATAATTTAGTCTCCGGAACAACAACATTGGCTCTAAAGGAGCGAAGTTCCTTGCAGAGGCTCTAAAAATGAACCAAGTCCTGGTATCAATCAAGTGAGTATAATTGGCGTAGTCCATGGAGAAATTACCCTAACAGTTGCCAGTCTAATACCTGGAGTTGATGTAAGTGCTCAATTTCCACCACTTCTCAGCTTCCAGAACAATTCCATTGAAGAGGAAGGTGCTCAGGCTCTCGCAGAAGTGCTGCACTGCAACCGCAAACTGGTGTCTCTGAAGTGAGTGTTTCCCTTTAGTTTTTAAAGACATATTTAATTTTTTACGTATTTTTTTTGCAGAGAAATCACTTATTTTGCCTTTCGTGCATCTCATTATTTAGCTTACGGAAGAACATGGTTGGAGCTGGAGGAGCCAAAAAGATTGCAGAGGCGCTGAAGACAAACCGGACCCTCACAAAACTGATGTAGATATTCAAAGATAGACTTTTTCACTGCACTCATATTGATGATATCATGTATAATTATGCAATAACAAATCACTTCCAATCTAATGCATATTTAATGCATTTAAAGACATACATATTCTTCTTTATCTATGTTCTTTACTCTTTATTTCGTGTCTATTTTCAGGTTTTCAGTAGTTAAGCTCAATAATAACATGCTGCCAGATATTTTCTTATGAAATGTTTTTTATTACACAAACTGATCGTCATTAATGATTTGACTTTTTCTGCAGTCTTTGTAGTAACCAGCTCGGGGACAAAGGAACAGTGGCTCTGGCCGAGGCTCTGACAGTGAACCACACGCTGCTGTCGCTGCAGTCAGTACCTCCTGCTTTCTACCATTATCCATTTCCATTTGAAATTCCACTGCTAATTCATTTGACCATTGTTGGTTGTAGCACTATGGCTTACATACTGTGCAACAATTACGCAGTTTGTCTTGCCAGTACTTTACTTCTGTTTTTTTTTTACGTTTGTTTCGACAGACTTCAGAGTAACTCCATCAGCAACAAGGGGATGACGGCGTTAACCAAAGCGCTCCGGCTAAACCGTGGTCTGGTCTCCTTGAAGTGAGTATTGAGCTTTGGCAAAGACAACTCTAATACGTTTATCAAAAGTCCACCAGCTCTTCAAACCAAACTGATTCAAGACGCAAAATAAGGACGTATTTTTTTTAAAGACAGAGAACAGCACTGTCACAACCAAATATAACAACAAAAACACCACAGGTTGACCTTGTTATTGAGGCACATCCCCTAATAAACCATGGCACGTACTCTGGTCCCCTCACATAGTTTCACAGTCTGTCTGTAGTCAGCTCACATCCGATCCCTCTCTTAACCACAGGATTTTAATAACAAAAAACACATTTTATATTCAATACCTCTAAGATAACTTGCCCATTTTTGTAAAAAAAAACATGCTTAAATATCTAATACATTTTCCTTATGAGGCACAGCTTTTTTGATAACTAATTAATTTGTAATTTTATTTGAGTTTATTGGTGAGTTTAAATTATTCTTTTTGTTACGCAGTTTAGAACTTTGGACTATGTTTAATATTGTATGTGTCATTATATCAATACAGAACTGTTAAACCCTTTTTATAGGATGTATATGAATGCTGTTGTGAAAATTCCGTTTATTTCAGTCTTGTTTCTTTTCAATAGCTTCTAAAGCTATTCAAAATAAACTTTGTCCTACTTGTCCAGTGTAGAAAAACAAAGTCAATTGGTCACATGATATTCAAGCTATTGAAAAAGTAAAACATAAAAAAAACTGCTGTTTTTTCACAGAAAATATTCACTTCCTTAGTTAGCTTAGCTTCAGAACTCCAGAGGTGATGTTGGGTGGACTTTGTTACCATTGATTTTCAGTCATTGATTTGTAAATAACCTTTATAGATGTAAGAGTGCTATCATTCTTTTTATCTAGCGCTGTTAAATACAAATAACAATGGGAGATTGTTGTGAAAACTGTAGTTTCTTATCCTTTCTTTTCCATATGTATTTCTGCATCTGATAGTTTGAGGGAGAACTCCATTGGGATCGAAGGGGCGAAGAACATGGCCCAGGCCCTCCATGAGAACAACTCGCTTCAGGACCTCGAGTGAGTCACCTTATTATGAGTGCTCTGTAATTCCCTGCATTATGCCACTGCTCACAGAAGTCAAGTGCCCACCCACTCAACCCCAGCCTGTGCTAAATCACAACCCCATGAGAATACTGCATGAACACTGTGAAGAATGATGGTGTTATTCAAAAACTGAACTTCAAGGCATAAACCAACTAAGTTGTCATTTCTTTAATGGCCTTTTCCCTAATTAAATAGAGTTGCCTCTTCAAACTTCAGAGCAGCTACATTTTATTTGCAGACATGTTGAGCAAACAGTAAAAGACTTTGATTAACACCACATTTGT
>CALSBZ010000918.1:308838-339893 GCA_943591055.1 Gobionotothen gibberifrons | reverse complement strand
CATATCATTCCAGTAATGTGTTATATTAAAGAAGGGTACGTTTTGATGTCTCACTATATATCTAATCTCTTATCAGGGCGGGTGTTGAAGCTGATCAAGTCGTCCAGCGGCAGGTTCCAGGACTTCCTGCAGCACAGCGACTCGCTGCAGACGTGTCGCTTCTCGCCTTCAGGGAAGCTCCTCTTCACTGTAGCTTATAATGAGATCCTGCTGTGGGAGGTGCAGGACCTCTGAGGGTCTTTTTCACCCTCTAACACTTGTAGGTGTAACCTCTTTCCCAGGTGCCTAGTTGAAATGTTTTTTTTCTGTAGTTTTATTGTTCCATATTTATTTATTTCTTATCAAGTCGAGCTATCATTTGTGGAGAGTTTTTTTGTAGATATGCCACATAGATTTTTTTTTGTACATGTATGGTTTTATATTACAATTTTTAAGAGATTGAATTGTATGTCCCGTTTCTTGTCATTTTTGACAATTTTTTTTAAGGTTTTCTTACTGTAAATTTAAGATTTGTATAATGTTACGTTGCTGTTATTTCTATTGTTTTTCAGTTGTAGATAGAATTATGGTTTGTGGGCTGCTGAAGGATGGTATGGGGTTTAAATAGTAAGCAGCATGCAAAATAAAAAACTATAATGCAAGATGACTTTCACAATGATTGGATGGTGCACACACACACACACACACACACACACACACACATACACACACACACACACACACACATATAAACACACATACAAGGGGGGAGGTTGCCATAGTCATTGTTTCTGGCACTATAATAGACATCATTTGTGAGGGCTTAAATGATCCTATTTCTTCTCTTGTCTGCTCTGGAGATTGTTATTTAATACACATAACTCCGTCTCCTTGTGATCTCCCTGAGGAATAGACACTATAATAAACCCCGATTTTAACAATCTGTTGCTTTTCCTAAAGCAACACTAGAGGTTCGAATGAGGAAAGGCCCCAGTCATTCAAACAGTAATTACTCAAATGATGTTCCCTTACATGACTGTGTCTTAAAGATTCAGGCAGGGCACCATTATTTTTGGTAATAATTACATTAAATAAGACATCCATCTTTCTTATCGCTGCTCTTTTTTTTCTAAAATGGAAATCACACAAAATATTGGCTACTTCATTTATTTTATATTTAAACAGCAAATTATTAACCAATAATGTTGTGGTTAGTTATGTAACATTTTGGGTGTAATGTACAGAGGTGGGACAAGTACTCAGATCTGGTACTTGAGTAAAAGTAGAAGTACCAGAGTGTACGTACTCATTCTGCAGATTTGTCCATTTCAGAAATAAATATGTATCATATGTTTTATAATGATTGATCATGAAAGTGTTCTCAAAGCTGGTAAAGGTGCAGCTAGTTTTAATAACTTTGTATACTGCAGGGTAGCTTGTGAATTTACTCCAGGTGTAACTAAAGTATGTTTTAATTGTTGATTATATTTCACATCATTAATCAAAATCTGTAAAGTAACTAAAGGTATAAAATAAATGTAGTGCAGTAAAAGTACAACGTTTACCTAATCGTAGTGGAGTAGGATGGAAGTACAAAGTAGCATCAAATAAAAATACTCAAGTAAAGTACAAGTATCTCAAAATTGTACTTAAGTACAGTACTTGTGTAAATGTACGTTTATAGATAGATAAATAGATACTTTATTTGTTTTATAGACTACAATCAAACCTCATTAAATACAATGTGGTGTAAACAGTGTCTGCAGGGTGTCCCTTTGCCCAGCAGGGGGCATGTTTCCCCGCCTCCTCTTTGTGAACCGGAATGATATGCTTTCACCTTGGGTGCATACCGCTGTGGAGAGTAGCCACACGTTTGATTTAATCTAGAATTTGACATTCAAATGCAAGATAAATGTTACTGTAGCACCGCAGCGTGTCGGACTGTTCGTCAAACAGATAGGAAACATGAAGCAGGACGTCAGGATTCTGTTATTGGGGGAACGTGAGTCATTTCACTGACAGCTAACCACAAGCTAAAAGACTAGCAAACATTAGCAGTTTAAGCTAACTTGGCAACTTGTCGATGAATTTACCTCGGGTACTCCTGGTGGCATGGTGTCGAAAACTGTCCTAATATGTATATCTGGACCCACTGTATTCTATGTTATTAAATTATATGTTTTTTATGAATTGGCCGCTTTCCAAGTGCTGATTTCCGCAATGCTAACTAACCGTTAGCTCAGTAACTTCTGAACGGTTATTAGTTAGCTGCCATAGAGAAGTTAGTAAACATGTTTTATTATTATTTGCTAAATTATCAGCTGCCGTCCACTGAAATATACATTACCCAATAAACAGATGTAATGTTTATTTAATTTTCTGTTATTTGAGTTATCCGTTAGTTTGAGATTATTGACATGTAAACTAACATGAACATAACGGCTGCTACTAAACTACAGTCAGAGTAGGAAGAAGCACTCAGACCTTGTACTTTAGTCAAAGTAGAAGTATTCAGATCTTGTACTAATAATGAGCTAGTCAGTCCATATCACGGTTTTTATGTAAATGATAACACAAGGACTAGTCAGCTAACTTTCTACAACATTTATTTCTACAGTAGGTCCTGCCTTTTTTTTCACCCAAGCCAATTTGGATCATGTATTCTTCCTCTGTGAGCCCCTCTCATCCTCTTCATGTTGTTATTTCCAACAGCCAAGGTGGGGAAGACATCACTCATCATGTCTTTGGTTGGAGAGGAGTTCCCAGAAGAGGTAAGTGTCAGATTAACTATGTATCCCTGCTGTACCTAAAGGTCCATTTTACTGAAGAGTATATCCATGAAAACATTGGGACATTTACACCAGCTGACTCTTAATATCTATAATATGATTAGCTAATTATAGCCACAGTTACTCTATTGTAGCCACTTCAGAGAAAACTGGTTTATTTTTGTGCAGTGAAGACAACTAATTGTTGCTTGTTGATGTTCACGCAGGGCAAGCTATTACAAGTTTAAATTCCTTTGCTGTTTACTCGACAATATCCTCAGCTATGTTTGCAAAAATTACTTGCAGGATAAGATATATGATATTACAAACTGTTATTGTTTTAATCCCCTTTTTGACTAGAATCACTGAGTTGATATCAAAGTAGGTTTTAATTGTGCTACTTGTTACTTTCCTTTGTACTGGGGTAGTATTGTCTATGGAAAGTTTTGGCTAGTTGTATTGCACTTGCTGGCAAATATTTAACACTTTTTAATATATACAAAGTAGTGCGCTACTTTTAAAAAATGATTTGGAGGAATATTCTATTAATTCATATAAGGTTAACACATGTTAATCTGAAAGTGAAAATACCCCTGCATAGTTTTCAAAAAACTGAAATGTGCTTCTGGTCATTTATATTGTCCATGCTTAATGACAAATCGAAGATGTGTTTGTGTTATTGGAGGCTGTAGCCTGACTTAGTGACGTTTGACAGTTTATCCATGATGTCATCTCTGACAGGTTCCTCTCAGAGCCGAGGAAATCACCATCCCTGCTGACGTGACTCCAGAGAAAGTGCCCACACACATAGTGGACTACTCGGGTAACATGACCTGAATGCTAGCAACAACATTACTCAGTCCTCTGTGTCTGTTTGTGTGTGTGTGCGGTTTGTCAAACTGGATTGCTCTGACTATGACTTAAAAAGAATGTTGTTTGCCCTCAACAGAAACAGAGCAGAGTGATGAAGTCCTTAAAAATGAGATCATCAAGGTAAGTACACCAAACAGCACTAATGTCATCTGTTTGAACAATTTAAATTAATGGACTGAATTGGGTAATGATTATTGATATTCCCTCATTTAGAATAACAACTTGGAGCCAGATAAATGAATATAATTGTAGATATAATTTGTTAAGACATAGGTTATTTGTCCACAAGGCCTTGTATTTGCATCATTCATTCCAGGAACATAAACATCCACATCTTAGTTGTTTTCTAGCTCAATGTATTGTTCTTGATAAGCCTGTTCTTTCTTCAACAACACAGGCTAATGTGGTGTGTGTTGTGTACGATGTCACCAACGAGGACACAATAGACAAGGTTAGTAACCTGATACTTGGTTTACATTGTAACTTACTGTATAAGCATTCCACATACTATGTATAACATTGACTTAATGCATTTCAAATTCAACTTTTGCTTTTGTTCTTCAGATTAAAACTAAATGGATCCCTTTAGTTAACGGAGATGCAGAGAAAGGAAACAAGTATGTATCAGCTGTTTATGGGTGTATGTTACCAGGTCTCTTATATGTGATGGAACTTTGCACTCCTCCCTACTGCTGGCACTTAATGTTGGTAATCTTGGATTTGTGCGTGTTTAAGTAGCGCAAAAAAAAACCTTAAAGTATCAGCACCATGCCCAATATGGGAGCGGTGGGGGTTTGAGTGCATGCAGATAATATAATATTTATAACTTAGCATACTTCCACTATTTCACTCCACTGAAAAACAAAAGGTCAGGTTATATGTCGCTGCAACACGCGCCTTAGCCCATTGGCCCAAGTGTGCTTTAAGACTTAATTAGTTTGTAATTTTTAAACTCACATTTAGTCAGTCACCGTGTGGGAAAACTGAATGTTACTTTCTCATGCACAAAGAAAGGTTATTGTATTTGCTGCTGTAAAAGAGCAATAATCATTCATCAATGATGTGTTTCTGTACGAGAGCATTGCTGACAGATTTATTGATTTTTATTATTATGATGTCATGCATGGTATATATTTCTGGAGCACTTTAATTTAAAATGTGTTTTATTGAGCGATAGTCCTGTAACTTGGTGCAGTTTTGGAGAAATGTAAATTATTAAAGTTGGTTAATAGTGTTTCCAAATTATAGTAAACGTACATACAAGTTTTTGTGCACTTTCAATTATAGTTCTTAGACAGACTACGATCGCTGCATCTCATATTGAGCGTTACCCTGTCTCCATATGTTCTAGAGTTCCCATCATCCTCGTGGGGAACAAGTCTGATCTGCGCTGCGGGAGCTCCATGGAAACCATTCTCCCCATCATGAACCAGTTCTCTGAGATTGAGACGTGTGTCGAGGTGAGACTGAACGGTTGCTAATCACTGCAGCATGTACACACCTGCTGACCTTAACATCGAGACACACACATGGCTGCTTGGTTTCAAACAAATATGAACACACTTAATATGACCTCTAGATTGCAAATGTAATTGTACCTTAAATGTTCTTTCTCCTGTTTTCTTCTCTTCAAGTGTTCTGCGAAGAACTTAAAAAACATTTCTGAGCTGTTCTACTATGCACAGAAGGCGGTTCTGCACCCCACTGCCCCTCTTTATGACCCTGAGGACAAACAGGTCAGACATTTTGGATTTGTTAATATAACTATGGAGTCAGCATGTGTCTCTTCTTTCCATTTACATTCTGTATGCGCATGCAAATGATTGGTTGAATAATGTAACATCAAAAACATCCAATATGTCCCTGCAGCTGAAGCCCCTGTGTGTCCGAGCCCTCAGCAGAATATTCTACATCTCCGACCAGGACAATGACCGTATCCTTAGCGACGCTGAACTCAACTGCTTTCAGGTCAGCCAGTTAAATCACTTACTAACATAAGGTCTTCTCAGTTATTATTTGACGCAAAATATAATAAAATCCATCCATCTTTATTTGTAGAAATCCTGTTTTGGGAATCCTCTGGCACCTCAAGCCTTAGAAGACGTGAAGACTGTTGTTTGGAAGAACACCAGCGATGGGGTGCAGGACAACGGCCTGACCCTTAACGGTAAAATTCCCTTAAGAATAACAACATGTGTCTTTAACCCTTGGATGCATAAGTGGGTCTTTCTTGACCCGGTGAGGTGGTATTCTTGAAGTATCTTCATTTTTTTATCATTTCATATTCCAGCTATTCCTCAAAAAACATGTTTTGCATATCATGCCATTCACATTTTTAATTTACATTTTAAGAAATTGTAGTTTTTGTATTACTACCCCAAGCTTCCTCAAGTGGGCCAAAAATGACCCGCATGCATTTTCGATGGAATCCTATGGGAAAAACGTTTTTTTTTAATGTAAAACAAATGTCTAAAATTATAAATAGTGAAAAATCAAATATAAAATATTTCTAGTGTGAACCAAAATATAATACTAAATATTATACAAGTGATTGTTCTTAACCAAAATGGCATAAAAACACATATTATTCTAATACGGGTTCTTTTTGACCCACTTATGGAAGGGTCTAGGGCATAGGAGGAGTTTGACATTTGCACTTGGGGGGGGGGGGGGGGCAAACCTTTTTTACTGACGTCAGTACACAGTCCCAACTATTGCGTGAGGTGCTACGGATACAGTGGCAATAAAGCCAGCGTTCACCCCACTGAGTATGACTTTCCCACATACGAACACAACTCATGCCCACCGTCCAGTCACTCGTGCATCTAAGGGTTAAACAGAGTTGTTGCAAGGTCACTCTCAGCTAATTCCCATGTCCTCTCTTTCAGGTTTCTTGTTCCTTAATACATTATTTATCCAGAGGGGCCGACATGAAACCACGTGGACCATCCTCAGGAAGTTTGGTTACGACGACAACCTGGAGCTCACTGATGATTTCCTTTATCCTGAGTATGTTTACTGACACTACGTTACTGTGTCTTTCAATTCAGATAATACATTTTTCTTTTGGTGATAACTATCACATTACAACAGGTGGTTCTGCATTGTATTTTAGAATAGATATACCTGTCCCTGCGTTCTCATCAGATTTGCCGCATTTCTCCTGCTTTTAACTTTTTTATGTTTGTGCATTGTTGTCCCTTATGCTGAGGTATTCAAGTATTTTGTTCTTCATTATGTTTTTAAGAATCCAAGTTCCTGTTGGCTGCACCACAGAGCTCAATCCTTTAGGTTACCAGTTCCTCCAGCGGCTGTTCGCCAAGTATGATGAAGTGAGTAAGAATCCGAGCTGCCTGTCACAATATCCCACTGCACCGTGAAATGTTGTGGGAAATGTTATAATATATGTAAATATCAAGTTACTACTATCAGTTTTCTACACATTCAATAATGGAGGTTTCCTTGTTCTGACAAAGATACATGTTTCCCCTCTCAGGACAAGGACTCAGCCCTGTCCCCAGCAGAGCTTAGGAACCTGTTTTGTGTGTGTCCATACATGCCGTGGGGGGCCGAGGTCTACCTTGCGGTCCCCACCACAGACGAGGGCTACATCTCCAACCACGGCTACCGTTGTCAGTGGACGTACGTACCTCACACAATTGTTAATGATTTTTATGAGCTTGCATGCATTACTTTTTGCACTTTTCTGCACTTTTTTTTTACATGTATGTCAATCCCTTCACATGCAGGCTCTCTGCGTACTTTGACATCCACCGTTGCCTGGAGCATCTAGGATATCTAGGCTACCCTATCCTCACTGAGCAGGAGTCCCAGACTGCCGCTGTCACAGGTATGTGTCTTTTAACTGAAGGGAATCCCACAAACAGCATATCAATTAGAAAGGTTGAAATGCAAAATGTAATTACCACTTTTCCAGGTAAATACGTTTCTGTAAGAGGATTGCTCTTCTTAATCCTGTCCGCTGTCACCTAATAGATTTACATTCTTGTACATCCGTCCTTGAGATGTAAAGGAACAGTTGTTGAATGCATGTATGTCCACACGTTTATGCATGCACGGTTTGAAATATATTGCACTTTCCACACATAATATACATTTTGTTTTGTGTAAGCATTAACTAAAAGTACAATGATTACTGATTTAATAGTTTTGTTCTTATACGGTAGTGGTGTCTCTGTGCAGGCTGTGGATTGGAAAGTGTGATGTAATATGTCTCAGTGCTGCTAATCAAACACATTCTGTCTCAGAGGCCCCAGATGTCAGGTGAAAGCCACAGAGATGAACACAGCTCTTGTAACAAGGGGACTAGTTTCTAGTTGTAGCATGTGCCCTGTTTCTATGTTTAACGGTGCTTAACCAACCTTTCATTAGGAATTTGTGTTGGTAATTGTTACTATAGAATTATGTTTAGCTATGCTCGCAGTAGCTCTCTCAGATGCTTGCTCTAATCATCTGTCAGTTGGATTATCAGTTTTGTTCCTGAGTGAAACATCTCAACAACTGTTGGATGGATTTCTACAGTGTTTGGAGCAGACGTTCATTACCTAAGAAATGCCTAATTCTTAAACTCCTGATTTTTCATCTGGTGCCACAACAGCTGGGGCTAACAAAGTACAGACTGATGAACAATTCTCAAGTCTGGCAGTGTAGAGTTTGACGGATGACAAACACATATCCTAAATGGCTATCCTACAAACCATCATTGCTGTTGATATCACTTTCCTGTGGCAGTATCCCCAGGCCATACTACCGTTTTTGTATCATTAGTGTTTGGGATCAAAACATGTCGTTTCTCTCTTTTCATTATTTAATGTTCATGTAAATAATAGATTATTTTGAATAGAAGATAATGTGGGTTACTGATAAGGGAGCTGTTCAGAGGGGAATCATGTTTTGTTAACAACCTTGTTCTTCATCTTGTATTACTTTTATTCCTCTTTCATATTGTTTTTACTTTTCCACCAGCTTTTTTCAAGAGATCTGAGGTGCAGCAGATCTTCTAGGATAAACTGGTTAGCACCGCACAAGTGATATTGTCTGCAGGCTGGGCTGTAGGCTCTCTGCTCTGTTTGGCAGCCAAGACAAACCACACGGTGATTAAACAGGAGGGAACAGACTCATTGGATGTGTGTAGAAGTGCTAAAAAAAAAAACAGCTCATATGGCAGGTTGTTTTTACTATGCGGGAGCAGGAATTGCATCCTCTTCTCTGGCCTGGTCGGCCTCCCACCTCAGGCCTATTAATAGGAATGTCTATGTATAAAATATTGTCGATTGTAATTTAGACAACTTCTATCTTTCTAACTTTGCCTTACGGTCAGTGAAAGCTGGACAAATGACAGGTGGAAGACTTGTGTGTTCTTGCGTTATTATTAGGGATGCTCCAATTTTGGGACCGATCGCCGGAATCAGTATCGGCCAATCCGATCAAGTGGGCGGGGCCTATGGAGATCTTCCATTTAAACTAAAGTGATGTTTAAAACTCAGTTAATGGGGCTCATTCACTGGCGCTTCCACAAACAAGAACAACCAACATAATTATTACATTAAAATGAAGTACATTATTCAAGTTTACATTCACTTTGGATAATAACACAAATGAGCGGAAGCCCCTCTCTCTTCCTCTCTCCCCCTCTCTCTCCCCTGACAGTCTGTCAGTATGCAGCTCACTGATCCAGTAATGAGTGACCCGACAGTGAAGAATAAATATATTTATAACTAGTTTAGTTCCAGAGGTAGATAAAATAGCTAAGTGTGTTAGGTCTAACTCTTGTGTGTGTTGCTCCGCTCACCGGTCCGTCACAGCGGGCGGAGCTGCAGGATTTCTGCTTCACACACACACGTTGCATACCGCTATTTTATTGTCATTTTCAGACACCTTAAAATCCTGCCAGACCGGTGAAGCCATTTTGGCGAGCTTGTTTTGCTGCGCACAGAGAAAAGTGTCATGTATTTTACGTCACGACTCATGCGATCGGCATTTTTAGAGAGCACCGATCGATCGGCAGAGAGTGAGTATCGGCCGATATGGAGCATCCCTAGTACTTATATCTAGTGTTTGTGCTTGTTTACATGTGCAGTTACACAGGACAAAGAGGTGGACCTGGAGAAGCACCAGACACAGCGGTCAGTTTTTCTCTGTAAGGTGATTGGACCGCAGGGGACAGGAAAGACGGCCTTCCTGCAGGCCTTTGTGGGTCGCAGCGTTGAGGTATGAAACCATCTGCTAGTCTGGAGAGAATAAAATATGAAATCTGCACTCGTCAACATTCTTGAGGCTAAAAAGTGACTGTTTGTTGTTGGGTTTTTCTCTCTCTTTTGCCTTCTACAGAACAAGGGAAATCCCAGCAGTGCCTTCTCCCCCTATGCCATAAACACTGTCCAAGTCAGCAACCAGGAGAAGTACCTCATCGTAAGTAACTCTCATTCTAATCCTAATGCTCTAATGCTGACCCTTCTCCTCTGACCCTGACTAAGGACTGTGACCGACACTCTTCTCTTCATGCAGCTCAATGAGGTGGATGTGGAGGTGGAGTTCCTGAAGGCATCGGACGCCTCTTGTGATGTCGCTTGTCTCATGTATGACGCCAGTGACCCACATTCCTTCGACTATTGTGCCAGTATATACAAGGTCAGTCACAAAAGTTCCACTGACATTGCTGGAAATATTATTTAGAAAGGTTTAAATGTGTGCTGTTTAGATAGGCTGTCCATCAGTGTGTGCTGGTCTTTGCACACAGTTTGTTTTGCTGATAAAGCATTATTACAGCTCACTTTGCTTCCCTTTAGCAGTTTCTAACACTGACTTTAATTAAAATAGCTGATTCTGGTGAGTATGAAATTGTATGTGTAAGATATACTGTATTCTAACTTAAACAAATGATGGAATGAAAATTTAAATGATTTTATTTGCCTGCTATTTATTCTAATTTCACGGTGCTTTGTTTACATAAACCTTTTTTTATTTTTATAATCAAAACAATTGTTTTCACTTTATTACTGATACTTGACACAGGAAGAAATGGATGTCTCTACTATTTAATTCAACTAAATAAACACGTACTACTAACGGTACGTCCACACGGCAGCGTGCGTTGAAGCTTGCCGGTGGGCGTGTCTGGCGCGCGACCAACAACCAATCACATTAATCTCCCGCCCCGGACATGCAAGCACACGGTTTGATTGGCTAGTGCTTGGTATATGATTTGATTGGCTGACGCTTCCGTTGAAGCTTGAAAAGTTGAACTTTTCTCAACTTTCGAAGCGAGCAACGGAGGCAAAGCGACGGAACCACAATGCAGTTCGGCAAAGCCTGACGTCACCCCATTCAAAGTGAATGGGAAGCCTCTCCGTTGAAGCAACGCACGCTGCCGTGTGGACGGGCCGTTACTGTAACCTTTCCAACTTTGAAAGATCTGTGTTATTATAAATCAGATTTTTCTTCAGTTTGTATACATGTATTACGCATTGCAATAAGCTTTACTTCACATTCATTATTTAAAAATGTCTTTTTTCTCTCACAACTGAGCTTTACCTCTTTATCCAATGTGTTGCTCAGCAACACTACATGGAGAGCAACATCCCATGTGTGCTGGTCGCCTCCAAGGTGGACCTTCCTGAGGTCAAGCAGTTCCACGGGATGACTCCGGCCGAGTTCTGTTATAAACACCAGCTGCCTCCCCCGCTGCCCTTCTCCAGCCTGTTCCTCGACTCCACCAGCAAGACCATCTACTCCCGGCTGGCGTGGGCAGCAGTGTATCCGTACGTCATCCACACACAAACTACTGATCTTGAGATAAATGTGACATCAGAATCAATCAATCAGGTTTATTGCCAAATTTGACTCATACAAATAATTAGTTTTGGTGTGTAATGGTGCGTAAACAGAGGAAGAGTAAAATAAGTAGATATAGAAGTATTATAACAACTATCATATAAATAAAAATGTATTGTTCACAAGAAAGTTAGTACAACAAGAATATGACAAATTACCATAAATAATAATATAGAATATGTGCACTGAACTAGAATTTGAAGTAGAAAAGCTGTGCAATTTGAAAATATTATAGTATTTTACAAAATGGTGCAATATATTTAATAGTAAGGTTGTAAGGGAAATGGCTCACAATGTGCCTTAATCTAATGCATTGTGTCTTTGGGAGGAATAAAGAGTCTGAGGGTCCCAGGCCTTGTTGAGGACATCCTTGAAAACCTGTAACAGATGAGTTACATGCAAATGTGGTTTCATACATTTAGTGATTAAAGGTTCATGTGGTAGAGAAGCTAGACGTGTTGTTCTCATGGTATCAGCTGTTGCTTTGTACCGCTAATGATTTCTCCCTCCCATCTCCAGACACCTGAATGGTTCAGACATGAGCAACACGTCGTACTGGCTGAGAGTGGCGCTGGGCTCGGCTGTGGTTGCAGTTCTGGGCTTTGCCATCTACAGAGCCGTGGCCAGACTGAAATGATCACCAACCAGCTGACGCTCCGTCCATCCATCAAGACCAAACCTCAGAGACCAGAGTCACATCATTTAACTTTTCACCATCCAAGCCTCCCAGGAAACTCTTCATATCTCTGCTCTTCTTTACCTTATCCTACCCTCTGAGTCAGGTGATCGCAACAAAATCAATTGGAAGATAGTGGTCATATTATTGCCCTCGCTGCTTTTTTCGCCTCACGTTGCCCAACCAGGTTAAGTAGGAGCTAACCTCGGTGCATTGATACACAAAGAACTGTTCACATCAGGTGCTTTATCAGAGAGAAGGAAATGCAGGAAAACAGTTATTTCATCTATTGCTTTCCCCTCAATTATATGTGAAATGTTAACGGTGAGATTGGAGAGGTTTTCATGTACATGCAGTGTTAAGTATAATATACAAAAATGCCAAATTGACTAGACTGAAGAACCAAAGGGCAACACATGGAGCATTTTAACCTAGCATTCTGATTGGCTGCCACTCAATCTCCGCCAATGAACTCACACTCTTCCCTCTGATACTAAATGTTCAAATCTGTTTTGCCAAATGACTCCAGCAGCAATGACAAGCATGTTATTAGCTCCAAGGCATATTATTTTTGCCTATGAATGAAACATTTTAAAGTGTTTAGCAGTAAGGCCTCCAGTGATGAGGAAGAAATGTGCATGAGGAGAATGGTTTGTTTATGCATCTGAAAAAAGTCCCAAAATATATTCTCATAAGGAGACAAGCGAACCTTTACAAATTACAAAATGTTAAACGAAAAATCTGGTCGAATTAATCTCTGCTTCCAATCAGCTTCCTTCTGTTCATATTGAAATGGTTGATTTTGATAGACTGAAATAGCGTGATGATCTGTGATTTGATTCTATTCACACACACACACCTGACACTGTGCATTCACTTTGACCTTGTTACATAATCCGCCATTGCATTGTTTCCCGACATGAGTCAGTCATGTTATGTACGTTCTCTTGCTCAGTTCAGCTGGGGACCTGCTGTTTCTGCAGAATACACTTCTGTGACTTTTAAAATATGGCTGTTTTTTCTTACTGAAATTGAACTGATTTGAGATGATTAATAAAAGACCAGACTAGACTGGGTGGGACCTTTTTACCCAAAAGACGTTATGGATGTTGGATAGAAGGTGATTGCTGTGCTTTTAAGTTAAAATGCCTGACATTTGGTGCTTTCTTTTTACCCCAAATTCAGTTTTTTAATTCCTAGCAGCAAATTGTAATGGCTGATAAATTCTAACTGGATTTTGTTTGTTTTTATTTCCAGCATTTATACACTATTATCAGACTTCGAAAACTTGACGGTGCACCTTTTATTTGTATTTCTTTAATGTACTTTTTGTGTGTGCCATGCTAATGAGGCATTACTCGTTTAAAGTGATGCTAACGGATCAATTTTGTTCTAAACACCTATAGGCTATTTGAGTATTATTTTTGTTCCAGATACATCTTAATCGCAAAACCTTTGTTTCTTAAGTTGTTTTTCTGCTGTGCTAGTGTGTTGGATTACTGTGTGTTGAAGCAACAACTACTACTTCTCCACATGGGATGTCAAAAAGCGAAGACCGCTTCTCTTGGCATCCGGATGTTCATCCAGTTAGGTCACTTCAACAAGGTTAACATTTTACACCTGTATAAAGAAGACACAATGACTAACACTGTACAGAGGGTAATTTGTGTCTGTCATCTTGACTTTCATCAGTTTGACTCCAGGCTCTCTGTGTGCTGGTCCCAACTGCAGTGGAGAGGAGTCGCCTGTTCTCAAAAGACACCACAAGATGGCAGTGTTGCATGTCATTCAGGTGAGAGGCAGGGAACTGATGGCTGGGTGTGTCTACAAAGCCGCCTCCTCACTCTGGGGAAGGAGGATCTTTCGATTTTGAGTGTATTTTTATATTCAAGAACAACCAGGGTGTAAAACACTATAACAAATGCACCTTAATTTCCTCTATTTAGGGTAGTTTTTGCACTTCGATGCTTTGACCTATTTTTCAGATCTGCATTCATGACCATCTCTTGGCCTTGTTTACTACGGCTTTATTCCCTAAGGGGCTTTATTCCTGTGCACTTTTGCTTCCCAACCGATTCTCTATGGTATACAAGCGTTCACTTCGTATCACAAAGTGTCCTAGAAAGTCCATCCCTGCCCTCAGGACTAGGTTGTTAAGCAGTTAACACTAAAGTCTAACTTATAACATAATACCTTTCAGTCTTCACCACCGTGTCCTTATTTTGTGTATGTCCATCCTGCCTCAGCAATGCAATATAATCCCTCATCTGAGGCTCCAGTTGCATCACTTTGATGAACAGTAACTCATTTCATGCACGTGGCTAAATATGTTATGTCTAAGATAACGTAATTTCAAAATGTAGGAATCAAATACTAATCTTTGATATGCGCATAAATCCCTCCCTCCAATTGGCTAAGTGTAATTACGCACGCGTAAAATGCGCACAATAAGTAGACCCACACATGTTGTAGAAGATGACAAAGGTTTATTGAATTAGAGTATAAACAGTCTTTAAAAGTGACTGATCACAGTGGGATGTTGGTAGAGTAGGAGTCGTCCGAACATGAGGAAATATACAGAATGGAGATTGAATGCCAACTATAGAGCCTTTAAAAGAAAATCTAGCTGACGTCCACTGCCTGTGGTCTGCACATTGTAAAGGCTCAACAATGATCACCATTGTCACATTTGTATTTTCAGTATGACCCCGTGCACTAACAATAACTATTCATAAGTTCAGCTGTATGTACATGTTCTTCCTCTTCAGGCAGACCCCAGTCTAGCCTTTTTGTCTCCAAGGATCAGACAGAAATTAACCTTATTATTAACGCCAAATAAAAACGCTCAACATTAATTCTACAGCGTGTATAGTGCAATGAAGAGAACTACTGGTATCAGCATAAGTTTTCATGAGACCTTACAAAAATAATACATATACGAAAACATTTCCTTAAGTATTTACAGTGACTTTATAATAGCGTCCTTTTACTTCTTTTTCGCTGTTTTGGCTGCCTTTTTGGGTGTTTTTGCCTTGGGCTTGGCGACCCTCTTGACTGGTTTCGCCTTGGGCTTGGGTGCCTTTGCCTTCTTAGCTGGTGCCTTTTTGGCTTTCACTGGCGTCGCCTTTTTCACCACCTTTTTCACTTTCTTTGGAGCTGCCTTCTTGGTTTTCTCCGGTGTCTTGGCCACCTTCTTGGGCTTGGCCACCTTCTTGGGTTTGGCTGCCTTCACTGCCTTCTTTGGTTTGGCAGGTGCTGCTACCTTGATGGACTTCTTGGAGTCCTCTGGTTTGGTCAGCCTGAAGGATCCGGACGCACCGACGCCTCTGGTATGGCGCACAGTCCCGGCTGCCACCATCCTCTTCAGGGCCATCTTGATCTGCACATCGGCGTTTTCGCCCACCTTGTAGGTTTTCCTCACGTACTTCTGGATGGACTGCCGGGACGCGCCACTCCGGCTGGCGTCGTTCACGACGGCCGCTTTAATCATGTCCGAGTACTTAGGATGAGACACAGGTTTCTTAGGCTTGGCTGTCTTTTTGGATTTGGCTGGAGTTGACGACGTTTCTGCCATGGTGACTTTTTCTTTGGAGTTGGTTAACAAACAAAAAGAAAGTCCAGGGGGTGTAATTTCACCCTGCTCAGCTGGAGCGTCAGCAACGGAGAAATAAACGCAGCCAGAAATAAAAGCTTTCCCTTAGAAAGTCCGAGTTGGCAGACAATTGCCCCCCTTGCAATAAAAAAAACGATATAATTATTGTCCACACAAAGTGACGTGTCAGTAGCCGGGATCTCTTAAGTGTCTTATTCCACAGGCGCCTCGATGAGCCTATGAAGCCTATCTGCGGACGTGATTGAGAACACCAACTGCCAGCAGCTGATCTAGCGGACTCCATGGAACTGGCGCCGTCCCGTTTGTGTTTCTTCATCCTCCAACTTCTGGCAAATATAAAAGCTACGGCTGAATATCGACACACAAAACATTATGGGCTGATAGCAGAGACATTGGGCTTCACGCCGAACCACTTTTCCGTATTCATCCGCGCCGGCGAACAACTTTTATTCCAGGAAAACCCGCTGGAAGTAACGCGGGCTGTGAACAATTTTGCACAATTCGCGTTAAATTGACCCAAACAGACGGAACCTCGGGCCAAATCATCCAATGCATATCGAAATTGTATCTATGCTCAAACGGATGCACGCACTTCGGTCTGATTCCGTCTTCGTTTTTGCTTTTAATACATCGATACATTTTCCCAACTAACACAGTCCGGCCATTGACTTTGAGTGACGTGGTTGAGATTATTTGCTGTTAAACCTCCTATAAATTAAATGTCACGACACCTAAGTGACAGGGGACACTTGGGATGATAATGTGGCTTTATATAGGTTGAAATACGGTGGATGGGTTTGCTGTGTTTGCTGTTATTTGGACAGAATTGCTTATAACCGTCACTATGGCAGTCGCCACTCGAGCTCCATTGTCAGGAAAGTTGCCAACACCTCCAAAGATCAGGGACTCTCATATTGGATCTTAAAATTGATCCGAATATTTTTAATAGGGGTGTAAGTGGCTGCTGTGTGTCCAGGTGTGAGTCCAGCTGTGAGGGGGACCGCATCCGAAAGCAGAGTCCTTTTAATATAGGGCGCAGTGATGGCTTTCTTTTGTTCAGGAACTGGCGCATCACAGCTCACTCAATAACAGCGTTCATATTTGGCTTTCCCCATTTTTACGAGGGTCTATGGTGTTGGTGCTGACCTTCAAAAAACTCAAAATGTACTAACTTTACCCTAATTCTACTGTGTTATTCCTTATTTTATAGCAGGTCTGATGTCCCTCCCTGCAACGCCATTTTGATTCCTCTATGAAAGTCACATCCACTGGAGTAGTGTTTTTCTCGACTTTTTTGACATGGTAATCTTACTAATGGACACTATTTTTTCAGATAATAACCATTTTTCTGTACTCATCCACATCAATGGTGCAAAAAAACACCAGTGGAGTCAGGGGGTCCTCACAGTGCAGAGTAGAGTGTAGAATCAATGAACTTTAGTTTAAAATAACATTATGCCTAATTACCTTTATATCCTACCAGAGTTTTTAAAATATGTTTTGTGGGTGATAAATAGTGCAAATAATAAAAAATAAAGTTTAATTTAGAGAGTAAAATATCTCCAGCTGTGTCCTCACACTGAGTTGATGTTTAGTTTGTTGGTGTTTTAAAGGGAGGGTGGGTGAGTTAGGTGGGTTAGTATAGTGAGCCGGGAGGGATTGAATGAGTGAAAAAGGGGAGGGAGAGAGGAATGAAGGAGTGAGTGGATTTTTTTCACTGAAGAGGGAGGGAGTGGATGAGAGGGTGAGTACTACAGAGGACACGTGCATTATAGAAAGAGGGAGGGCGGGTGTAAAGAGATGACCGAGTGAAGGAATGGATGAGTAAATACAGCTGGAGTGACTGAGTGAATGCAAATATTTTTATTGCGCAATTGAATGAGTGAATAATGGAGGGAGGAGCATAATGCAGTGCGCTGCTTTTATTCTTATTAACAAACAGTAACAGTAATGTCTCTATATGGTAATTTGAACCACATTGTCACATTGTTTGCGTATCAGGCCATGTGCTGCAGGGACAGCTTCTGGCTTGTTTTGGTAATTTTGGGATGTATTGTAGGTACTGCTTCGTTGTTTTTGTCACCGATGATCCGGAGTGGTGTGTTTTTGTCCATGGCCGCGTGTGCCTCGTTTAGGAAGCCCCCTTCCCCACACCGTTATTAGACCACTCCCTTTATCCACCGACAGAGGGACCTCCTCCAAACTGACTGCATTTCAGAGTGATTATCAGTTTAATCAGATGTCACTGAATGACCAGTGCATTGTATAAGCCTGCTTGCAGAGCCTCCCTTTTGTCAAAGGATAGGCTAGTGATAATTTGACATAATTTAGAGTTATCCAGTGGTTGGTCTTAAAATTGTCTAATTATACCCTAGTGGTTTGAACAAATGTTTTCAGTGTAATTCCGCATTTTTCACATTATAAACACTTAGTAGATATGAGATTTGCTTTCATTTGAAAAACCGCATATAAGAAAAACAGCATCTTTTATACAAAAGTCCCTTGTCAAAAGCATTTAACATAATATTAATTATAATTATTCATTATCAGGCTTGAGTTTGGGATTGTAAGCAGTCTTTTTTGTTAAAGAATGTCGATAAGGCCCACCCATTTGGTGTCATGCTACATCATTTTGTTGCTTGTTGTAGACTTTGCCAGCTTCCATACTGTTTAAAACACAGATGTTTCCAAGATAACTTTTAGAATTGTGGAAAACCAAACAGATATTGTCCTTAAAAGTTTTAATTATGCCCCAGTGTGTCTTTTTAGGATTGATGGCTTTGTGGTGTTTACTCAGCTCAGAAGAGTAGTTGAATGATCTACCAGTTGAATGACAGACATATTTGTACTCACTTCATTTTAATGGAATATTATATGTGCACTGTTGCTGCCAACACATTGCAACCTAGCTTCCTCAGTTGTATATTTAGTCATGTGTGAGTCTGAAATATACTGTATATCAGCTTACATAATGTTTAACAGAGTGATGGTTTGCTTGTTGAGTGGGAGCTATATTACACGATATTTACAGAAGACAGCCACACCATCCTGTCAGGAGCGTTTTAGCACTGCACCTCTAAATGTATCTGATTCCAGTTTGTAATTTTAGCTGCCTAAACCACCTCTCAAGTCTTGTCCTGTCTCTGGCCCAAAGCTACTGAAGGCCTCAGTGTGCGCCATAATCAGGGCTGTGGATCAAAAAGGTCCAAATCTATCCGGCGCATGATCACACTGTTCTCAGTTAAAAGCATTCTTTCGGAGTTGCCCTGATTTGAGGACTGTCTCGTTGTTTACTCTGGCTTTGGAAGTCTGATAACATGAGATTCAATCAGATATTTTGTATTTACTCAGGTAGCAACAGAAGAGGGTATGGAGACAGGGTTTAGATAAGATGATTTCACCTTTTTGTTGTGAGAATCATAATGAGATCTCACAAAGTATTCACTGTTTCTTCAAAATATATTTTTTTAGACAGCATCAGTCTTACTGTGCATTATTATATTATAAACACTTTGTAAACTAGAGCCTATCCTATGCAGTCAAATCCAGAGATAAGAGCAAGAACACTTTTAGTAAGCATTTACTTCAGAAACCTTCAACATTGATATGGTTCATAATTGCAAAATAAATACATTAGATACTAATCCTGATTGTTCCTTGTTTTCTTGTTCAAATCATTCTAGGTTACTCCTTCACAAACAGTATATTGTTAAAGGCTAGTATAGGGTTAATAGCTCTTTGATCAACTGTGTGTGTATCCAAAATCTGAAAAAAATAAGGTTAGTGAAGTATAGGGATTTTCAAACAAGATGTTTTTTCATTTTTGTTGTTTTTAGCAACTTATCTGTTTCCATCAAATACTTCCAATCGGTTTTCATCACCATACTGTGTACTTGTTTCTCCAATAATCTGACAGGGTGTAACAGTGAATCCATACAGCAGAGTGATTTGAGTCAAACTAAAAAGGAAACCAACATATATAATTGTTATAGTAGTGACAACAATGTCTGAATCCATAGAAAAAGACCTGTTTAGCTTTGTAAAGGAGGCAGTGTTCACCTGTTTGTCAGCAATATTACCTTGAAACTACTTGTCAGATTTTTATGAAACGTATGTCAAGGTTTAAGCAAGAGCCCATGACGAACCTGTTGCATTTTGGAGCAAATCCAAATCAGATACACACGTTGTTTTTGACTTTCTTTAACATGGCGAGATGGTGGTGGAGTTGTGTGCTCTCATCTTCCCTTCTTGCATATATAATTAGCAGTGACTGTGAACAAGTTTTAAAGTGCTCTTGAGCTGGACATCGTTTAGTTCTGCTGCCCATTACGCTGCCACAGATAACACCGTTAATGTCTGGGTGATTAGACCGGCACTTAATTAACAGCGTGCCATGTTGAGACAACAGAAAGTGAGGACAAGGCATCGACACACTCGTGGTTTTAATACTCTTGTCCTCAGGCCAGCTGGGGTGTGAGGGAGCTCTGTAGAGTTACTGTTGGTGTGTGTGTTTCGACAGTTGTGACAACACTTGGATGATGGAGCAGGTGTCAGCGGCCATGTGCTGTGCTTACTGCATAACTGATTCAATAAGCACATGTCAGTTTCGCCCACACCAAGGCGCTCTTTGTCAATGTCTTACCCCCTCCCATCATCTCTTTATGTGGAGCAGGTAACTATTTCCACAATGTCAGCTGTCTAACCATCACTCGTATAACAGGCCTGTCATTGGGCGCATCGTTCAGGGCACCTGTGAGCTGTCAGTCAAACAGCACACTCTACTCCATTGTGTTGTGTTGTTGTCAAGTACGTTGTAACCGTTAAAATTGAGTTTTTAAGGAAAGGTGCTCCATTGAAAGTTATTATGTTCATTTTAGTGGATGCAGAAAGCTTATCAAATTACCTAAATACACATTTGGATCATTTGTAATAGGTTATGAGATCTACAAATTATATTTAACTCATTTACGAGGGATTAATAGCGGTAGAAATAGTTTAGACTAGATTAAGGGGTGCCTAAATGTTTGTAAATGAGTTACATTTACATGACACATCTCTTATAAAGTAGTATGTTAAGTTTCAATACAATTTAATCTTGAAGATACTTTTTTTAGACTGAATATCTTTACACTTTAGAAAGAGGCTGCCAAAACCTCAAATGTTTCCACATCTATGTTAATTACTTAAAAAAGGATGGTAGATTAAGTAATGGTGATAATGTGTGCAGCTTTGTCAATGTTTACATGTATACTACAGAGTTGCTGCTTTATTTCTAGTTGTTATCTGTATATGTACTATCTATGATTATTCCCCCATGTGACCTGACCAGACTCCTATCACTTCTAATGTGATCTGATACATTACAAGAATGCTACATTTAGCTCTAATGCTGACATTAACCCTTGCCCTGCTAATACTTGGAGACTTAGGTACATGAGAAACACAAGCTGCTCCAACATGCTGCGACTAAACCTGAGCCATGTTTTATGCCTAGACTTCAGGATGATCATCAATAATAACGATCAGTCATAAATCATTAATACGTTAAGCCTTTAGTTAATAATTAAGTTATCTTCAACAAGGCATCTATATAGTGAATCCTCCTATGTAGGTGAAATGAGGCAGCTATATCTGTCAGAGAAGACCTTCAGTTGTCTTTACTCTCTGGTTTAGTACACACTATAAATGGGCCATATGCAATGTCTAAGTGTCTCTGAGCTAATAGCATTGTATGGTTAAGAAACCATTTTATGTTGCTGGCTCTGTGATCTATTTTCTGTCTGTCTAAAACAGGGGTGTCAAACTAAATTTAATCGCGGGCCACATCAGCATTAGGGCTGCACTCAAAGGGCCGGTTGTAACTTTAAGACTATATAAAAATACATATATAAATATATATATATAAAATAATGTATTATATTACATTATTGCCTCTGTATTGGATTATTATTGGATAGGGTAATAACTTCATAATTAACTACGTCTGAAAGCAGAAGTCTGGGGCAAATAATTGCAAGTCAGTGAGAATGTCACAAAATGATTTAAAAAGAAAAGCCAAATTCTGGAATAAAAGTCAAAAAAAAGAAAGAAAAAAAAGTGACATTTAAAAAAAGAAAAAGTGACATTTTGAAAAAAAGAGGCAAATTCTGAGAAATAACTCATATTTAGAAGAAAAAAAGTCTAATTTGAGATGCATTGTGGGATATGTAGTTTATGGGCAACGTGCTTCTGTAAATCATCATGTAACCATATAATAAACATATAATATTCTTTGCAAGCTCTTGTGGGGCCACAGAAAATGAAGTCACGGGCCGGATTTGGCCCCGGGGCCTTGAGTTTGACACCCCTGGTCTAAAATGAGGAAAGGACATGTTAAAGTGACAACAGAACAACATCCTGCATAGAATTGAACTATTTTAGGAAACTGTACAACATTAACTACCGATTCTATAAACATATCTCCATCACTGCAAAGGACAGCTGCTAAGACAAGAACATTTCACCACAAACCTACTAAGTCTATCCTAACACAACATAACCTTTAGCACAACATGCCTTGGAACACAATATATGTTAGTTGAAATAATGACACCTCATTGCTGCAGGCTTGCATTGAGCCTCCTCAGGGAACCTCTTGGATGAGGATCACCAGAACCTTTTCACTGTTTAGTTTTAGCACTTTTTGGAATCTAATCTCATATATACAAATGACAACTCTACGCATTCTCTGACACGCATGAAGTCACCAGCCACCATTTTTTTATACGTCCTCTCTCTGAACGTATATCTCAGAAAAGCCTTGAGGAAATCTTTTTTTTTTTACTTTGACACAAACGTCTACTTTATCTCAAGAACGAACAGATAAAATGTGGTGGTCAAGGTCACTGTGACCTCACAAATCACGCTTTCAGGCCATCACTCTAAAGAATTAATATCCTAATTAAGGCGGTTTAAAACAATGTCTAATATGATTAAATGATGAAGTGATAATGTTTAGGACAGACATGGATGTAAACTACAGCTTGATCATATTGGGGGAGGCAAACAACCACATGGTGGTAATTTTAAGTTTAACACCGGCATGTGATCAACTTTGCTTTAATATTTAAGGTTAACATTATTCCCTAGATCAAATTGATTTAAAACAAATCAACTTACGTATTATAACCTATTAACTGTAATAAAAGTGTTTAGTCTTTAGAAAACTGTGAGGATTACCATATCATTACCAGTTCCTGTGCTCTTTTTATTATACTAAAATGCACAACATTTACCAAATGTATAGGAATAGGCGGAAGTGTTTTAGCTTTAAAGTCCCCTCATAACTGGTGACCTATGACCGAACCTGCATTTAACCAACAGAGGGCAGTAGCAGCTAAAAATATAAGTCATTCATTGTGTTATTTGCAATCCATATAACTAAGACTTTGCTTAAATGTAATAACTGCCGCTTCACAAACTGAAGAGATATAATTAAGTCAAACAGTTATATGAGATAATAATACAAGTTGAAACAGTGAATAGGCTTTAAAGACACTAAGTTATGTGGTGTCCTTCATCCTAATTGGTTGTTTAGTTTAACTCATTCCAATGTTGTCAGTGCAACTCGGACACACTGAGGTTTGTTTTGAAACCGGACGGCCCTCATTTGAGCATGCAGCTGCACGTTTAGACACCAGAGGTCCCTCCACGTTACAGCTTTGAATCCCAAACCTTTCATAAGGAGCTGCAAAGAAAGCCTGTGTCCAACAAAACTACAAATGGCACTGTGGCACTAAAATAATAATTGATGTTTTTGAAGGCAGAGATGCCAGCCTCGCTATGAGATGTTAAAATTGCAGAGACGGAGCTGAAAGTGTGGCAGCCTTATGAATTTGAATCATGGCAGTTTTACAGAAATGCTAATATACCCCTCATTCTTTTCAAATTCATTTTCTTTGGCTCTCCCTTTTTCCTCTTAATTCTCTCGTCTTTTCAACCTCCTTCCTCTAACGCTCTGCTTCCCCTTCCCCTTCCTTGCTTCTTCCCCTTAATGTGCCCAAGAGATCTTCTAAGTAGAGCAGTTTGAACTAAAACTGTGCCATTCAGTGACCTGATTCATATTTTTCTGCAGATTTTCATCATGCGGGTGATTCCCTCTATTGCACAATCACTACTTCCTGGCATTCCGTGGCTTGAGCGTGAAGCACCATCTATTTTAATTCACACAATTAGTCGAGGCTAGCAGGCTCCAGAAAATCCCCCAGAACAACTTGTCTTCTTAATTTATAAAAGATTAGGTCAGCTAAGAGAGCGATGGAGTTACACTGTGACCCGGCACAGTGACAACACGCCGAGTGGTAATTGTATTTTACAGACGAGCGCCATTCTTTATGAGCGTTATCATTCCTTGACCTCACAATGATGTGGTCAGGTCCTTTGGGTTTGAATTGAATTCCCTCTGTTGGGCTCTAAGGCTTTTCACTCTCCTCCTCTGTGTGTACAATTACATTTATTTATTGTTGTTTTCTGCTTAGTGTCAGACTACAGGAGTATTTCCATTTTCACAGCTCTCCAAGTCCCCTGCATGATCAGTCAGAAGCACCCTAATATCCTGTGTGGCTGTTTTCGTTAGGCCAACCTCAACCCTTATATAATAAACAACCCCTTTATTTAGGCTCTCATGAGGTAACTCCTGGATATTGCCATCTGTAGTGGAACTTATATGGGGGAAAACTTTCTGTCTATTGAGTAGTTTTTTGCTGAATATAAGCTAGCAAGTTTCGGAGAATATTTTCTTTGAAGGCCTGACTATAACTTCTATGAATAAATGTGTAAGATATTGTTTGATTGATTGGTTTGTTTACGTATTTTGCCCCAAATGCCCTCATTTGCTGACAAGACATTAGTCAGCAAAAACAATTAAGGATGATCACATCATGTGGAGGAAACTTCTGTGTAGCAATGCAGTGGGAGTCACCGACTCATGAAGGAGACACGAGGAGAGCTGGAGTTCTGATGTCAAACACTGATATTTAATACAAGTATCGGCCGGAGAAATTCACATAACAAGTCACAGCAGCCAGAGGTTCTGACTGCACGGGTGGGTTGCCAGGTCAATTCTGATCAGCCTGTGTCTTGGTAGACCCTTTAACTAGTTTACAGAGAGTCATAATCAACATATTGGGGATGGACCTTGGTACCTGGAGACTGTCTCTGTCCCCTGCTGTGCTTTGAAGCCAGCGTTCTCAGAGTTTTATAACTCCTACTTCCTCCACATCAAGTCATAAAACTTATTGTATCAACATGTAGCTGCATTATCACGTTCCTTACGGGAGATAAGGATCAGGGCTGATCGTAAATGTCAACACACAGGAAAGGGTTACATTATTGAAGTGAAGACAGAATTATTCCCTCACAGACCAAATATTCAAAATACTAGTTTATCTGTTATTCTATGAAGAAATATTACAAATTGATTTGCATTTGATAGAAAAGCATCTGAAAATGTTTAAATGTCATTCTCAAAAGTGTACATTAGGCCAGGGGTTCCCAAACTTTGCCATGCCAAGGACCCCCATATAGCATTATCCTCTGGCGGGGACCCCCCTGTGTTTTTTTAATGATGTGTACATGTGCCTCCCAATGGAACATGCAGTGCGTTGCCACTACATTTGGGGCCTTCTGCCTGATCAAAGCTGTCACTCCGCTTTCTTTGCCTGTCATAGCCCCACTGCCCCATCTGAACACACACCCACACAGCGAGACCAGTCAAGTCCATTTGAGATGATGTACTCGTCTAAAACTTGGAAAATGTCTCTTCATGTGGTCCTACCTTCCAGTAAGTTGTCTTTTGAAATACATCTGATGTATGCAAGCAATTCTGCGACATTTGCTACATCTGTGCTCTCATCCAGCTGCAGAGCGAAATATTCACTAGCTCTCACTTGCTCCAAAAGCTGAGCAGATACTCAGTTTCACTCTCAGTAGCGGCAGCTCGATTCTGATTGGCTTGAAGGGCGGTCGTGTGATTCAAAAACAAAAAATATGAAAAGATTGGCATCAAAGGACACATAGATTGATGGATATGCAGTTATTAATAACATCTAAAAAAAAAAATCCCGTTTCCCTCAAACTTTGCGTGACCCCCCTAGCGCCCCCTGGCGGCCCCCCGGGGGGTCGGGGCCCCCACTTTGAAAAACACTGCATTAGGCTATCTAGATTTCAATCAATTTCTATAAGTTTGCTACATTGCATTGCTATTATATATTTACGGATTATTTGTGAAACATACATGTGAGACCACGTTGAATCACTAGCTTTGTTTTGCTAACATCTAAATATGTAGAGTAAGCAACAAGGCTGAATGTCACCTACGTTTAAAGACGACTGGAAAAATGTTTTTTAAAGTTTTGGCGCAACAGAAATGCACGATAATTAGTGATTCAATCGTGGAACTTTTCAACCCTTCGTTTAGATTATAAAGTTGGAAGCGCTCATTCTCCTCATCAACAGTTTCCTCTAGTTTGCATAAACATAGTGCTGCATAAATGAGCGTGCAGGCAGCCCTCGTGCTAAAACCCTGGCAGAGCTTATGCATAATGAAGACGCACTGAATTCAGAGCTTTAAGGCACGCATTTATAGCTCCTTACCATCCGTTTTCCTGACACAAACACAACTATCCACACACAGACACCCATAAATAAACACCTGCCTTCTAGACCTCGAGGTCATTAAGCTGGTGAGGAAGAGTGCAGACTGGCGGTCTAATTAATGCCTCCCTGAAAGACCTTGTTATTCTCACACTGAGGCTAGACCGGTGTTTTGTCTGCCGCTCTCAGGCCTTGTTAAAGAGGTGCAAGCTGCCTAGGTTCGTCCTTCCGTCTGCATCCATCCACCGGGGGGGGGGGGGAATTCAACATGAAGGGTTTAGTCAGGCTCAAGGGACACCATTCAGCTGGGGACGCTTCGGGCGGCAGAAGAGCGTATTTCACTGGAGGCTTATCTCGCTCTGTCAGTCATCTGGATAATGTCACTTGGTGGCAGTTTAATGGAAACAATGATAGTCGATGCTGGCGTGACACGCGCTGCGGCTGTGAGCCCTGTTGGCATCATGTTCAGATATTGGGGAATGTTGTGTACCTGCGTCTCGTGCCATGTGAGCTCCATCAAGGCCTTTTGTCTGTTTCCGATTGGCTTTCTTTAAACGGGCCCGATTTCATTTTTCTTCGGTTTTCCCTTTCCTGACAAGTGTAACATAGATTTGTGTGCATGTAAAGGATCTGCAAAGAAAGAAAAAAAAAGAAATCCCCCCCCCCTGCCTGAAACGCCTCCATTGGATTCCTTTGTTTACTTCTGTAACATAGTGACTAGGGATGTCCCGATCACCTTTTTTTGCTCCCGATCCGATTCCGATCATTTGATTTTGACAATTTGCCAATACCGATTTTTCCCGATCCGATCTTTATGCAATGCATTAAGAGAAAAAAAAGGAAAAAAGCATTCAAGTTGTCCCTTATGGTTATTTTTTTATTTAAATGGGATATTCTATCCAACATGGATATCGCTTCTTTTTTTCACAGCAGCATTGGATCAAAACAAAATAAAGCTTATCAGTGCTCGTTAGCTTGCTGCTACTATTAGACACTGCGCCCACTCTGTTGCCAGCTTTGAGAGAAATAAGAAACCAGGTCTATGAAAAGCCCCAAAGAAGCAACACATACATGATGTTGTGTAATTTGAAACCAAAACTAAGGCCTCAGGATGACTTTAAGACTTGAACATGGTCATCTTTGTTTTGTAACATTGAATAAAAAAATAAATAAAACATCCCGATCCCCGATTTCTTTCTTCCGATCTTTTGAAAATCACATGATCGGCTCCGATCCCCGATCACGTGATCGGATCAGGACATCTCTAATAGTGACATCATTGTTACACTTTCTATTGGCTCGGGCACATTGTACGTGATAGGCTGTGGGGACATCTCAAGCAGTTGGCAAATCACAACAGATTCAGTCAGCCAACCAATCAGAGCAGACTGGGCTCTGGTTTCAGACAGAGGGTGAAAAGAGGTGCAGCAGCACAGGAAGTATGAGAAAAATAAAGAGCTTTTTGAACATTAAAGCATGTAAATATATCACAGTAGAGACACTACATACACATATGAGCCTGAAAAGGAGCTTAATAGGCCCCCTTTAAAACAAAGCCAAGCCTGTGTTCTGCCGATGTTCATACAGCACGCACACTGTCACATATCCTTCTTCAGTTTTCTGACATATAGCAGAGCCTGAGTGTTTATTCTCAAGAGGGTTTTCTGCTTTCATTTCTCTGGATTTTTCTTTTGCTTGCGATACTCCTCAATCATTGTTTGATTATAGTCCTCTGAGGTTACCAAGGCAACAGTTCATTTTTTTTCTGTTACAATCCGTCTCACTTATTACAGTTTGCAATTTCTCCAGCAGTGACATTATAATTAGATTGATCTCATACAACTAGTATTGGAGACAATTAATCCGAACTGATTTTGAGTTGAACAAAGACCGTGACTTCAGTCCTTCCTCACAGAGAAGGGAATCCTGACATTATTATCGGGTTGTTATTAAGGTTTTGTTTGAACAACACTAGTCAGACGGGCATGGCGGAAGGTGACAAAATGAAAGTCTGGGAGCTCTGCCATGTGCAAGGTAGCCGAGGCCCAACCCATTAGGACACATACAGCCGGGGCTTCGTATACGCAGCAGCTTCAGCCTCAACCATAAAAACTGTAATGCCAAGGTCCAGACATTTTTTTAAATGAAGCATTCAAAAGCCTTTTGGACTGTAGGAAAATGAAAGTGTAAACATCTGGTGCAATTATGTCACTGAAACAGGCAGAGGCACTGTTTGTCACCCAGCTGAAATACACTGTTGTTAGTGAACCTCACAGGGAACAGTGCAAAAGACGTAAGTAACCACCGGTTCCCAAATCTGACGACGTCTTCAACTCCAGTGCCTTTAGGGCTCTGTCACTTTTTTTTTACGAGTTAAGATTTACGTTCCCTTCCTGCTTCCTTCCCCTCATTGGCATTGTCCTGAAGAGGAGGGGTCACTGCGGATTTGTGCGGAGAGAAAACACCTTTTTAAAGGGGATTTCAGTGAAATCAAGCCCTGCCTGCCGCCGACACGAGTAGTAACAAGTTCCTTTTGATCACTCGTATGTTCTGACCTTATTGCTCTGCTCCCTGCGTGCCAGCCTCATTATCATGCATTAGATTAACATAAAAAGAGCCTTTGTTCTGGAATTACTCATAATGAAGTGTTGTACGGAGGATTGTTTAATTGTCGGAGTAGGAGCTCAATGGAGCCATCCAAACAGTCTAATTCAATTTGTGCATATGTGTTTAGGGGGTGGGAGTTTGCTTGATTGTGCAGCAGCGCATGCTATGTGCTAATGTGTCTGTGCTTATAATTAGCACAGACATGTAAAGGGCTGCAGAGATTTTTCTTCGGGGGCATCGGTGCTATGGATATCATTATTAGTTTGATGTCGGCTCCTTTTGTCTTCTGCAGCCCTAAACATGATGTTCACACGGTTAGGATTTCACCATAAGCCTGAGTGTTAGTAGCTTTTGTCTTGTTTACTGTGTGTGTGTGTGTGTGTGTGTGTGTGTGTGTGTGTGTGTAAGTGGGGGGGTCTGTGGCAGTAGTAAGCGCAGAGCCGCAGTGGAGCCCATCCCCTGCTCCCTCCCTGAGACTCCTTACTCGTAGTGAGGTTGAGGAGCCGCAGCCCATCGCCACTCCTTTCCCGTGTACAATTGGTAGAGAGAGGCCACCTCCCTCCCCTGCCTCATTGGTATGCAGGCGGCGCAGCGTGTGTGTGTGTGTGTGTGTGTGAGGAGGTGAGGGGAGAGAGAGAGAGAGAGAGAGAGAGAGAGAGAGAGAGAGAGAGAGAGAGAGGTAGCAGCGAGAGGAGGAGGAGAGTGAATGCTGGATCTGCCTGTCGTCTGCTGAAGCTGGGTTGTACTGCCTGCTCCACGCTGCGCCGGCACACAGCGGAGTCACGGCCCGTTTGAATCACTGTCTGCTCTCTCAGCACCACCGCGGACCCCCACAGCACCCCCCAGCTAAAGGACAACCAGGGACAGAGCTCACCACGCTTTCTCCATCACCAAAAGGGGGACACAGCAGATTTCACCAAGGAGCCTGACGCTACAATTTAGGCACCAGCTGCTAAACCTCAACCAAACCCCCCCCCCTCCACCTTGTCCCATCCTTCCCAACACCCCTCTCTCGCTCCTCCCTATGCCCTTGTCCTCGGCGGCTCCTCTCACCTCCCTGGCCAGTATATGGATAGAAGCTCCCTGTTTCAGCTCATACAAGAGCAGGTAAGCGAGTGAGCAGGCAGGGCGGCAGAGGTTTCTATGGTTACGGGCTCCTGGCCACCTCGCCCGTCTATCCAGGGATTGAGACGTGGAGGCTTTGGCTGGCGAGCCGATGTTAGGATTGATAGCAGGGGCTGTTTGCACGGGCAAAATGAGGGCGTGAGACAACACGACGGACGCAAGCATCATGGAGCCATGTGTGCCCAGAGAATGTGAGGTCAGATCATGAGCCACAGCAAAAGGGGGGGGGGGGGGGGCATATCATGGTTTATGGGAAGGGGGGGGGGCGGGTGAAAGGGGTGTGTGTGTGTGTGCAGAATATGCTGTATGGATGGTTTGATTGGAGCAATGACAGAAATATGGTCGATTACAGCTTCTATGTGCATGGATCTATGTGTCTGTGCCTGTGATTTTTCCTTGTCTTTCCTCTATGCTTATCCCAACCCAAAATCTTATCATCTCAGGGTCACAAAAACCAGAGATCGCAAGATTATTTGTCTTTTTCATTTCCAAGGGTCGAGCTCTGAAACAGTTCCTGTTGAAAGTCCAGTTGGCGGTTTTCTGTAAGAATAGAAGCTATTATTATTATTTGGCTTTAAACTTTTTTTCCTGCTTCTTCAGCCCTGCTCTGGAAAGCACCATGTTAGTGGCCATATGTTGGCTGGTGAAAAAAATGTTTGTCTTGACATCTGTTTTTCTCAGAGTCCTCCATCCAAACTGCTGTTTTGCTGTCCAGACAGATCTATGTTTGAGTTGAGGTTTGGTCTACCATCTCCAAAATTAACAAGCCAACATGGATTTGAAGGCAGAAAGCAATGTCTATAATCGGCTACTCCTAAAGACATGTGTATCTCCAGCTCTTTTTCATGTCTTGCATTTAGCTCTAAGCTTTCTGCTGATGGACGGGGATTTCTGCCCGATCGACAGGTGCATTGGGCAATCATTCTGT
>CALSBZ010000918.1:285873-293373 GCA_943591055.1 Gobionotothen gibberifrons | reverse complement strand
AAGAACCCCTGCTGTGAGTGAATGGTCGGACAGTAGTTATACTAGTAACTCATGCGGAAAGTGCCCTCTGTGTTGTTATCCAGGCAGCTCTCTGCACCGACTGTCAAAATAGTTGCTTTAGGGTCATTTTCATCCTATAACTCTATTAAAGAATATCAGTAGTGGAGAGGGGCTGCAGAGCTGCTGCTCACCAAGCAGACCTGGAGTCAGTGATAACATGAATACACACACACACACCACAAACCACTTATATGTTGTGTTCTTCTATCGGCCCTGAATATTCAGCTGCAGTTATGTCACCTCGATGTGGAGAAAGTGTTCACCACTTGTTTATACATGTAACATGGCTTTGATTTTAATATTCTAATAGCTACTGGGAAATATGAGGAATCAGACATTTTACTTCTAGCACTAATTTGATAGATTTATTAAGTACAACGTTTTTATCGACTACCGTCTGTATTAATTATTGTGGAACCCGCAGTGGAAGATTTTTTACTGTAATTAGTTTTAATGCTGATATATAGACAGTACAGTATAATGCTTTCAAAACTAGCGTATCTTTTAGCTCTGTGTTAAATTATAATAATGGAGCAATTTTACGATGTGGATTAATCACTTTGTCTGAAAAACAGTTCTCAGCTATATCTTCTTCTTTCTGTTCTGAATAAGTGATTTTCATTAGTCAATATGCACAAAAAGGGAAATAAATGGATACCAGAAACATTAAGGTCAAATGAATTCATCCATTGAATGCAGCGATGTGCAAGAAGTACAACCATTACCATTAATATAAGTACACTTTCGTTAACCTTTTGGTTATAAAAGCAGAACTTACATTACCCGTCTTATTTTCCCACAAGAAATCCGTACTTTATGAACGTTGGCTCGCCATCTCGGATGATTAGTCACACGGATGAGCTTTTCCTCAGTTTCTATAAAAAACAAGATATCCTCCTTTACTGATGTTTGATCCACTAAGCACGAGGAACGTTTTATATTTGATTGCTAAAATGAAAGATTCTACATTAGGCAATGATGAGATCTGTTCATCTTGGCGAGGTGTCTGTCCTCCAGCTGCTGACAGTAATGCTCATATAACAACTCAAGACAAGTTTATTCAATACAAATACATTGAGTCTTCAAGTAGCACCAAAACAAACACAGGGACTCAGCGGTGTTTGGATTTCTAAGTCACAAAAAACAAGTCTGTCATCTAAAAAAAAGAAATCTTGTCTATTTTTGAAGATGTTTTGGGAATACGCTGCATTTTCCTCTCTTTCTAAAAGATGGATGAGAAGATTTTTACAACCCTTGTACCTTTCTGTGTGCATTTAGTTTAGCTTTCCATAAAGACAGGAGAGCAGCATGGCTGTGTGCAAAGGTACACAATTCCCCTACTGTACTACCACATCTTAAACTCACTAATTAACACATTAGATCTCATTTGTTTAATCTGTACGGAAATTGAAGCTTAATTGCAACAATTTGTGGTGTAACAGAGGATTATCTGCCAATTATGCAAGTATTTCTTCTCCTCGAAGTAACTGCCTGCCAACCTTGATCACAACCTCATGGTGGTGTTAAGGAATCAGGAAGTAAAACTATATTTATGTGTTGGTTAAAGTGTATGGATGATTTTAGGCAGATGGATTACCTTTTGGACCGAGCCTGGTTAGCTGATTACCCCTGGTTTGTACTTTTGATGTTCATTTAAGTTAAGAGATAGCTTTATATTTAGCGTACAGACATGAGTGATATCACATTTTTCGTTTAACTCTCAGCAACTAAGCGCATTTCCTTAAATGTGGAACTATTTCTTTAATTGCAATGAAAATGTGTTTCCATCGGTCTAATATGGAAAACAAGTTAATCATTCCTCTGCGTTCCTTAAAACTTCAAGCAGTTGCTCACCAGATATTGCTCTGAACTCCCGAGAGTAAATGTTTCTTCATCTTTCCATCAGATGAGCAGTAAGCGCTCCAGCAGTTTCCGACGGGCCATAGCTAATGGCCGCCGCACGCTGCAGAGGGAGATCCTGCTGGACGAGACGGGGCTGGGTCTGTACAAACGCTTCGTCCGCTATGTGGCCTACGAGATCCTGCCCTGCGAGACGGACCGGCGCTGGTACTTCCACCAGAACCGCCTGTGTCCCCCGCCGGTCTTCATCGCCATCGTCACCATCGTACAGGTGAGATTCAGGACTTAGATTGTAAGTACGAATTAGACATACAACTACCTACAGAGAACCAACAAATCGATTATCAAACTAAAAACACTGAACTCACAAGACCTGGTTGACTATAAAACTATCCAAATTATGTTCAAAGCCGTAAATAAACCATTACCTCATAATGTCGAGGGACTTTTCCCACGGAGAGAAAACCTACACATGTTGAGAGGAAACTGCATTTTCAAAAAACCACCCATACGAACAAATTCCAAATGTTCATCTGTGGAATAACTGTAATGATGAGCTGAAACTTTATCTAAACTAAAACTATTATTTAGAAACCAAATCCTCAACGGTTATGAGCAGGACCTGTGAAGTGAGGCTTGCTATTTCTTGTCGTTGTAACAATTATTTGGTTTTGATTGTTTTGTACAAAGAAATTATTTGTTTAAAACAGCGAATCAAATATCACGGGTGCTGATGACGATGACCTAAACTTTTATTTTCATGAACGCTAGAGGGGGTCCCGAACAGAACCATTTTTAAGCTTCTTCTTGCCCCTTTTGAACATGACGGAAACAATTTGAGAATTTATTGAAACGTTTTTTGATTTTTTGTTTCTAACATGTTCAATAAATTGACTAATAAATACAAAAATAAGACAATAAACTGTACTGTTCTACCGATTCAAATATTCCTCAAACATGTGCTGCAACATTTTTACTTGAGCATGTGCTGCAACATTTTTACTTGAGCATGTGCTGCAACATTTTTACTTGAGCATGTGCTACTAACCCACAACCCTGGATTTAGTCTGTTCTCTTGGCTTAGTCGTTCGCTTCAGACCCGCTGAGGAGATTTCCTGCCTTTGATCACACGCTTTTACTGCGAGCTCGATTTGAGCTGGCAACACATTAGGGAGTCAGAGGCTTAGTGGGTGCATTTAATGCCCTTCCTCCAAGCTGAAACCCTCACTCTGCTTGCATGGGGGGAATTTTTTCAGTCACTAATTTAGAAACTTTTAAAAACCAGGTCAGTAAGCACCCTGCCCACCACAGTGGCAATACATGACCTATTATATTCATATTCATTCCCAACCAAGGGTGTAACTTTGGTTTGAGAAGTGGGGGGGACACAAAACAGGGGGTCCTCCGCAATGAAACATTGTTCTCGATTTAATTCCATTTCCTGCCTTTCTACAAATATATTAGGGACTATGGTGTTAACTAATCCAAGGAAAATGTGTAGTTTAATGAGTGCGCAAACTTATCTAGTATCCTCCCCATGTGAGCCTGTTTTATTTGTGATGACCTCACATCCTCTAGGGGGGGCTTCTAATCTCCGTTAGCTCAGAGCTAGCACCAGATGCTAACAACAACCCCTGTAACTCTCTCTGTCTCTCTCTATGTCTCTCTCACACAAAATGCGCTCGTGCCACGCACACACAGACGCCCCTCCGTGAAGATGACCCCTTGCGTAAAAAAAATTTAAAAACACATTTGAAAAGTGGGGGGGACACAAACGGGATTTTGAAAAGTGGGGGGGACATGTCCCCCCTGTCCCCAGTGGAAATTACACCCATGCCTCCAACACAGAAGCCCTCACGGACCTCTGTTAAATGGTCGATGATTACGTCGCTAAAATAACCTTCTGCGCAAAACGTCCTCATTCCTCCTGAAATCATCCTAATTCAGAGGAAAGAAAGCCAAGTGCTCTTACAGTGCCTCTGAATGGTCTGTAATGACAATGACAATGTGATAATAACGGTTCACATTCATTTTAATTCACAGAGACAATGAATCATTATTCTATGAAAAAGAAATTAATGGAGTTGAACCAGATGTGCCATATTTTTCATTCCGCGGGCAGTAATTGTCTGCTCAAGTCTAATAAGCATCTGCCGAGGAATACAGAAAAAAACTTCATGAATCTTTCATTAAGCACAATGGGTTTTATTTTTGCATGTTTGCGGCGGCAGGCTGCACAGGGAGCGTGTAATTGGTATGTCAGCAAGAAGTGACAGTTTGGTGTCATTCCTGTTGTCTGCAGATCATCGTGTTCATGTGCTACGGCATCATGCTGAACAAGTGGGTTCTGCAGACCTACCAGCCCGACTTCATGAAGAGTCCTCTGGTCTACCACCCCGGACACCGAGCTCAAGTGTGGCGCTTCTTCAGCTACATGTTCATGCACGTTGGGTACGAGCCTCGCCTTATCTCATGTCAACAGCAGGCCGACATTTTTAAACACCAGCTAAAGACAGATCTTTTTAGATTAGCTTTTTATTAGCAACCCCCCCCCACTTTAAATGTTCTTTTAGTCTTCATTATTTGCCTACTTTTATATTGTTTTATTTATTTTATAGGTCTTTAAGGATTTTATCTTATTTTATTAATCTAGCAACATTTATTTTTACGTTTAAAAAAATATATATTTGAATCGTTTAACCTTTATTAGAATCATGGCATTTTTATTACTATTATTATTTCTTTATTATTTCTGTTGTACCTATATGTTCACTTTGTTTTATAGGGTTTTATATTGTTGCATCGATTCAGTTGTCTTGTGTCTTATCTGTCAGAGAGAAATCATTATTTTATTTTTACCTCCTTGTGTCTATTAACCTGATAAAATGTTATATTTTGCTGCATGTACCTTTTAAAGTTCATAACAAATAATCTGAGGGGAATTTCTTGTTTATTTTTAGCTTGTGATGTGTCATTTTGTAAAGCACTTTGAGCTGCATGTGTTTGAATGATGTATGAAAAGTGCTACATAAATAAAGCTTTATTATGAAATGTCTTTATCTTTGTTTCCCCTCAGTTTGGAGCAGCTGGGGTTCAATGCTTTACTGCAGCTGATGATTGGCGTTCCTTTGGAGATGGTCCATGGTATATTACGGATAAGTCTTCTATACATGGCAGGAGTGCTGGCCGGTGAGTGTCTTTTAAAATACGTGTATTATATTAACCGGTGGTTCCTAATGTCTGGTTCACACTGCACAGATAACACCTGATTTTAAACTCTCAATTTTGGGAGATCCCCGCAAAAAATCTGAGGAGAATTGGCACTTGAGCTCTTTGAATGAACTGCTTTAGATGCATTGCAGAAGCACCCCAGATATCTAACAGTTTAAATATCTGGTCCACTGCAACCATAGGAATACATGTTGTTCTTCCACCCAAAGGACACATCTTATAAATAGTACAGATGTGTGGAAACAGGCTTTTTTGTGGAAACTACAAGGAAAGTTCTGCGGATTCCTCGAGGAAATAGAAATGCCTTGTACATGGTGTTACATCATTTCCCCTGTCACTTCTTTCATGTAGTTTGGAGAACAGAAATACTCATCGGGGATTCCTCCTGGTGAAAGATCTTGTAGTGTGTGTGTGACCCGGTGTGTTTCCAGTCAGTGATGTAGTGTGAAAACCACGACAACTTCAAGACTCTCGATTAAAAGGCCACAAGTTGTGTGGTGTGAGAAGTACATAGATCTGACGTGGAGTGTGAACCCGGCATAAAGTGTGTGCTGCTTTACTGTGTGATGCATTAAGAAGACCAAAGCCTAGGGAACCAGACTTACACTTATTTAACCGTACATTTTTAACAATATTTCAACACAGAAACATGAACAGTAATACATAATGTAGACATCAAAATTAAAGAAATGGTGTAGCTAAGATTAGTGACACGACGGTTCCATTTCTTAACAACACAACATTTTTTAAATGTTTCTACAAATCTGCATAGCTACAATTCCTAAAACAACGTCTTTTATTCTGATTAATTGGGATAAGTCCAATATTATTTAACTTAAAGTGGACCTATCATGCTATATTTGAAACATATATTGTAGGGCCATACCTATATAAAACATGTCTGTGAATTTTTCTTTTCAAAATACCAAACATCATGCATTTTAGCCATGCCTCATTTCGCTCTATTTGCTCTTTTCCAGCCCTGTTTTTGCAAGGGCTGATTCTGCTTTTGTGGCAGACTACAGCGCCACCTACAGGCCTGGCATATGTACTACAGCGTCTCCAGCGCTTTCGAGCGGTCTCTCATTCCCCTGATAGGTGGAGAGTTGCCCATATAGGCGGAGCGCCCCTTTTCTGACGTCAGAAAAATTCAAATAATAATCAGCTCCGTTGCAGCCCCGTTTTTAGAGATTTGGGTACGGAGGAAAAGAGAGAGGGTTGTGTTTTCTGACACTTGGTGAGTTCCCTGACACACCGGGGACACATTCATGTATAAAAGACGTACAAAAGGGCATTTTGCATGATAGGTCCCCTTTAATACTTATTTTGGTTCCGAACAAAACAGCCATCACTGATTTTAAATATGTATCAGAAATGTGCGGTGTCACCTTTGGCTAAAATGTTTATATGTGTCGTGTGAGTGTACGTTTGGTAGAAGAAACTCTGGTGTAAACTGTGCAGTGAAGTAGCACAGAGTTTATATTTATACTGGCGAATGTTTTTGACAGTTTGGGATGATCTGCAGTGCAATATGCTCTCACTTTCTAAAACAATATCATAAAGAAAAGACGGTTTATTGTCTGTTCTCCTGCAGTGTGTGAGTGTTTTCAGTCCGCTGTAGATCTCTCCTGACCTTCCTTGTTTTTTGTTTTATTACTGTTTTTACAGTCCGCTGCTCAGAAAGATGCTACTGTACGTTTTTTGTTTTGTTGGTCATCATTTATCAACTTAAAGGTCTTATATTTGCTCTGGGAAAAAAAACACATTTACTTTTAGCACCGAATGCTACTCCAGTGAGGCTGACATTGTTAGTGTCTCCGGCTAGTGTGCCAACACAAAACAAATCCAAGTCACCAAACTTAAATGCAGCGCAGCGACTCGAGGTGCCCAGAGGTCGGGCTGCAGCCAATTCTTTGTTGACAGAAAACCTCATTAACTTTCATCCTCCTCCAAGCCTGTTAGAAGATTGGACATGTTCTAAACTCCTACTGATTCTCGCTGCATTTTTTTGCTGTTAATGCCGATTTTCATAAGTCAACACTTGCATAAACCTCTTCCCCCTTTCATCTTCCCTGGGAACAATTAGCGTCTTGGGTCTTGTAAATCTCATGCTAACATCATTTCATTACTGTCGAGAGCAAAACCCCTAATTCATATCGAGTTACATCCGTTCATATTCAGCAACCAGATTTTTCGGCTTGTACGCGACTAAAAATCCCAATTTTGTATTTCTGTTCTGTCTTTTAAGCTGCTCAAAGCTCTCCATTCTGTGTAGAACTCACACTCACACTTTTAACACTCTGAATTATTGTAGCTTTGATTTATTTTAGCAATGATGACAGAGAGAAA
>CALSBZ010000918.1:240488-275873 GCA_943591055.1 Gobionotothen gibberifrons | reverse complement strand
TCTGCTCAAATACCAAAGTCAAAGAAAGTTGCCTGACTCCAAAAAGAACCCCCCCCTTCTTGAGGAACAAAGTGCTAAACCAATCATTTAAGTAGTCACAGAATAAAAGTGCAAATATTCTGATAATCAATGTCATTTATCCAAAATCATTTAATTTATTTCTGTTTTCTCAATTGTGAAGATGTTGTGTATATGGTTGAGTTTTGCAGTTTTATTGGCTTTTGTGTATTAGCTAAAGCATATATACACTTTATTTTTTAACTACAAAATGTTCCCCTTAGACATATATATATAAAAAACATATATATATGTCTTTTCTTTTAATGAATTGTTTAAAAAATGCCACCCAAATAAAAAAATGCCTCACAATATCAAGTATTAATCAGTCGATAATGGACCTATTTTTTACTATTTTCACCAAATGATTTATGTTATTTCCACCCCTACATTGAAGGACATCATTATAATGTTTATGTAAATTGTGCAGATGTGAAACATAGAAGGTATAGGGTCAAACATGTTGCGTGCAGTTCAAAAACCCAACATGTTTTTATTTTCAAAGGTCAAACACTCCAGTCTCAGGTGGCACTAGATGACACCATCACGATGTGTGAAACTGTGTCTCTCTCAACCTCAAAATCCAAACGTTATTGTTCTACTCAGATCTGACAGCCAGCAGGCCTAAAAAAAACCTGCTGAACAAAATTACCACAACCACAGTGTGAACTAATTCATCTGTTACTTAAAGAGTTTTTTGCCTGAGGGATATAATAATTAAAGTGAACAAAAAGCCTCATCATGATTTTCTTATTATAAGAACTTTCTATATATTCCTGTACATCGTGGTTGCACTCTTGGTTGCTCCTGTATCTCCCTTTCCTCACGAGGGTTTGCTTTTCATCAGTGTCCCCTGCCTCTTATTTGTGCTGGGCAAATAAATCTGATCAGGCGGTTCCCCGGTGTATTAGCCGACAGAGAGCCTGTGACTGCAGGAGTGCTGACTGCAGCACATCTCTGCGCAGGGCCACGAGATTTAATGCATACTGGATGGATCTGTCCGAGCCCAGTGTGTACAAATACTGCAAAGGAACCTGAAAGCCAGCAACCGCACAGCATCAACGGCTGAAACTGTCCCGTGAGCCGAGCTTCTATTACATTTTTCCTCAAATCAATCTTCCTTTTTTATTAGGAAATAATAGCCTCAACTTTACTTAGTCTCATAATAAAACATGACTAAATAAATATGGGTTGTCTTCTCACTGCTTATACCAATAGACTGATTAAATTACTAAGAGCACAGCGGTGGGTTGCCAAATGTTCTTTCATCCAGTACTGACAAAATGAATTGAATAAATAAACACATTGCCCTCATATTGTCCTCTCCCGAGTTATTTATTGGCTCAGCACTTGAATACTTGATGAATACTAATGTTCTCAGACATCCTTCATGTAGACATCTTGTCAAATTAAGTGTTGGATGATATGTAGTTTTTCCTCTCTGATGATATCTTCTGTCCAACTCCTAAATAAAACCTCTGAGGATTAGACATGATTTCACTGGAAAGGGTGACTCGTAGTAATGAATGAGAGATATCACCTGACTCTGCATTTTTTGGATCAGTCACACCGCTCTAATCATCGTAGTTTATAAACCTACTGTGTGTACCTATACCTGTACAGCAGTTTGCAATTCAGTGATGAACATAGGATTGAGCAGCTGAAGAGCCAGACATTCCCCTCTGGACTGGATAAACCAAACCGAACTGAGAAGAGAGTCAATATTAGGTTTAGTAGCCTGAAGCACATCTCCACATGAATGCTAAAGTTTAACTTCTGAAATGTTTGCCTTGTAAACTTAGAAGCTGAGTATTTGTTAAAGTTCACAGCTTGTTATGCCTGCAAAAAAGTATTAGTGCAGATTCAACCTGACTTTTTGGCTTCGTTTGACCCACTTTGACACCAAGTAGATACATTTACTATTCAAAAGGAAGTAAGGAATATAAGAAACATGCACCGGTGAAACTTATATAATATATACCAACAAATGCTTCATGTTTCATAGAAAGCATTGGCTAAAATTGTCTTGATATTTTCACCCTTAAATCCACCTTATGTTGCCTAATTTTAGCCTATAGACATCTACATCAAAGTGTAAATATAAATTCAAAGGAGTGACTGTCTTCCAGGCCGATTGGTAACAGCAATGTCATATCGCTTTTTCACGCCCACATCCACTATGCTGATAAATGACGGTGAAAACGACACGTAACATTTTGTTTTTCCACTAAATGTGATCATTACAATCAGCCACATTTGTCCTTCTCCTCTTTTAAGACTGTAAGTGGCCTTTGCAGTTTATAGCTACCATCATACCAAAGCTTTAGCAGCACCCAGTGAAAAGGTTTTTAAGTGTTTACAGCTATATGTTTCCAAGGATTAGAGGATTTATTTTTGACTAGCGGTGCCTCCACTGGCTTCAGAGAGAGAGGCAGCCTCGGGCAGCCTGGCCTCGGATCAGCTTACCGCCCCTTGTCTGCACCTTATCCCTGCGAGACTGGAAACACAAAGTTGACCCATAGCTTAAGGGCGGCCTGCAGTGATGGTGGAGCAGGTTTGATTTGACAGAGCGCTGCTGCAGCGGGGATTAAACTGCGGTAGATAGCCCTGCGTGTGCGGTTGACTTAATCGACACAAAAAGCACCTCATTTTTTACCGTCTACGTTGCATGTCAGAATGTTGCAAGCTCACACAAAGGTTTGAGGATGTTGATGATGACTTCAGGACGGCAACAATACATACTCTGTGCATGAGAGAGCACGAGTGTGTCAGCGCGGCGTTAAAAATAATCGCACACCTCGCGTCTCTGCTCCTGCTGAGTGCAGAGAATCCTGAATCTTAAATCCCCTTCAGCCGGAGAGCCCACATGACAGCGCTGTTTAATATTCACACTGTATGTGAGAGCGTCTCTTACCAAAGCTGAGCGAGCAGGAGGAGAGCAGTTTGCTTCCTCCCTGTGGAGCCCACTCTTCCTCTGAGGTCTCAGGTTGTCTCCTCTTCTTCACCCATAGATGGTGGTGTCACATGCTTGACAAGTGTCTCCTATGAAGAGTCGGTCCTGGCTGGTGTTAACTATTATCTTAGAAGCTGACTCGCTACTCTTAAGACGCTCTAATTAACACTTTTAGACTTTGTGTAATATGGAGGGGTTTGATAGTGATGAACCCATAGGTATTACCCCCGCTTCTGCTCTTCCCTTCTCCTACAAGGCGTTCTAACTTATTGCTTTTCACTTGTTGTTGTTGTTTTTCAAATGTGCTGAAACTATACCATTACCATTACCTCCCCCGCTTTCATAGCATGGCTTTCAGCCCCAGCAAAACAGCTCTTTAAATTTACTCCAAGGAGCAGCCAAACAAATATACCCAAAGTTAGTGTTCTGCTGGTGAACTTAGTGGCATATTAAGCCGTTTAAGAGCCTGATTATTGTGAGGTAATATTATATATATATCTTTACTCCTAGATATTTAACCTTTTCTGTGTGTTGACGTTTACGACCAACCCTGAGCCTGTTATCTCTCTTAAAGGAGGGGTAGGTAAGTTTGAGAAACCGGCTCGAGATACACTTTTTGTTATATTCCATGGAATGCTCTTAATATCCTGATAGCAATGCATATTCTAAGTGCTTTGAAAGAAAATCCATACAAATATTTCATCTGTGGAAGCCGTAATACTATAAAAACTACGACCAATTATTTTAGCCGGGCCGGCTAAAATAACTGGTTGGCCGACCTGTCTGTCAGCCTTCAATCTCGTGCACACACACACACACACACACACACACACACACACACTCGTGCAGTCATTGCACGTGGCGTCATTGGGCGTGTTTCCCGTCTACCAGCAGCAGCTCGGGAGCAGCAGCACGGAGCAGCAGCCGAGCAGCAGCACTCGGACGCAGAAGAAAAACTGTAATGGAGCAAATTATGAAGAAAAAGAAAGTGGAAACTAGGAGAAGTCAAACCAGAGTCAATATCGGAGTTGCTTTTCAACTATGGCGACTATTTACGGAGCACACCGAGCTGATATGTAACGTTAACGTTACCGCAGCCTGCTCTAGCTGACGTAACATTTGTAATACATTTTCACAAAACAAACATGCTAGCTTCAAAAATATAAGCACTGACAACAACTGTGTTATACATTTGTTTTACATTCATTATCATGATCTTGTGCGCGTTCATGTGTGTTGGAGGAGGTGCTCTGTAGGAAGTCTGAAGGAAGGGGCGGATTCTTTTCGGTTGTGTACTTTGGAATTTGTTTGCACTCAAGCCGGTTTCTCAAACTTACCTACTGCTCCTTTAAGGAATGGGAGGCTCCAGCTATCTTGATAAACCAGTTTAACTCTCGATCACGAAATGGTTTACGGCTGTGGGAACGCTGGCTTTCGAGGCCATTAAGGGTCAGATGCAAGTGATTCAGGGTGCCCAGCTGTTTAGTCTCTCTCCCCAAATATGTTGTTTACTCTATCTGAACTAATTAAAAAGGTCTATTCCAGAGAGAAGCTGGGAAGAATTTATGTGGCAACCCACCTGTGCAGTCAGAACCTTTTGGCTGCTGTGACTTGTGATATGAATTCTCCGGCCGCATACTTGCAATAAACTATCAGTGTTTGACATCAAAGCTCCAACTCTCCTCGTGTCTCTCTGAGTCCTGACTCTCCATTGCTGCAGAAGTTTCCCTTACAATTATTCTCAGGAGTCAGTGAAAAGAAAACAAGAGAGGACATTGGACTTATGTTCGTCAGGAGGCAGCTCAAAAATGTTACTTTAATTCTGCTCCTGTCTCAAAACAGGCGGTAGCTTGCAATAATGGTTACCAGGTCAACATGAATGCTTCTATGTCAGTGGTATGTAAGAAATACCAAATGTGTCTCCATACCTGTTAGAAACTAGGAGATGAGAAAAAAACATGTCGATATCTTCTACTAAGTTTCCAACCCCAAGTTTCATCTAAATGTGTTATATTTGATATTCACTTTGCTCAAGCAGTTCATTCATTCAGGATTTTGGATCACTTAATTGTCTTGAATTTGTAAGAGCAGCAAAAGACTACATTTGACCAACACTGCAGAATTACCATAACTTTAACTTCAAACAACGTCTCTCATCATCCTATCAATATTTCATCCACAGCTCTGAAGTAAGAAATGGACTGCAAAAAAGTTGTGGAGCTCTAAAAAAAACCCACTCAAATTCAATTTTGTCTCTACTTTGAAGAGATCAGAGACCACATACTGTACGCTGCGCTGTGTAATTGCAATTTAGTGGAACTTCTAAAAATGGAGCACTGTGAATCTTTGTCAAATCTCAAAGCTGAAGCAACAACCTTCATTTTCTCCTCAAATCCACGTAAAATATGAGATGAATGGATCAGAACAGCGCTCTGATTACCATCTGTCTCTCCATGATCATCTCCGCCACCACGCGCTGACGAGGCGTTTCTTAAGACAATGTTTACTCTGTGCGGTCACACACACACACACACTCACACACACACACACACACACACACACGCAGAGCATTTGAATGTTACAACATGCATAATAGATTGGAGATCACAACTCAAGCAAAGCCCAACTGTGATTAAAAAGAGGCTGTTTTGTTTTATCAGCCTCTCTGCTTCCCTTATCAGCTCATTTGCATAATTAGCAGTGGCTGACGCTGTCCTTGTGAGCGACTGTGATTTGTCCTGAAACTCTGTCCTACTTCAGAGCGTCGCTGCAACCTGGTGCATACTGCTGTGCTGTGCACTGTGCTGCATTCAGGAGCCTCTCTTTATACTCTAAAACTTAGAAATAGCTGCTGGTTACTGGACAGTTCATTTTGGCAGTTGCTTTTCATTTAAACACCACTCTGCAGGAGCAATGACATAGAAACATGTTGTTTTTCTTAACTTTGAGATCGCAAAGTGCAGAGAGCTTTAATGTGAGTCCATCAAAATCCAACCACGTTACACAACCCATCTCTAGTACACCCTGCTTCCATCAATTACATGTTTGGATATAGTGTGGCAGTGATGATGTAAGTGTTCTTTATATTTATAAATTACATTACATGTCACTTGTTAGACGCTTTTATCCAAAGCGACTGACATACTCAATACTGTGGACAATCCCCACAGGACACCATGAAGTGTCTCAGGGGCACAACGACATGCTGACTGCAGTGGGGTTTGAACCCTGATCTCAACACCAACGCACAACCCACTGCACCACACGCCTAAAGGTCTACTGCAGTTTGACTTAAATACATATTTAACATCTTACTGTATATTCAACTTCTTTCCACATGTATGGATTACAATGAAACCTCTCTCCAACTATTTAAACACATTTACAATCAAAATCATGTGTGAGAGAGAAGCAATGTGAACTGACACTGATAATGTAATATTCATACTTGATTTAATAAAGTCAAGTATGCATCTCTAAAAAAAAGGTATAGAGCTTTCAAATGGCCTGTACTGGAATGAATGACCCATCTCGACATGTAAACAGGAAACGCTTTTAAAGCAAAACAAATCAGAAAAATAATATATTTTCATTTCCATAATGTAGTTTCCATGGCCTCATTAGATATTTATGGAAGCTAGAGGCCAGTATTATAGACTATTATGTATTTAGCTACAGCCTGAGGCATGTCGTTTGTCTGAATTCAATACTGCATACTAATTCAATGCAGTACTTTCCCTATTCTCATTGTCATGTCATACTTATATAGCATTTTCGTATCCATTGCTTTTTTACTAACTAACAGGAAATGACACACAAAATAGCATCAATTAATTTACTTCTGTAAATGAAATGCTTATTTTGATTAATCAGATTAATACTTAGAGACCCTTCTCACAGCTACAGGTGTTCATGTGTTTCCTGATAAGCCGTCTTCTCAGGACTGTGTGGGCGTGTACAAGCTGCTTGATTGACAGCTCAATCAATCAATGTTTATTTATATAGCCCAATATCACAAATGTTACATTTGTCTCAGTGGACTTCACAGTTTGTACAGAATATCAGTATGACAATACGACACCCTCTGTCCTTAGACCCTGACATCGTACAAGGATGATTGTGTGATTGACAGCTGCTTCTTCTACAGTTCCTTATCACTGTTATTAGCCACCATAGTTTGGGGACGTCATCCCATAAATGAATATACACCCAGCTGTAATCTGACGGGTGTAATTAGAGAGAAATTGAAAACACCTGTTTAGGGACTGTAAGTGCTCAAACCAAAAACACCAGATAACTGCTTGAAAATCGTTTATGTTCATTACATAACAAAATCAATTCATTTAACAAGGATGTTATATTTTAAGTGTGCAATCACTTCACAGTATAGCAGGTCGTAATGTTCACGACTTTGTCCCTGCTTCGACCAGCACTGTACTTTTCATATTATATATTTTTAAGCGGCACATTTGGCTTCGGTCCATCTCCACATATCCCAGATTACATTTTGCTCAGGAATATATAAGCACCTAAAAATGGGAATTGTCTCTCGAGCGAGGTTTGCCCGTGTCTTCATGGCTTCACTTTGATCAGAGTTCATTTTAAATTAGAGGGTTTTTTTTATTGCAGCGTCCTGAAGGAAAATCCAATTAGGAATTTCAGTTGTGTACCATTTCATATATAATTAGTCTGCTTAACTGATTACATGGAAGAAAGGACTCAGACATGCTGTGCACATCATTAAACATGTGTGTGTGTCATGTATTCTAGATGTAAATTCAAAGGGCATGTGAAGGTCAGATGGTGTGGCGCAGTCCCCGGGAAGAGAGGGAGATTGTTACTCGGTGATTTTTAGAAAAATGCTCAGAGGAAGGTGACTTGTGCCGCTGCGTGATGAGTAATCTGACTCTGCCTTTGTTTTCACCCTCTGCTAAAAATGCTGTCCTACGCTCTCTCTCTGTCTTCCTCACAACACACACACACACACACACACACACACACACACACACACACACTGGTCTCCCTGCATTGCCTGCATCTACGCTCCTAATTCATTTCTCTCTCTGTGTGTTTCCCTGCAGGCTCGCTCACAGTGTCCATCACCGACATGCGAGCTCCGGTGGTGGGGGGGTCCGGAGGGGTCTACGCTCTGTGCTCGGCACATCTGGCCAACGTCGTCATGGTAACTGCCGTCATCATCGCCTCCATTGTTATGTCTAAAAGCTTCTTTTTTTCAATGGAGACGAAATGTCAGAGCCCTCTGAATGGTGTGAGACTGACACCACACTTTTACGTCTTCAGTGCTCTGTTAAAAAAATAATAAAAAATAAATAAAAAATAGGTAATATACAATGTGACAACAACAATGTGACAACAACAACAAAATATGAGTTTGACATTTTATTTGACATATCTTTACTTATTAACTTTATCTAATAATGTTTTATTTTTTGTCGCTATCTTTTTCTATAACATTATAAATGTCCCCTCTATTGGACACTGCTAAAAAACTGTTAATAAGAAACTGCAAACTTTACATACCCGTATCTTAACATACACACACAGCAAATAACAGACATCTAAATTGGCTACAACATATGTATTGGAGGTTTTCCCTGCTGCAGAAGGATCACATCAATTGTTTGTATTGCCCAGCAGCTTTTGGAAAAGCATAAATATTCCATGTGACCTCTTTGAACCTTGTTGATAAGTAGCTTACCCACCCCCCTCAACCACAACATGTTTATTACTCTCATACTGTATGTATCAATGAATCTGAAGTAACTGGCATTTCAGAAACTTGTATTAATTATTAACCCTGTTTTTATTTATGTCTACTGCAAAAAAAACAAGCAGTGGATTCCCTTGTTGCTTTTTACAGTATTTATTTATATGTGTGTTTCTGTCACATGGTCTACATGTGAAATGCCTTCCACATTCTCTCCAGCTCTCGAGGCGGTGTTACATCTGACGAATGACTTTAACTAATGTTCACTGTTGGCAGCCGAGACGCCAGCAGGGATAGAAATCAAAGAGCATCGACGGGCCAAAGCGGAGGAACTGTGACTCGTAGCAGCTAACAGACACCGTGTTGGCTCTGTTTCGCTTGATGCCTGTTTGTAGTTACGGAAATCCTTTAAGGCACGTCTTAGTTCTGCTCTGATGAGGGTTTTTTTTTTTCTAGTGTTTTGTTTTTGAAGAAAACCTCGTCAAGTCTCGACCCAGTAAATTCCCAGCCATCTGCCATCAAGCATCATCATCCCGCTCTGAAGTTTGTAGCGCCGCCTCGGACGTGACTCCCCAGAAGTCACGCGGCTCTCGCCAAAGTGTCAGAATCTATCTTGGAACTCTGTAGAGCACAAACTCAGCTTTTGGCACTGCACATGCATCTGAAAGTCTTTCATTTTTTGAAGGAAAACTAGATCTTACTCGTAGTTTTTTATATATTATTTGTTTCCTCTGAACTGCCAGCACTTTTTCTTTGACTCAATAAATGATTGCCTCACACACGTACGACTGATCACCTCAGCAGTTTTCCATTTCAATGTCAGCAGTGTGATAAGAAGATGTGTAACAGACAGAAAAGATTGGCTTTCGTTTGGTTTAAGATTAGCTATTTCTACACATTTGGGAGTGGAGGCACGATAGAGCAAAGTGCCTCCCATCAGAGAGCAGCACTCACAGCTCTGCACTTCTGACCTCTCCTCCACGATATCAATCATTTATTTGTGGAAATATTGTGTCATTGCAAATCCCTGCCACTCCTGGCTTGTTTTAAATGTATGGTCACGGCAGGTTTTATTTATATTCTCTTCAGTCTTTAATCTTGCATGCGTTCCCCATTTCTGTTTGTGTGCTGTGAGAGAAGAGGAGAAACACTGGCCGGGGGAAATACATCCACAACTTAAAGAGGAAGTCCCCCCAAAATCAAAAAATATATTTTGCTGAATTTTCATGTAGGAACTATTTTCTCTTTACCAAACAAAAGCGAGCGAGCACTTTCTGAGGCACACTTCCCTCTGCGGGGTGATAACGTTTGCGGGTGTATTTTGGCAGAACGAAAAATGTTCCGAAATGGCCTGTGGATTATCTAGAGTAACTGGGTCATGATTTCTGAAATGGACATTGCCGTTGAGTTTCACAAATGAGCACCACAAGATGAATGCCATCTAGTTCCATTATATTCAAGAGAAGGTAGAAACTCTCCAACATTCGGGCAGTGCTCCCCACATTTCTTTATAAATAACACTGCAGGTTAGAGAAAAACGTTTTGAGTTCTGGGTGACCTGTCCCTTTAAGAAAAATGTGATTGGTACAGTTTTCCACCCTTTAGGAGTTGATGTGTTATTCTAACTCAGGATCCAATTGGTTTATTTCCCCCAAAGAATCTCAACGGCTATTTATTGGCCTATATTCCCACTGTGTTAAATAATCTAAGCTCTAATTAATGGAGCGCCACTGGGCTGGAACAAGTAAGTGGAGAGCAGTCAGGTGTGTAATCGCGTCTGTGTGTTGTGTAAGTGTTTCCTCCTCTCTCGTGTGGATATAGATTGTTTTTCTTTCAGGTCTAAATATGTCCAGAGAATAGAAATTGAGGCGTTCCTTCTCAGGCTGATAATATACTCACATATATATAAAAATAATGTTTGTTTGTGTCGTGATTGTTTACGCTGACGAGACACTTTTGTGTTGCAGAACTGGGCCGGGATGCGTTGCCCGTACAAGCTGCTCCGCATGATCCTGGCTCTAGTCTGCAGTAAGTTATCGAGATCTACACTCAAATCCCTCCTGTCCTCCTTTTCTGTTCCCATTGTTGCTATTTATGTTAATATAATAGCTCAATCATTGAATAGGGAGTGTGCATAACTTTTTATTTTCAGCATATTAAATGTTCACAGCTCATTAAGGACTATGTATTATCTGAGTGGGGTGAACACGGCGATCAAAGCTGAGCAACAAACATGTAGTCAAGTTATCTTGGTTAATTGTTCATACCCCATGCTTGGACATGTTGCTTTGTTTTCGAAACCGTTTGAGTCATACCACTTGTCCTTTTTTCTCCACACGAGGGCCGATACGTTGCCACTTTCATTAGTGAGCAATATGTTCCTTCCATCTGTGCCGAGCCTGCCGCCCCCGAACTGAGGAGCCGAGAGTCTCTGCAGCAATGTTGGATTCCTCCTCAGTGTTTTACAAACAGGCAATACAGCATTTTAAATAAACCGTGACACATGGCTCGTGTGAGAAACTGAATTAACATTAGTTCCAGTTTTATAATCAGTGTTGAGTAAATATTCAGTGCAAGAGATTCTCGGAGAGCAGCACCACAATTAAAACACTATAATTGTTTCAGTTTGTAGTCATAAACCCTGTGATATATGATGTACGTCGTTCTACATATTAGCTATTTTCAAGTAAGATGCTGAAAAATGAACTGTTATGAGGTGGGAAAGTACTGAAAAGGCCAAATAAACAAGAATATATATATTGTATTGTACAATTATTTTATGACGGAGATTTTTCATTTGTCAGTTGTACTCATTAAAATGGATTTTGTTATATTTGCATAGAGCCAGGCTAGCTGTTTCCCCCTGTTTCCAGTCTTTATGCTAAGCTAAGCTAACAACCTAATGGCTGAAACTTAATGTGTACTGTACAGAGATGATAATGGTCTCAATCCAATCCAACTTTATTTATAGAGCACTTTAAAACCTTCAATCCTCCTTTCCAACTCTTCACCATGAAGCCAGAAACGGACAATTTCTCAAAAATCTAAACACAATTATTTCCCTCCTTGATAGAAGAACATGGCTGTAGTCTAGTCTCATGTCCTCAAAGATACAACCGTAAACAAATACTGAGGCTATTCTGTCTGTCCTCTTCCCTCCACAGTGAGTTCGGAGGTGGGTCGTGCCGTCTGGCTCCGCTTCTCCCCCCCGCTGCCCTCCTCGGGGCCCCAGCCCAGCTTCATGGCCCACCTGTCGGGGGCCGTGGTGGGCATCAGCATGGGGCTGCTGATCCTGCGCAGCTACGAGGAGAGCCTGCAGAAACAGTGCTCCTGGTGGGTCATAGTCTTCTCCTTCATCACCTTCCTCCTCTTCGCCATCTTCTGGAACATCTTTGCCTACGAGCTGCTGGGGGTGCAGATCCCGCCTCCTCCCTGATGAAGGCCCCCCCCCCCCTCCCTCTCCACAGGTCCTAATCCACACACACACTGACTCAAATTTAAAAAGAAATCCCTCTTGGACCATACTTAGCATTTCCTCTCAAGTTAGACCCAAATTATAAGAAATCATTCAAAACTAAAAAAATCAAAGAATCCTTTTTTTACAGATACTTTGCAAATCAAGTAAATATGTCTCTTTTATTAAAGAGGGATTACAGTAGCAACAAGAACAGGTGAAAGTTCCTCAGACCCATTTCGAGGAGCGTTGTATTTATACGTTTGAAATCTCATCCACATTACCAGCACTAACCTTTCAGTGAGCATTTATCCGCCATGCTCTTTATTTCAGAGGCTTCTTGAAAAGCTGTTTCATCATTTGTTTCTTTGTGTGCATCTCTCATACATTGTTGACACGTGCCTGTGGTGAAAAGCAAAGGGAATACAAGGGAGGCAAACAGTAGAGTGCTTGTAGCGGTGACAATGCTGGAGAAACACTAAAGAGATATGTTTCTTTTATCAAGATCTGCACTTAAGCAGAGTGCACGCCTGAACCTGAGTCCTCGGGCTGTGCCAAAAATCAGAGCTGCAGCTGCTTTACATTAAGATTAAAGAAGAATTTTAGGAAAAGTTTATTTCTAGAGGGTAGCAATAAAACAAAAACATTTTGAAGAACCAAATGAAATATGATTGCTGTTGTGTTTTTGTGATTCCACAGCCCTGTTGTAACTGGGTGACTGTGGCGTTTTCAAAAATCGCTGATTGAAAAACAAAAAACAACTTACAGAACATTTTTCTCAAATTGAGCTGCCAAGAAAGGTCTCCTGCCCAATTTGAAAACAAAATGCTTCGAGTGCAAATGGTTCTCCCAAAGCAGAAGGGATGAGAGGGTGATTTGAAACGCAAGATTTCAGGCACGTTTAATTCTGTCATCCTCAAGAAGACATCTTCATTTTCACCTCATGGGATCTTTATAAACGAGAAGACATCCGTACATTTTGTACATGGCATTATACCTACACTGTGGATACCGTGACATATTTCACCCAACATAGACGTGAAGATGGGAAATGAAAGCGAACGCGTGACATGGAGAAAAAGAAAAAATGAAGTTCGCTAGAAAAAAGACGGATCAAGTTTCCTGGATGGTCATCGCTTCCCCGGGTGATCTCCTCCTGTTGTCGAACTAAACACCAACTTGCTAAGCGCACCGTGTAAAATATGCCATGTCATGCTCTGTGGCTCTCAGCGAGACAAGGACACACACACACACACACTCACCCACACACACACACACTCACACAGTTTCTCCACTTTGTCTTTGAGAGCAGCCACCGCCTGATTCTGAAGGTCAACGTGGACAAACCGAAGAGAACACACACACACATACACACACACACACACACATACACACACACACACACACACACACACACACACACTGGCCCCTGCCTGTTCTCGCTCTGACAGACTGGACTGGGGAGGGCGTGGATGTGTCATCACCTGACCTCTGACCTTTGCGTCCCAGAGGGCATTGGGGTCTCTGTCGGGCCCGGTCTATACCTCAGTTTCTCATCCTTAGGGACTGTATACTTTTGTAAAGGAATGTACCTATAAAGAAAAGAAAAAAAGAGTGTTATTAAGCTGTCCCCATTTTTCTTTTTGATAGTGGATGTGTATATCGTATGTTCATAACCAAGAGTATATTTATTTGGTCTCATCTCCTCTTTGACGGGGAAGAGTTTCAAATGGTGCAAACTTATTGCTATGATTGTTGTTCTTCTGATTACTCCTGTCCTGTATGCTCCTCTGAAAAATAATCCACGAGGCAGAATCCCCCACACAAGCTTGATTTTATAAATCTTTAGTGCTTTACAAAATAAGCCATAGAAAGAACTAATTGGAGAGGGTGAAAGAAAAAGATGTTGGATTGGTAGCTTTCATTTTGTTCGTGTGATCAAACATTTATCCTCATTTTGAAACAGGTGATAAGACAAACTGTGCAGCCTGTAAAACAGATATTTTCATGTAGCGAGACACATTTTTACAACTTGTTCGTTAACTTGTCGCAGCTTTAATTTGTGCGCATATCTCCTGCAGCAACTCTTCTTCTGCAAGTAACAAAATATGGACAGTGCTTCTGTCACATATTTCTCCTGAGTGATTCAAGCTTTTTGGAAAGCTGAGGCGAGGATAGCAATTAGATTTTCTCCTGCTACGTTCCATTTTTCAGCCTTCAATCAATAATTCATTTGAATGTCCACTGGCTGCACGAGGGGAAAAAATGTTATGCATTTGCCAATTTTGATAGTCGGTCATAAATACATTCCTTTGCATTTGCTTCCACGTGAAACTGTCAGTAGTGACAGAAGACTCTGTGCTAAATGAGGAAATCCATAGCCAGAAAAGCCCTGTTTTGGATGCATTAAAAGGAAAGGATAAGCTAATACGTGGTATTAAAGGATCCTTGATGGGAACTCCTGTGTATACTACGAAATACTTTTTGCTCAGGATGGCAAAGATGCATCGATGAATAATTTACACATACCCTGTTAGCCTATAATGAAGATAAAGAGGATGTCGGAGAAGAGGTTCATGTTCCTCTTTAACTGAAGATTCACAGGAACCCAGAGGGTCTGTAAAAGGGGGCTAGTAAATGTTTTTCTAGAGCACATTAAATGTTAATATTACCTTTACTCGAAGTACATGCAGGACTAAAAACAGTGAGTTTGTGTCCCCCTAAACAGATGCTAACCTGAGTTGTTCTCATACAAAGTGAGATGCAGAGTTTTGTATTCGCTATTATGTTATTTTCTGAAAAAGGCAGACAATATCCTCAACACAAGAAAAAATAAAGTGTGTGCATGTTAGAAAAACAGGTGGACAGGAAATGTTTTTAGGCTTTTTTTTTTTAGCACTTTTCAACAACAAGGCAATTCAAAAGCATTAGAGCCACAGAAACACATCATGCAATTACATTTAAAAACAAAAATCCAAGAGTATACCAACAAAAACAAGCTCAAATAGAAAAAGAAAGTTATAAAATACAAGACGAAAAGTCACAGACAAGTTTAAAGAGTCGTTTTTGTACCTATCTGTAGGACAAGTCTCCTCAGCCACTCAGCTTTCAGCATCTCTGGTTAACAATATATGACGTTAAATGGTTAGTGAAGGACATCAGAAGGTGTCTTTATAAAACCAGCTTCTGCGTACGTGCTCTCCCATCATGCCGCACACCCCCCCCCCCCCCCCCCTGTCAGGATGATGCATGGCTGCGTGCGTAAACAGGATATCTTCCTTTAATAAGTGGACCTGACAGGCTGCATGATGTTAATTTAATCGCTGTCTTTTGAGTGACACTTTTGTTTTCATCAGTACAAAGGGAAGGCGTGGTGAGGGAGGGCATGAGCGGAATAGAAGCAGACTATCAATAACGTATGATAAATAATAAACAATGTGATCCATCACTTAAAGTAATACACATGCCCCACCTGATTGGTTAAACACAGTCAAGACTGCAGTACAGTAGGAGATGATGTTAAAAAGGTCAGACTGTTTGAGTCTCTTGGAGATCATGCATTGTGTTTGTGATGCAGCTAATCTTGCATACAACATAGCCTGATTTATAGCTTAAAAACAATGAAATCCTTAGTTAAGACACCATGAAACCTAGGCAACAGGTTGTTTTTTTGTATCTAAAAAATGCCTCATAGTGTTTGTGTTTTCATGACTGTATGCTCAAGGACCTCTTATGGCTGCAGTGATTCACAGTTTTTGAGAAAGCTATTTTATTGACTGTTTAATACCCTCACTCACTGCTGACTCCTCTAAACCGGCTTGGTGATTTGCAGAGTTCAAATCTTTGAGATCCTATTAGATTCAACATAATGAAATTGGCTATTTTTGTTAGTGCTAGGCCTTCTGTTACCGCTCAGCTTTGTCCTTTTTTGTAAGTAAACAACTGCTTTAGTAGGAAAGCATTGAGTTCAATCTACTAGGCTGAAAACAAGTCTTTGATATTCTGTTGCAAGCCTTTGTTTTGGTAAAAAAAACACACTTAAAGGTTGGTCTCATTTTGAACCGTAGCATCTGCAGATCAATTCCATACCTCCAATGTTAGAGTCCACATAAGTTGGCCTCAATATAAGTTAAATACATCTCTGTTCTGGATATTTGCCGCCATTAGGACTGTAAGGGATTCTTGATGGACAATTGAGTGATTGAGATTCAACTGTTTATGATAAGGAGACACACTTTGAGATCTGCTGGGTTACTAGATCATTCATGAACCCTGGTTGATGTGACTGCACACAAAATACTGTTCATTTCTGTCCTAAAAATGCAGCATACTTGACATTTCTTTGCTTATTTCCTATTGCTGTATTTCATCAAACATGGGCTGTTTTGCACTTAATGTATACATGTTGCCATATTCTCTACTGCCATAAACATTCTTCGATGCTTTTTTACCTCCCAATGCCAATCCATTGTGCTGTTATGCCCGATGCCTTGTTATCGTATACACGCCCACATTTTAGCACCGGGTAGAAAGGCTGCTTTGCTGTGTTTCTCTCCATGATCATGCACAGAATCCATAAGAGCGATAAGCCGCAGTGCAAACAACTGAAAGGTTGTTAATATATCCTGTAGCTGCTCTGAACTGCTGCCAGGTTGCCTTTTCTTAGTCTTTATTGCTACTTAGATATACATGACTGCAGGACTGTGCAACTAAAGCAGGCTGCTGTAGCAACAACCAATACATTTACTGAGGACGTTGAAACCTGAAATGCTGGTTTAGGCCCCGAAAAGCAGACTTTTGGCTGTAGTTCTCAAAGTGATCCTGCATGAGATACATAAAATCAGTGTCAAAGGTTAGATTTTAGTTTTAATATTAAAATAACAATATCAAAGATTTTCATTTAGATAAATATCGGGTAAATCGTTACCGCTGATAAAGGTACAACAATGGTGATGATAACTTATCACATCTCTTATTTTTGCGGTATTATGAAAAACGTTGTGTCTGTGGTGACATTCCCGGGAAAAACACAAGTGGCAATCTTTGGGAAGTTAGATCCAAAAACACGATACACTGCAATTACTGCTTATCGCCATATGTCCTGTCGAAGATAACGAAATCTTCAAGATTGTAATTTTAATTTAACAGAAACAACATAAACTGGCTGGGACATCACAAACTAAACATGCATCTGTGAATTTAAATGTTTGCAGGTTGTCATAGTTCAAGAACTGATACATTAGCAACTAGCAACATTAGCAACATAAGCAACCAGCAACTAGCAACATTAGCAACCAGCAACATTAGCAACATTAGATACTAGCAACCAGCAACATTAGCAACCACCAACATTAGCAACATTAGATACTAGCAACATAAGCAACCAGCAACATTAGCAACTAGCAACATTAGCAACTAGCAACATTAGCAACCAGCAACATTAGCAACTAGCAACATTAGATGGTTTATGACCACTGATTTTATGTATCGCTGCTAGAAACAAGCATAACGTGTGTCTGTAAAGGCATTCAGGGTTTCCTTCTGGAGTTAGTGTATTATTCTGGTTTGTAACAGAGAACATCGTTGGTTTCCCAGTCTTTAGCTTTGGTACAGTTTTCTTTTAATGTTCACAAAAAAAGCCAGAGCCATTCAAAGAGGTCATGCAAGATCAGCAGGTGGTTTCGTAAAATGAGTTTCCCTCTGAAGGTTTAAAAAATAAAAGTCATATCTGTGCTGCTGTGGTAGTTGTTCATGAGCTGCTTACTTGTATTAATAAAAATGGTGCCAAGCTTAGAGGTTCAATCTCTCAGACCAGACAAGAGGTTGTTCTAACAACAGCGTTTACAAAAAGAAAAAGCAGAAGAAGCTATTTTATCTCGGTCAAGAGGAAACTAAAGGAAAAATTAAATGTACATGTGGATAATTTATATCAAAGTCCTCGTTAATTATTTCACAATCTATTGTACTTTTTAAATGTTCTGAACGGAACCATTTTATATTGTATATATATGAATATATTTTGTTTTATTTTGTACTGTTCATTGTACTTTGCTTTAATTTAGAAACAATATAAATAAAGAACAATACTGTGGCAACATCTAACTGCTGTATTTAGTGTTTTTCTCAAAGGGGTATCATTGAGCAACAATTAATAAAGGTTAACTTCAAATGTACATGTTTCAGATTCCTCAAATGTATTTTAAATCCTCGGATTGTAAACTAAATATCTTGGGATTATTGGTTCGATAATGTGACCATGAATTGAGTGTGATGTGTATTTTGCACTGTTTGCAGACGATTAATAGACAATATAATGAATTGATAAATAAATGATCAGTAAATAAAGTAATACTTTTAAAGCCCTGAACATCATCGTTATTCAGAAATAGTTTAGCTTAAAGCTGTATGAATTACAACATGATACTGTATTGCACTAAACAATAACTGATCTTAAAAAAGGGTCTTTTACCCAAAGGATTGGGAGGGTCACTTTCAAAATGTAACAATAAATGGTAAAAACCTGTAAAAAATGTAATCACTAAAGTAATTTAGGCAATAAGACTGTTAAACACCTGAACAGTTTAAACAACATCCCTAATATTCATCTGGCTGCTACTTAAAACATATTTTTTAATTATTTATCTATTTACCTATATATCCTATTTCAATAACTTGCATATAGACTCTTATTGCACTATTTCACTTTTTGTATTACTATTTACTAGCACTATATTTTTCTGTTTATCTGTGTTTTGTGTTGCTCTGTTGGAGAAGCCTGCGACACATGATGTTCATCGGTATAACTACACTGTAGCTATGTTCGCATGACTAAATAAAGAACCTTGAACCTTGAATTTAACCTGATTACTTCCCATTACTTTTGGATTACCTCAATATCAAATTAAAGTTGTAACATTATAATCCTGCTAGTAATTCCCACATTTTAGAAATGTAACAGTAATCAGATTACGGAAATACAGTACATGTAATCCATTGCTCCCAAACCCTGTTAACGCAAATAATTATTATGTTCTCCAAAAGACAGAATCTAAATGAACTGTATTTGATATAAAGCCTTTATTAATTTGAAAACAAATACAAAAACACTAAAGAAAGTTCATTGTAGAATAATGTAGAAGTGTTCATTTTGTTCTGAGCCTCTTCCCTGGTTTCTGGTCAGCGTCGGGTTCTGAGCGGGTCTTCTTCACTCTCGTCGTCAATTCTTCCTCCCCCAGGAGGGGGATCTGCTGCTGTTTGGCTGCAGCCTGCGCCCACAGACACAACTCCACCCTGTGGGGGGTCCAGTCCTGCAGGGGGTCCGCTGAGGGGAGAGGACAGAACACGCATCAGTGGAAAAGTGGATTTTATTGGACTTCTATTTTTAACCAAATCAAGGGAAAAAGACTCTGAGAGGGAGAACATTTCCTTTGATTTAATGTTGTGCAGCTATAAAACGTTACATCTTTCAGTTTTTATAGCCACTGTTAACAATTTGAATAAAACTGATTAAACAGGATTCAAATGTACAGTGCTGTGCAAAAAGTATAATTAATAGTCTCAAATTTAATCTAATAAATGGCAAACATAAAATATTAAAGGCTTGATTTAAAAGCACGGATATGAGGTTTGATCAGACAATAATCTAGTCTCTTTATAAGCTAATTGCTTTTTATTTTGTAGAATCATATTTAATGTGCTTTTTTGACAATGCAGAATCCAGATGCACCCACCACCCTTCGTGTCTGCATCATTAGCTCACCTTTGTTTAGTTTCTCAGTGCACTGGACCATTTTGCCCAGGTACAGAGCGTAGTGCTTGGCTGTGTATTGGATGGGCTTCAGGCCCGGGACGCTCTCCATGGCTTCATCTGACATGAACGCAGCCTGTTCTGGAGCTCCTGCCGACAACACAGCTGGAACAAAATGGACAGTCAGTCCTGAGCCAAGCTGAGGGTGGCAACGAGGAGAATACAAACTATTCAAACAGAGAGCAGGGAGTCCCAGCCGCACAGAGGTAGCACACTCACTGACAGAGAACTCACTTTAAGAGGATCACACAGAGATGTTTTATCAGTGTGAATTCCAAAGCTTTTATCTGTTTGATGAAAGCTGTGTGCAGAAGCAGAATATAGACGCTGTGCTAACCTGAGGCAGTGGCTGGGCCGACTCCTTTCAGGGAGCTGAGCTCTGTGATGGCTGCCTTCACGTCAGGCAGGAGGCTGAAGGCCTTTCTGGAGCTCCTCTCCACGGTGTCCTCACTGTTGGACGCCACCAGCTGCTGCAGCCTCGGCCTGAACTTCCCTCTCTGCGGAGGAAAAGCACACGGGGCCACTCAAGGACACAGCTGAGGCTCTGTCAGCCTCTTAGTGGCTCTGCATAGCAATACGATATGTCTGAGGAATTATTTGCTGACAAAATCTTTTTGTGTTGCAGTTCCTCTGGGATTATTATGGTTTTATGTCTAGATGTCACTCACAGTGAGCTTCCACTCCATCAGCCTCACCAGCTCCGACTGAGTGACATGTTTGTCAGGGCGACTTGAAATGAGTGTCGGCAGCTCCTCTTGGTACCTGACAGCAGATACACACAGGTCAGTCTCAGTTAAAATATCACACTCAAAACAAGGAACAACTTCAGAGCTGGAACAATTAGTCAATTAATTGATCAACAGAAAAGTTAATGGCAATTATTTTGTTAATTCGTTTCAGTCATTTTTCATGCAGAAATAGCTAGACAATTTGATTACATGACTCCACATATATATACATATACAGATGTTCATCCTTTTCTTTCCAGTGAAATCCATGTAATAGCCAGATGTGTTGATTTTAAATGTTTGTGATAACATGAAAGATTAAGTGTTCCTTCATGTGTTGAGAACATCCTTCTACTCCTTAAGTTAAATACATTATTTGAAAAGTCTCTTAGATCTATTTTGGAAAATGCAGGAAGAATTATTTACCACTTTTCGAGGTCCAGCAGCTTTCCAGGTTTCTTGCTTTTGGATTTGGCCTCCACTACATCCCAGTATTTCCCAAACACTGTCCTCCATGTGTTTGGTTCCTCACAAGCAAACAGAGAACTCATGGCTGCAGAGAGATCACACCATCACCTGCAAACATAGACAAACAAAATCAGTTTACAACCGCTATTCTACAGCACTGTACCATTTATACTAATATATCTATTCAAATACCTCGTTTCAACAAATGCACCGTTCACTTTTAAAGAACAGATGAAAACAGAACAAAAAAGAGGTGAAACTCTTCAGAAAACTCCTGAATGAATTGTAGTAGTGTCGATGCTTCCGTAACTCGACACGGAATTCTCGCGAGATGACAGGGCAAAATACTACTTCCGGTGCCGCAAGCAGTGAGCAACAGTTTCAGAAGGTTTGTCCTCCTAAAATACTCTATTATTTACTTTGCATAGACATTGTACCCCAGTTGGATATATTATTAAAATATGTCTCTAGTTGTCCGACATAATTGTGAAACTTGAGTCGTGCGCGTTTCGTCTTTGCAAAAGTGCTCGGTAGCTAGGTTAGCCAGCTAGCATTAGCATCACATTCCTGTCATGTTTATGGTGAAAACACTGTGCTGTTAGCAGCCAACAACACGCCCACAGACAAGTGAACAACTTAGAGAAACGTATCAACAATTCAACCCAATTTCAGAGGAGACTAGACCACCACTTAAGCACAAAACCAAGGGGATGTAACTAATATTAGGTCAATGTGAATAGAAGCACATTTTGGGATCCCTCGTTTTGTCTTGACAGCATCATCACATCTTCAGTTGAGCTATTGGTCAATTCCAGCACGAGGTAGAAATGGGTTAACACAAACCTCAGCACAGCAATACGTTATACAGATGAGACAGAAGTAAACAAACAGAAGGGACAGTATAAAAACCTGAAATGATAATCTGTTGCAAGAAGAAGCGTTCCTATTTCTCCCAGCTAAATGTCCTTTCATACCTCAGGAATGTCTCCTCTAGGTTCATGTATGTTTCCCTAGGAAATCATCCACAACAATGTATTGCTGCCAAAATAGTTTTTGACTTTTGACATTTTAAATCTCAACATAAACTGCAACTAAGGTATATTTTCATTAAAGCTTAATCTGTCAATTATTTTATAGATTATTCCTTTTTAATAACATTTCCATCCCAGCTCTATTAATGTCTTTAAATAACGTTTCTGATAGTTACCAACATATTCAGTTTAGTGTGGTAAACAAACCGAGAATATCCATATTAAAGAGGCTGAAACATTATCTCTGACATTTTTGCATTTAATAATTACTTGAACAATTATTTGATTTGTTTGCGATTATTTTTAATCTAATCAATTAGCTGATTTATTTTAGCAGCTCTACTCCACAGTGGCTAAATACATTTTTACCATTCAAGTGATAGACTTAAAATATCTGTCCTAAGTATGAACCCAGATAACATCATGCTGTGTGTTTCTCTCTCTAGTTAATTGGCTCTCATGGGAGCATATGAAGAAGACTCTGTGCTGCAGCAGAAAATAACAACACCGGTGGTTCTTCAACAAGTAAGTTTTATTTTTAGAATGGTAAACACACTTACAGTATGTTGAACTTAAATCCACTTTGTGTTCCCTCTTCACCAAGTACTGTATACATGTAACATCCTGTAGTGCCATCTTCTGGTGGTTTTCGGGAACTGCATATATACATTTTACATATTGCTCATAGAATGCTGTAAAAGTAACAAATTCATTTGCAGTTCACCGGATGCAACTTTATTGTCTCTGAGCTTGAGTAAAAACATTGTGTTGTTCTGCAGGAACATGGAGAAGATGTCACGGGTGACCACAGCCCTCGGCAGCAGTGCCATCAGTGGCCGAACGATGTTCTGCCACCTGGACGCTCCTGCCAACGCCATCAGCGTGTGCCGTGACGCCTCGCAGGTGGTGGTGGCCGGCCGCAACATCTTCAAGATCTACGCTCTGGAGGAGGACCAGTTTGTGGAGAAGCTGAATCTACGCGTCGGCCGCAAACCCTCGCTCAACTTCAGCTGTGCAGATGTCATGTGGCACCAGATGGAGGAGAACCTGCTGGCCACGGCTGCCACCAACGGGGCGGTGGTCACCTGGAACCTGGGGAAACCGTCCCGTAACAAGCAGGACCAGCTGTTCACGGAGCACAAACGCACCGTCAACAAGGTGTGCTTCCACCCCACAGAGGTGTACATGCTGCTGAGTGGCTCGCAGGATGGCTTCATGAAGTGCTTCGACCTGCGCAAGAAGGAGTCCGTCAGCACGTTCTCAGGTAGGATATTATATGATAAGCCTCAGACCATTAAAGTGAAATACAACTGCTGAATGTATTGCACTATCTACTTCTATATAAGCTTTTGCAATGTGGTTTACTGGAAATATTCTGAGCATTTTTATGTGTTTCTTTTCTGGGATTCTGTTTAAACCAGTTTCTGTTACAGCAGGAATAATATTTTACTGTAAGAAAAATATGAAACTTCTTTATTTTGTAATTGCTTAATTTCTTTTGTTGATTTACTTTCTTCCAGGTCAGTCGGAGAGTGTACGGGACGTCCAGTTCAGCATGAAGGATTACTTCACTTTTGCTGCGTCCTTTGAGAATGGCAACGTCCAGCTGTGGGACATCCGGCGGCCAGACCGCTACGAGCGAATGTTCACCGCTCATACTGGACCCGTGTTCTGCTGCGACTGGCACCCTGATGACAGGTACAAGAAAGTGTGACTCAATCAAACTTAGAAATGAAACGTTTTCCTGTATCTTGTGTCATAGTAGGGTTTTAGTAGGGTTTTAATTGTAATTCCTAAATGGTTTTCTCTACCTTTTTTATTTTAGGGGATGGCTGGCTACGGGCGGCAGGGACAAGATGGTGAAAGTTTGGGACATGACGACCAACCGGACCAAGGAAATCTTCTGTGTGCAGACCATCGCCTCAGTGGCGCGGGTCAAGTGGCGGCCTGAGAAGAAGTTTCACTTAGCCACCTGCTCCATGATGGTGGATCACAACATCTACGTGTGGGACGTCCGGCGACCTTTCATTCCATTCGCCACCTTTGAGGAACACAAGGATGTGACCACGGGTATCGTGTGGCGGCACCAACACGACCCTCACTTCCTGCTCTCTGGCTCTAAAGACAGCACTCTGTACCAACACATGTTCAAGGACGCCACTCGCCCCGTGGACAAGGCCAACCCCGAGGGTCTGTGCTTCGGACTGTTTGGGGATTTGGCTTTCGCAGCCAAGGAGAGTCTGATCAGCAGCGACTCCAACAGAAAGCCGTACCCCGGGGGAGACCGCCGCTACCCCATCTTTTTCTTCAAGAAGCCCGACCAGACAGAACAGTTTGCCCATGTGTCGAGCGCCCTCAGTGTCTTTGAGACGGACTTGGACAGTAACTGCATGGACTGGTTTGTCAAGACGGCACAGCTCTACCTCCTCTGTGGGAAGCCTTTCGCAGAGCTCTGTGACCACAACGCCAAAGTGGCCCGGGAGCTCAACAGACCTCAGGTCAGACACGGGAACAAATCTGTATTCAACGCTGTAAAAAATCATCCATCTTATAACAAGAAAAAAAAAATGTGATTTGAGTTTATACAGACTTGAAACAAGTGTAATAATCTGCCAGTGCAGTGAGATAATTAGACTTATTAAGAATTCTTAAAATAAGAATAATAGTTCTAAAACAAGACATTATATCTCACTGCATTGTTACTACTTAAGTTATTATGTCTTATATCAAGTGTAAAGACGTATTCTGACTTGAAATTAGACAAATATACTTTTTATAGATTTTGAGTTTTTGCAGTACAGTAATTGTCCTTGGCATGTGTTATGAATAACCAATATCTGTCTTCTTTAACACAAAGGTTTCCTCAACTTGGACCATGCTGAGAATCATGTTCTCAGACCCAGCTAACCTCACTCCCGGTTCAAACCACCCGCTCAGTAAACTGGGCACCCTGCCTTTAATGAACAGGTAAACTACTATTCCATAGTGCAGGGTTCTTACGGTCATTAAAAACCTGGAAAAGTCATGGAAATTCAAAATGCTAATTCCAGGCCCTGGAAAAGTTATGGAAAACAATATTTTTCCCAAAGTTTTGGAAAAGTCATGGAAATTTAACTAAAGTTGCATCAAATATAATTTATATTTTATCTAATCGCCGAAATAGTAATACTATAATGATAATAAATACTGTATCGTATAGTAATGAAACGTAAAATGGCATTTAACTGACGAGGTATTTTGCTGGTGAGAGATTTTAGTTGCTTTAGCGTGTAGAAGCTAGTAAGCCCATTTGATTTGTTTTAGATCGGCACAACATGTTTCAGACCTTATTTTCCTGTTCCATGTTAAAATAAACCATTTTCAGTGGTACCGCTGAGAAAGAGTAATGTTTTTGGTCATGGAGAAGTCATTGAAAATCATTGGTGAAAAAGTGTATGAACCCTGATAGTGCCATTACAAAGACAGCAACACAATCATCTAATGCTGATGTTGGTTATACTTCCAGTTTCAACATGAAGGAAATGAACTTGGGGATGGGCGCAGAGAGCAGGCTGGAGCGCAGTAAAGGAGAGAGCAGGCAGGACAGCAGCCACCTGGAGCCCGGGAACTCGCTCATCAGCAACAACAATGAAGGTGAGAGCGGCCATGAAGCTCCTACAGGCTTATCTGATTGTCCTCCTGTGCTTTGTGTTTTATTAAAGCCATTCGTTTCCGTTACCCTTTTAGATAACGAGGAGACGGAGGGCAGCGAGGGCCAGGCGGAGTATATGTTCGGGGATGCTGAGTTAGATGATGACGACCTCTACTCGATGGAGCACGACAACCAAACAGGTCAGTTCCGTCTCTGAGAGTTAGCTTCTGTCAGTGACGGTACGTCCACACAGCCGCGTTAAAAAAATCTTGGAGGTGGGCGTGTCTGAAGCTTGGGGATTTTTTGCGAGCAACGCGACCAACAACCAATCACATGAATCTCCCGCCCCGGCATACAAAGCAATAGCAATGTTAAAACGAAGTAAACTGGATATAAAATCCCCAAACAGGCGAAAGCCTACCAGTTTCACCCACTGTCTCTGCCACCTCCCTCCATGCCTGGTTCCTCCGGTTGTATCCCGGTAAGTTAATAGGGACTGGTCATAAAGAACCGGGTGATTTGCTACGGCAATAACTCATTTCTCCTCCGTTTTTAGGAATATAGAAAATGAACTGCGGTATGTCACTCCCAGCTTGCACGCGGTTTGATTGGCTAGCGCTTGTACTGTCAGATTTGCTTAAACGGGATTTGATTGGCTGACGCTTCCACCTCAGCTTCAAAAGTTGAACATTGCTCAACTTTTGAATCCTGAAAATCCTGGAAATCTTCGCTTTGCTTCCCACAATGCAGTTCGGCGAAAAGTGAGTGGGCAGAAGCGTTGGAAGATTTTTTTAACGCGGCTGTGTGGACGGGCCGTGACTGCTGCTGTCCATGCTCAGCGCTCTGATGTCTAATCTCTGCTCTCATTGTCCCACCAGAGGAGCAGGAGTACACGCTGCCTCAGGAGGCCTTCCAGCTGCGACATGAGATCATGGACAACCCGTCGGCTCCGGAGCATCTCCAGCAGGACAAGGCCGACTCCCCGCACGTCAGCGGCAACGAGGCGGAGGTCACGAGTCTGACTCCCATCGAGTCCTTCTCCCTCATCTCCATCTCCCAGCCGCTGTTCACCCCTCACCTGCCGGCCAGCTTCTTCTGCCCCATTGTGCGCGAGATGCTCAGCTACTACGCCGAGAAGGGCGACGTGCAGATGGCCGTCTCCGTGCTGATCATCCTCGGGGAACGCATCCGTAAAGAGATCGATGACCTCACGCAGGTCAGTCGTGTGTTGAGACCTTTAGTCCTTTACGACATTTGCAGTTTTGAAGATCTCTGACCTAAGTTGTGTTTCCATTTCAGGAGCACTGGTACACGTCCTACATCGACCTGCTGCAGAGGTTTGAGTTGTGGAACGTGTCCAATGAGGTGATCAAGTTGAGCACCTGCAGCGCCATCACATGCCTGAACCAGACGTCCACCACGCTGCACATCAACTGCAGCAACTGCAAGCGGCCAATGAGCAACAAGGGCTGGATCTGTGACCGGTATGTTGTTCACACCAGTTACTTCCTGGAGTCTCCACAGGAATAACATTATTACATTCTAAATAGGAAAATACCCTCGAAATGATCAAGTACATACACCACTTTTCTTTCACAACGAACAAACGATTGATGAATTGTGGTAAATGGGGGGGGCAAAACGATATCAAAACATCACTTTACAAATGCGTAGCTCATATTTCCCAAAAGCATGCATTGTCCACTTAATCCTTACTGTTTAATACACTTCCAAATAAATCAATTGGAAGTGTTTTAAATAGTATGATTATAGTGAATAGTTTAAGAAGAGCATACACCTGGATAAATGTTTTTTTCTTTACTGAAATTACAATTTTCTTTGACAATAATTTGTATTATTATATCTTTATTGAAAAAGACCATGCATAGATAAAAAATACGTTCATCTCAAAAAGAGAATATATGCTTATTCATGGTAACACAGGGTGGGTAATTGTTAAACCGTTAATTGTGTGGGTAGAGTATTCCTTTCAATGCCCCCTCTGTTCAGAACACTGTATTTAAATCTTTAATAACCCCAGCTCTGACTGCTGCCCTGCTCTCCTCCAGGTGCCACCAGTGTGCCAGTGTGTGTGCGGTGTGCCACCACGTGGTGAAGGGGCTGTTTGTGTGGTGTCAGGGCTGCAATCACGGAGGACATCTGGAGCACATCAGGAACTGGCTGAAGAGCAGCGCTCACTGCCCGGCCGGCTGCGGACACCTGTGTGAGTACACCTGAGCCAACCACTGCTCACACAGCTGCTGCTCCGTGGGAGGGGGAGTCGATCCTCACACACACACACACACACGGGACAACGGGATGTCTTCATTTCTCCACACTGGCCTTTTGGAAATAAGGACGACTCAAATGTGTGATTAACTCCGTCTAAAGGAGGAAGAGGTTTATATGTGCTCTCCTGGGAAGCCATTCAAACAAATTCACATTTGAATTTGAGCCATTTGTATATAAACTGTTGTTACAATAGATATTCAGAAAATATAACAATATTTTTTGTTAAACACACTTGCTGCATTTGACATGCCCTCAGTAAAACCCTGAAGGCTGTACAGGAAGGTTTGACTGTTCATATAAAGTGGATTGTTAATGTTTGTACATATGCTATATCTTATTTTGAAGGACTGTAGATAAAGAATTAATTTATATGGGAAATAGCTCTCCAATACAATAAAGCAATACACTTGAACTTGTGGTGGATCAGTGCAGTCTGTTTTGTGTTTAAAAAATAATAGATTATATGAATATTTCTGAGGTTTTGAAGTGTGACTATTGTTGTGTAAAATGACACAAAAGCACAAACTGAGGGTTGAAGGAGAGAGCTTGGATAACAGCTTCAGCTCTCTGAGGGCAAGGGCTCTCTGAGGGCAAGGTGAAGTGGAAAACATTTTCTAAACGCAGTGTACACTGTGTGGCTAAAATACATTTTGCTTCGTGATGGTACTGTTATATGTTTCCTAAACTAAAGCCCAGCTTCTAATCTATATCAGATAACAGCTGTGTTTACATAGTTTTTCTCAGTCATTGTGAACTGAATCCAGGTCAGTGTGACTTCCACTGAGCTTCATATGTTCATTCAGCTGCACAGTACCTCTCCTCTTCTCCCCCTCTCAGATCAGTTTCAGTGGAGCACTCAGGATAAAGGTTTTTGCTCGAGGGTAACCTCAGTGAGAGGAACTACTTATTCATTTCCCCCCAACCACACTTTGCTCTTTTTGGGCCATAAATCCTGACTGGCAGCCCGCCAACGTCTCTAGCCTGAAGTCCAGCTCAGTGTGCAGCCTGTCATCGTTAGTACAGCTCACCACCGCTCAGATAAACAACAGATAAGTGTGGAAACCAACAGAGGCGGCTTCTGTCCAGATAACCTCAGAGCAGCTTCCCTGTCCGTTACAGCGCAGCACTGTGGAGCCTGAAGGCAACACGGTGGAGGATTTCACAAACTGCCAGTCATGGAATAGGTAGTTTAATCCTTCTTTAGAAAGTGTGGAAATATTCTGTTACCATTACAAATCTTGCTCTCCAAATGTTATTTAAGTACAAGTATTGGAATCAAAATAATATACACTATTACTAAAAGTACCCATTATGGAATAACATATTTTATTTAATTGGATTTTAATTAGTCATTTAATGTGTTCATCATTTTAATTTTGCAGTGAGCAAAGGGATACTGCCATATATCTTCATCTATAATACTACATATATCATTTACATTTGTCTGTTTATAATATGAAGCTGCAAAATAACTGGTAACTAATGTTGTCAAATCAATGTCAAAGAGTAAAATGCACAACATTTGCTTCCCAGTTATAATGGAGTAGAAATATAACATAAAATGGAAATACTAATATAGCTCAGTACTTGAGTAAATGTACTTAGCTACTTTCCAACACTGCAATCAAGTTGTCAGATTTACTGGAAGACCCTCGTGACATGAGTAAATCATCACTTAGAGATGGAGAATATTTGATCGGTGCAGCTACTCTCAGCACTGATTATTTATCTGATTTATGTTACAAGTGTTTGTCACCCTTATTTACAACATATTTTAGAGTAATGTCTATTAGTTCACCATCTTTTCCATTCAGAACTGCACAGTTCTCCTGTCCATCATGAGAGCCAGAGCAGTGATGTAGGAGTCTGTGCTCATTTTAAACCTGCAGGCTTCAGGCTGCTGTTCCTGGATCAGCTGCTGGAGCTCAACTCAGCCAACATCCGCAACCGAGCCAAGCTTGTTAACAGAGCAGCGGCTGTCCCCACATCGATTCACCGCCAAGGCCCCGGGCGTGTCAGATGTCAGTGAGCAGCAGTCACGAGGGGAATCCCTAACCTGCCACGAGGCCACAAATGAAATGTTGACGACATCAATAGAGCCGGATAACTCTGAGCCACGCGATTAGATTAGAGAGTAGGAGGGAGGGAAGCCAAGGGTAGAGACTGTAGAATATTTAGCAAATGGCACAAACCTGCTGAAGTTGAATACAGAGCTCAACAAGCACCATAAATCACATTAGATTATGTCTTAACACATTTTTGTCAAAGCTAGAGACTGAAACATTAAAGAGGCACACATGTAATGCATCGTGAACTGATGTCGGCAACACAGTCATAAATAATGCTTTGGTTTTCAGCTGTTTTTCCAAAAAGTTGTACAATTTTGCAGCATTCCTGGATATGCAAACTAAAAAAGAAATCTAGTTTCTTCAGCACTAGTGGGACAGCCCCTAACATGTTGTCATAATGCATTCTCTGGTTACATTTAACACCCAATTCACCTTGGAAATCTTTGATGTATGGATCTCTTCTCTACTGCTTCTCTACTGTGTGCGCAACCGCTCCTTCCCCCCCCCTGCTCTAAATACTCATCTTTGGGACTTCTGTGCAGATATTTTCTTCAAGCTTCTCTTTACAAATTCTATCATTTGTTTTCAGATAAGGATATTCAACCCAGTCTCACGGCATTTCGTGTTATAGTCACGAAATTAATTTAATCTATTGATTCGTTTTCACCAACACGCATTTTCGCATTTTTTTCGTGTCACACAGAACGATTTTGAAAGCAATGTATTTCTATTGGTAGTATGTTTCGTGCCTGCACCACGTCTTTTTGTCGGGTCGGGTCTTGGAATACCAGAAGCTGTGTGGTTCATAAAAACATGTTCTTACTCAATATCTTACCCTAAGTCTATCCCTTTTATTTTAAATTGTATAATGTTGGAGTTTTTTTGCCGTCCACGAGGAAAATAAAAGGGGCTCAGAGCCTCAGAATACTGAAATCTGTATTTTGTCATATTTTTTCCTTCTAATTTGTTATTATTTGGTGCAGGCACGAAACATACTACCAATATAAATACATTGCTTCTAAAATCGTTCTGTGTGACACGAAAAAAATGGCAAAATCGTGTTGGTGAACAGGAATCAATAGATTCATTTCGTGACTATAACACGAAAATGCCGTGAGACTGTGTTGGGATATTAGGCTGTCTGTTTTACAAGAATGTGCTGCTTTAATCACTGATTACATCTTAGTAAGCCTTTACATTTAATAAAATAACATCTGTTGCATATCTCAATATAAACTAATAGGATCCACCCATTACTTTCAGTACTTTCTTTTTATTTCAAATACAATCAAGCATATCTGTCATTTTAAAGGTTTGGGAGAATTTCATGGTAAGACAGATCACATTGAATAATATACTAACTATAAATGATAAACTGACAGGTTTCAATCATTTCTCCTATAAATTCATTCAGCAGGACAATATACTCAAACAGCAAACAAACAACATTTCATTCAAGTCTGCTCAACGTTTTAAAACTACTTTTTCTAACTTTGACTGCATTAAAGAAGTGTACCTCTTCGGCTTGTGGCTTGACACAATTCATGTTAGAAGAGAGAACATCTTTTAGGAACATTTCACAGTTTTACAACCTCTGATCCGCGACCAGTTTCTTTCTCTGTTTCCTCAACCCAACTACTGGAGTCGTAAACATCACAGCGAGCGAGCGGCTGCTTCCTGTTTGTCTTCCCCCTGCCGTCACACCTGGCCAGCTCTGGTCCTTCAGCCAATCGCGGAGGAGCAGCAGCAGGTCAGCTGATTCTCTCCGAGCCGCTCTGGCCCGGGCCTCGTCTTTGGCCTTCTCTCGTTGCAGTGAGATCGTTCAGGGTGGTGAGATCACCCTCCGTCAAATGATCGGCAAAAAGCCTCTGCAAAGTCAAGAAGCTGAGGTTATTTTCTTTTAGGTTTCAGCACTTTTATCTAGCACCATTTTGTTGCAGTGACTCACCTGTTGAAGTTAAGGCCGCTCCCAGCTGTCTGAGACTTTTTCGGGGGCGCTCAGTCTCCTCAGACTCTGCAGCACCGTTTGCAGAGTCCCCGCTGTGAACATGAAACGTTAGACGACATACATGATGACCCAAAACCAAAAGGCTCACTGAGCTTTACGCCATCTTACCCAGTTCTTCTTCATGGGAATCCAGCTTCTTCAGCAGCTCTGCCACAGCGGAGCGAGTCAGGCCCTCCCCGGCTGCAACCACAAGTCATGTATTCAATAAATCATGTATTCAATAAATCACAGGCCCTGAGTCTGTAATAAAGTTTTCATTCATTCACAACGTGTAAAAAAGGTGCAGGGCTGGACCGAATATGTTTCTTTTCGCATCGGAAGATTCTATTGAAGTTTTAACATTTTGTTTTACGTAGTTGTACAAATGTAACTTTTGGAGCTGTTCCTTTGTGTACAGAAAGCACGAGAGCAGCACGTTTTTTGACTGCAGTGAAAATGTTGTTTTTGAAAGTCTAAACGTTGAAAAGTATGGATTGAAACTGAAAATGTTGTGGGATAAAAACGTTTTGGAAAGGGTTGCACCAATCTTTTTCCAATAAATGATTACATTTGGACTTTACAACACTGGAAATGTTGAATCACAAAGTCAGAAATCAATGGAATCCAGTTCAATAAATAGTATAAGACAAAACATTTGAATGTAGTCTAACCTTCACTGGATTTCACAGAATAAAAAGAGAGAAACTTTGAATGTTGAGCTTCAAACTGCTTGTTACAGCCCTAAAAAGGTGTGTTTCCTGCTCTTGAACTCACCTTTCACACCATTGTCACCTTTAGTTTGATCTTCCGCGCCCCGATACGAGCTGTCAGCAGCGATGCAGGCGAGCAGGTCAGCGCTGCAGGCCCGGCTCCTGGCGAGCGTGGCGTTCATCTCCTGAGAGAGCCGGTGGTTCTCCACCAGCTCGCCGTGGACCCTGCTCCACGCCACCTTGTCCTCCATCAGACATCCCTCCATCACCGTGCGCAGCTCCTTCTCCTGAGACACCTGGCTCTGCAGGCTCTCCGCCTCCTCACAGTGCTGCAGGGAGACACAGTTGGGTTGATAGTTCATTCTTTTTTTATTATATATATTTGTTGAAGACACTTGGTGCATCGATAGGAACCACAGTTACAAATGTTCAACAGTTCAAAGCTACTAGCGTTCAGTTTAGTCGCTACTGTTGTACATCAATTGACAAGCCAACTTCACTTGAAAGCGTACAATATTTAAACTACAATTATAACCAAAACAGACCATGTAGCCAAAATGTAACCGAGTATTGTACAGACTAACAAAACTAAAACTAAATATATAATGAAGAGGGAAAAGGACTTCTGTCTATTTGTGTACAGAAGTTACAAAGAGAGTTTTGTATTTACTTTGTGGAGCTGGATGGCCATTTCCTGCATCTCCGCTTCCAGCTTGTCGGCGTACGCCTGTTCCAGAGCGTCGCCGGGGGGGCGGGCGCTGCTGTGCCACCTCGCTATCGCCGAGGCCATCCGTCGCTTTGGTCCAAACAGTCTGCAGAGCAAAAAAGGATGAGTCCGATTGTTTCCGCCATGAGAAAACAACACACTGAGGAATTGAGAAAGAGCCTCTTACGTGATCCCTATTTCTTTGAGGTCATTTTCAGTCAGCGTGAGAAATATCCGCAGGTCGATGTCTTGCTCCTCGAGCACGGGGAGATACTTAGAGAAACCGATTTGTTCCAGGAACTCTGTCAGATCCTACGGGAAGAAGACTTCAGAGTAAACTGGCTATACATCTCACACCTAGGTTATTATTGTAAACTGAAAGCTACTCTAAGGCTATAAGCTATAAGCACTAAACTATTATAACCTTGCCACACGTCATTATTGATCATAATTCAGACAAATGAGCACATGCCTTGGGACCAGTGTATGAAGGAGGGAGAACGACTTGTGAGAGCATCGCACTGTTTCCTGATTCGCTGCCGCCATGGCGACTCTTTCCTTTTGAGTGATGGCCCTTATTCACTCTGCGAGAGACGCTCTTCTTGCACGAGTCAGAGTCCTGGTGGAGAGGAACAGACAGGGGGGGTCGCGGAGAGATGTCTCAATAAAAAGGTGTTCTCTGACTCTGAATCAGCGGGTGATCTCGCTCTTGTTCACCTCGTTGCTCTCCACCGAGCCCTCCCAGCTGAGGCCCACGACGTGAGGAAGACCCTCGCTGCTGCTGCTGCTCTTCATGGTCGGCATGTCGTTGTCTAGGAATGGACTGTCATCTGTGGAGGGATCAGGAAATATGTCATTACTTTTGGCAGACCCAAGGACATTGTAGCTCAGGACATTACTTAATATACAATGCAGTCATTCTTCCAAAGAATACTGGTTACATACTTAAAGGAGACATGTCATGCTTTTCCGGTTATTACCCGTCCCTTTGTGTGTTATGAAGGTTTTTCTGCATGTAAACGGTGTGCAGAGTCAAAACCCTCAAAGTACACCCTGTAGGGAGTAAAACTCTAACACAGAAAATACCTCCCCAAAACGCCTCGTTGGTGAAACGTCATCATCCATCTGATTCTTCCGGGTACGAGATTACGTAAACACGTACCCGGAACTAAATGGGCCAATCCGTGGAGCCGTTACGTTACGTCCGCAGAGCCGTTACGTCCGCGGAGCCGTTACGTTAAGCCCCCGCTGATTGGTCCAAATTGACCAATCCACGGACTTCCTCAGACACACACTCAGTGCAGGCAGCTCTGCTGATTTCTCCTCCCTGGCTGCAGGCTGATAACAGACAGTTGGGATCTCTCTGCAGAGTAGACCCATTCTCACAGCGTTTATCAACCTATAAACCTTTTTCTTACTCAATATCAAGCCACACGTATTGTTTTTACTTCGGCTGTGACTTTGTGTGTGCACAGGATGAGTTTGGCTGTGTTTGGCTGTGTATCGCTAAAAAAAGAAATCACACCTCCACGGAGCTCAGCGCGATTCACAACGTCCCGACCAATCAGAGCAAACTGTGCTCACGGGGATGGGGGGGAGCTGCAACGAGCCGTTTAGTGGAGAGAGTGAATACTGCTGAATACACATACTTTACAGAGATGCTGTATGCGAAACCAATGTGAGTTTGGAAAATTGCACAGTATTTTTCTATTTTAGTATACCTCAACAATGGAATTATGATCAGTGGAAATGGCCATGACATGT
>CALSBZ010000918.1:192550-235488 GCA_943591055.1 Gobionotothen gibberifrons | reverse complement strand
TTTGTTACCAGATTTGATTGCATTAAATATACAAAAGAAACGACATTGCATGGCATGAACTGACTTATTACCTGGAGCAGAAAGTATGCGATACTCTCATTCCCACAGCTGGCTGCCAGCATCAGGGGGGTCAGACCTTTGGCAGTCGTAGCATTCACATTCACACCGGCCTCCAGGAGGAGATTTGCGATGTTGTCATGGCCGATGTAAGAGGCATACATCAGTGGGGTCCATCCTCCAATGTTCTTACCATTCAGGTCCACCTCACGCCTATAAACACACAAGATCATAGTCAATAAACAGTTCAATCTAGTTATATTTGTACGAGCTTTAATATTGGAGCACCCACTCTTTGATGCACCCTGACACCACGTCGTACTGGCCGATGGAGCAGGCGGTGTGGAGGTCCAGAGGGACGTCCAGCTCCTCGGGGCGGACCAGGAAGTCCCCGAGCCACATGGAGAGGCTGGCCCCCAGCTGGTCCGACTCACTGGCTTCATCACTGAGCTCAGACATCTTCTACCTCCTCCCTCCACGCTAAAAGACCAGAGTTAAGTTTATAATGCATACACAAATAATCCTTTTCATTTTCAGATTACATTCCCCTGAGTTACTCCCAATTTTGTCCCAGGAGATTTCAATTAGACATCCTTTCCTTAGAATCACATCATGTATTTTCAGAACCATGATTTACATCCCTCCCTCTTTTCCACAACGTCTTGTCTTGGAAACATTTTTAATAGCACATTTACAAACAATATGTTAAACATTTAACATTAAATAAAGTGGGAGTCCCCTTGAGGTGTCGCATACTCTTCAACAACACATCTCTCTTTAAAATGTCCTAGTTTGTTTTTTAACATAACAAAAGCTGCCACTCCCTCTCACTGTATTTACCATTCACTTTACCATAGTGACCATTGTTCTCCTAAATCTGTTTGGGGGCAACATATTCTCAAATGCAGTTCATTAACCTCTTATTTACCATCAGTTTACACACGGGTGATGTCAACGCAATACACAAAGTCCTGAAATTGTTCTAATGCTACCTTGGTGGAATACATGTCCTTCTAACTGTGATTCTTCCTTCTTTCCAAAGTATTATTATTATATTAAGCGTTTTAACATGATCACATATTTAATCTTTGACTGGCACAGTTTTATCCTCCTTATGTTATCATCTCATGACAAAAGGGACATTTTGTTCATCCTCTATTTTTCCTTTTAGCATCCAATTATTCTCTTTAGTTAGCTCAGTGTTAGCTTCACCGTTATCCGTGTATGAACTTTTCCCTATCACACACCTACCTAATAAACTACAGATAACACTAGTTAACCAAACGACACACTAAACGATCAAATATTTAACAAGATATGCGAATGTCAAGAGTTAAAACTTACATTTAGCAGGTAATTTAGAGTTAGTTAGTTTTTCTCAGCGGTGAAACTTTTTGTTTGGTGTGTCACACTCAAATGCGCTCGTGTTGAAACCATACCCCGCCCTTTCCTGTGTGAAAGATGCTGCTTATCTTTTTTCACTGCACAATCACGATTTAAATATGAATACAATCGCTTAAATTAGTGTCTTTTAAAGTAAATAAATGTGTTTTACTGAGATATAAAATGCAACTCAAAGTAGTTTGCTTTCGTGAACCAGTAGATTTCTGTCATATGTTGGTCCTGTCTATACTGTTCACAGTTCCCCCAGTACATTACATGTTAGACGCTTTTATCCAAAGCGACGTACATACTCAATACTGTGGGCAATCCCCACAGGAGCAATTTGGGGTGAAGTGCCCAGGGACACAACGACATGCTGACTGCAATGGGGTTTGAACCATAGACTGTATATATAAAGGTTTGAACATGTTCTCCCCTGATCCGAACACCAACGCACTAGTCCACTGCGCCACACGCCTCCACATTGATTCTGAATACTCCCACTATGATAATGTATTGTTTTGTTTTAATCCACTCTACTTCCCTAAAAATCAATACTGTATCATCAATTTGATCTAATTAACTAAATTAACATTTTCAAAGCAGAAACAACCCTTTTTTTTTTTTGAAAACTTAATTAAAACATAATTAAACAATCGAAACACGACCACACACACATTAAAAAAAATACTTTATTTAGATTCACGTATCTTCAATGCATCCCACAATCACAGTTCCTCATCATGTATGGTGAAACGTGCCTTCAGGGTAGAAATCAGATAAAATCGAAGCGAAACTCCTCCTTTGATGGAGTTAAGACAAAAGCTGACTTCTCCTCTTGCTTCTCCTCTTTCAGGTCTTTATCCTGGGCTTCAGGTTGGTTCAGGTTATCCTCTGTGGAGGGTGTCTGGGTTTTTACCTCAGCTTTCCGGTGGAAAACAGACGTCTTTGGAGTGTCTGACACTTCTTTGACCTTAGCTGATGCAAGCTCTGTTGGGATGGGAGAAATCTGTCAATGAACAGCACTTGGAGATATCATTACAAAGTTCATGAATATGTTTTACTACAATCCACTCACCGGTTTTGATAAGTTTGTGCTGCTTGCTTTTCTCCTGGTCCATTTTCTTCCTGTAATCTCCGGTCATGGCTCTCATCACCTGCCTCTTCTTGGCCAGAGGAGCTTTGGTGCTTCGCAGAGTCTTCAGGGCTCGAGAGGCTTCCTCCTCTGCGGGGAGAAAGCACGGTATTAACATGTGGGCTGTATCTAGATACGCTAGATTTACGCATTTACCTCCTTTTGAAATAATTGTATCAAGTGGTTCGAACTGTCGTTTTTTTGTATATTCATATAATTTCTTGGCTGCTAGTTCACCTCCTTTTATTGTGCTGCTACTTGTGCTTATTTTCCATCATGGCTGTGTATTTATTTGACTGTATTACATCTGTGTTCGCCTCAATTATTTAACATGTTGGCCTACTTATTTTATTTTTGCTTTCATCTGCACTGTTTGCTGCTGTATCACTGTAAATGTCCCCTCTGTGGGTTGTATAAAGGATTTCTGATTCTGGTTCCAATCACCAAGACCTGGTTGCCTAGTTATGGCTTTTTATTCCTGTTTTTATGGTCATTCATGTCTATTTTCCCTTATTGTGAAGATCTTCTGCTGCACTGTTTGTATGAAAGGTGCTATACAAGTTAGATAAGTGTATTGTTTACCTCAACACATGGTCTAAGAAGTCATATTTTGTGTGACCAGAGGCCTGTACTACAAATCCAGTTCAACAGACCCTGGACATATTTGAGTTACCCGGTTTATCTAATCCAAAACAAACGTGCTCTCGCTAAGCGGTCCTACGACGCTGGTTATCAACTCGGTAACTCAAGCCAGGGTTTCTCTGTCCGGCTGAGTGCGCGTTCACATGAAAGGGGCGGGGCTAGCAACATTTGACCAATCACAAACATGGAGAAGCGTACTGACAGCGCAGCGTCATACTTCCTGAATGAAAAGTGAACTATAATATTAGACAAATATGAAGAAGTTAAACTTTAAACATCCATGACTTTACCAGCACCGGCAAGGTGAATACAGCTGGTAAAAGAAAAAGTGTTTGAATGCGTACATTAACAGGTTTATGATATCACTGCCCCGTCTAAGACACGAGTGGATCTGACTTTAATTACATTTGACTCGAGTGTTTCGTCAACTTAATGTGTTGCTTAAAATAATACTTCTGCATACAGTATGTGACACTGAGTGTTGCACGGCCAGATACGGCTCAAGAAGCTGACACAGATAAGGACATATATGATACATTATGATGTGATATGAATGATAATGGGACACATCTAAGTCTACACTCAGTGCCATAGACTGTAGGTAATGTTACTTTGATCCGGTTACTTATGTTGTGGCAGATATTTAATTAACCTTTCTTCACGCTAATGTTATAATAGTCAGATTGCTCTGAAGATGGGAGGTGATATTCTATTCATTTTCACGTTCACACAGTCAGTTGATCTTTGCCGGCCGTCTTTCCTGCAACGGCAGTTTTTCTGTATTTCCTTTCTCCTGTAATGTGACTTGATCGCTTTAAACTCTACACACTGAGCTCTGATTGGTCAGCAGGCGGTGCTTTCACTGAGTTGAGCTCTTAGCCTGCAACCTAACCTGCTCCGGAGCAGGCTAGCCGCTCAGCATAAGTTACCATGGAGATCTAGCCCAGTAAGAAGTGAACCAGCGTCGTAGGACCGGAAACCCAGAGTTTTCCCTGAAGTTAGCCGGCTAAGCGAAAATCCGGCTTCGTAGTACAGGCCTCTGGTGAGATGGAAGGTAAACGACTCACTCTGTTTGGGTGTGACTTTCTGGGCCATCATTCCTGACTCCAGCTGCTCGATGCACCAGTCCAGCTGCCTGTTCAGCTGCTCCTCTGCACTCTGAAACACACGAACATCTAATTCACATATCCACTGGGACACACAATGATCACTTTGAGGGAAATCACTTCATACTGACCAGCTCTGTGTCCTCGCCTCCTTCACCCCCCTCAGCTGAGGTCTTCTTTCCCTCTGTCTTATCTGCAGGGTTTTTCTTCCCAGATTTATTTTTCTTCTTCTTCTGCTTTGCTTCTGATTGCTCCGGGGGAGAGATGACCTCCTGCAACAGGGGAGGCTTTTCCTCTTGGACACACGGCTGGCTGCCTGTAGAGGAAGTGGTCTCTGTTGTGTCCATGTTTTCCACAGGAGGTAGTTGAAAGTTGAAGGTAAATGCAGAGCTCTGTCCTGGAAAGGATATCTGACTCTCTGCTGGTTCAGTCCCCTCTGATGGAGAGGTTTTCTCCTGAAGTGCTGGAGATGTGTCACAGAGGAAGTCAAATTTAAAGGTGTTGTCACTTGGAGACAAGATGGGCTTCTCAGCTCTGTCGTTTGCCTTTGGTTCAATATCTGTTGAATGAATACACAAACATTAAGATGACTACCTCTAAGTCAATGACTTTGCATTAATTATATTATATATACATGACACGCATGTAAAGCATAATTGATGAACAACTTTAAAGCCCACAACTGAATCAAGTTCATTTCAGTTAAATGCAATTTAAGAAATATGCTCTAAAAAAAGAAACTGCACACATCATTATTATTATTATTTACAACAATGTAAATTATAATAATTCAGAAAAATCGGATCTATGGTTAGGTTTGTTGAACTGCAAGGAAACTATATACGTTAATTCAAATGTACGGTAAAAATAAATACAGGCAAAACTGAGTATTGCGTAATTGTGCACAACCTGATAGTGCTGTTCTGAAATCATAGGAGGAACACACATGCATTTACAGAAAGGATCTTATAAAGAGCATGCAGTTCATGCTGCGATGATTTGTAAGGTTTAATGTACCCATGAAAAGCAGCCTCTGCTCGGTCATTCTGATTCTCTCTGAGTCGCAGGTTTCAGCTGAAAGAGGTCGGAAATATTTACCTCGACGTTTCAGGGATAAACAAAACTTAGCGAAACAGTCTCAAGTTTTCAGAAAACATTTATAATAGAATTCTATTTATTTTCCGTAATATCATGTCGAGTTCATAACAGGTTTTTAATTTGCATCAACTTACCAGCGGTGTAACCCAATAATCGGTTCGTCTGGGAATCTTTCCCCAGCGCAAATGGTTCCGCTTGCTGTTCTTCTTCTTCTTCTCTTGTTTTTGGCGGATTGCAAACAACTTAAAAGGTGCATACCGCCACCTACTGTACATGAGTATGAATTATCATATCATTCCAACTCTTTAACCTATGATCTAACCAAAATAAATTAAATAAATCAATCAACAAAACCTTGAAATAAATAAAACAACAATACAAATCTATGTTCTTTCCTGACCTTATGTTAAATTATTTTTCCTACCCCAGTTTCACTCAAGAATTTAAACAGTGCCTTTCTGGTAGCTCTTACTCCCTCTCATTTTGTTCCCAAAACACCAACCACACTCCATTCCCTCTCTGCCTCTAAAACTTTAGCCTTTCATTTTTCCCTTTCCGCTTTATAGATGTCACAATGTAACAAGATATGTTCTACATCTTCTTTTACTCCACAGTTCCCACACTTGTCACTGTCACTTTTCCCCATGACATACAGCGTACCATTCAAAGCCGTGTGAATTATCCTGAGTCTAGCTATCGTGATTTCCTCCCTTCTGTTTCTTTCTTTGTGAATATTAATTGTAATTGTCTTTTGTACTTTGTGATAGTCCTTGCCTTTCTGGCCTTTCTCCCACCTTTTCTGCCAGATCTCCATCCCTTTTTTCTTAATGACTGCTTTTCCTTCTCCTTTACCAAGTTGAACTGGTAATGTTATTTCCTTTTGTAGTGCACTTTTTGCTAATTTATCAGCACACTCGTTCCCTTTCACCCCCTCATGTGCAGGCACCCAGCAGAACTGCAGATCTATGCCGCCTCTGTGAAGTCTTAACAGGCTGTGGTTCAGTTCTATGAGAATGTCTTCTCTGTTGTTGTTGTTGATTGTCTGCTTTGTAATATGGACAATGAATCTGTGCATATAACCACCCTATCTGGTCTGACCTCTTCAACCCACTGCAATCAGGGCCGTATCCAGGATTTCCTAAATACCGAGGTCCAAATATGTTAGGGGGGTTCGGGGGACACCCCCCCGAGATTTTTGGGATTTTCATGATCTAGTTAGGTGCTTTTTAAGTCCTGTGGGGGGTCACAAATTGGATAATATATTGATTTCAAACCATGTCAGTGGGCTGACAATGTCAGCATACATTATTTTTGAAAGTGTAATACAAATCAGCTGATTGTTACTATTATGATCTGGACATGCAGAAGAGGCTAAAATGATCACAACACATTGTCAACATTCATTTTCCATGTCTCTCTCCTTTCCATAACCTGCACCCTCTCTTCCATCTTCTTCAGTCTCTCTGTCTTCTTCCTGTTCATTACTCTCTCTGTCCTCTACTCTTTCTCTTTGTTCAATCTCTCCCTCGTTGTTCACCTTTTGCTCCTCCTCACTTGTCGCTCCTGCCAGTGAATTAAAAGCAATTTAGCAATTTTGTTCATTTCACTTGTTTGTTTGCATTCTTTGTTTGATTTAAATCTGTTTTGTTTGATTCTCAAAAGAGAACAAAGATGTAAGCAAATTGTGTTTTATACAATTGTATGTTATTATGACATCATAACTGCAATATAGTTGTTTTACAATTATGCCTATTGTAAATTAAGACTATTGTTATAGATAGATATATATAGATAGATAGATAGATAGATAGATAGATAGATAGATAGATAGGGTTATTAAGCCTACATTATTTTGTGTGACTGTACCTGCCGTTCCTCCCTGACTTCCATCACTTTCTCTCTCTCTCTTTCTCTCTGCCTGTCCTGTCTCTTCCTTACCAAAGCTTAGCTGCGACTGACGTAGTCTTTTCATTATATCTGAGTGAGTGTAAAAAGAAAACATTTCTGCTGTATACACTGATAATTGATCAGACGCTCTTTTTAAAAGAGATATTTTAAAGTCTGGGATGTATATACCAACTCCAACACACTCTTCCTTGTTCTTAGAACCATCTGTTTACATTTGTAGGTAATTGTAGTACTTTTCGTTCAGATACATACTTGTTTTAATTCCCACTTCATTTATTTGCCACTCTTTTTTCCTTTCTATTATACTTCCACTTCTCCTGATCAGTATTAGTGTAGTGAGTGACTTAGGAAAAAACACTATTTCAATCAATACAAACTTAAAGACACAGACTTTACAGACGCATTTGATGTATTTTATAAATGAAAAATAAAAAAAGACAAGGAGGTTTTGGTCAATTATGATTAAATGCTCTAAAAGTTCAATTTCTATCTTTCTATCTTTCACAGCCTCAGAAATAAGAACAAACTCAAAAAACATTACAAGAGAGTATATAAACAGATGTAAGCCATACAAAAATGAAAAAAAGTAAACCAATCAAAAACAATTTAAAGCAAACAAAAGCTGCATTGACTGTGTGGCGAAATGTAACTAATGTAATGTAATGTATCGGACATGTTATGTAACTTGTGACTTAAAATCAGACAAGATGAATGTGTCACCACCTGTCACTGACCACACCAATCATTGATGCTAAAAATAAACATTACTACACATGACATTACAAATCTTTTGTTGGGAAGCTGGGTTCCCTTTTGCTTAATTTAAAGGAAATAAATGCATTTGAGCTTCATGATTACCCCTCGTTGAGGGAAAACGTAGTACATCCTTGGATGTAAAACCAAAAGCTAATTCAATAACTATGTGGGCTGGTAAGAAACATGTTCGAGTTCATGAATGTTATTACAATGAATGCAACAATGACTCAACACCATGGGTCGACTACTCCATTTATAAAATAGTACTAATTGTTCAAATCATATGTCCAAATGTTTCAATTCATAAGGATCCTTAGCACAAGGACTGATCCCTCGTCTTTTATTCTTTGATTCTCATTGGCGGTTCGCAACAGACCTTATTTTTCCACCAATCAAATGTCTTTGTGCATTTTATTGTCAACCAATCCCATTGATTCAGAGGCGGGACTCCAAGCGTGCTCCTCAGAGTATAAATAGCACCGCCTTCTCCTCCTTTCTGACACTGTAGACAACCGACTTCTAACGAGGACATACAACTTCCAGGAAAAAATACAAAACACAAAAGGTAACGTGAAAGCGGCAACTACTTCTATGGTTTTACAGCTACCTTAGGCCTTGATTGTGTTATACATTGTAAGCTGCGTTTTTATTTCCAGGTGGTTTAGAGCCGTTAAAATGCAGTTGGACGAGCGCTGATCTTCGATCACTTCACAACAAAATAGCGCGCCATAGCCAGACTGCTAATTGTTAGCTACATTTGAGATACTTAAAAAAAAAAACCTGATTCAACAAGTAAAGTGTTTTACCAATCTAACATAGCGGTTGACGGAGTTATTATTAATCAAAATGGCTTAGATGGCTGCCGGTGTTTTCGGTATTGATGTTAAGCTACTGAAAGCTAGCTGGCGCCATTTTGCAACCATCGGTGCTAGCTTTAAATCTAGCCAACGACAGCAAAGAAACGTGTGTGGGTCCCGAAGCTTAATGGTGGCTCGGCTTTAGAGAGGCTTGTTTTGTATAATTAAAACCATCGGTGTCCCGGTTACACAACATCTGCATAGGGAAGGGTCCCCAGACAGATGAGTTGCCGCTTAAAACATTTAACTTGGCTCTACAGTCATCTCCAGTAACATTCAAACTGAAATCTCGTGATAATGGGGTTTATGTTTGAATTAGGATGTAGGTCATAACCGACTGTTAATAGTGGAGCTGCTGCAGTCTGGCTTATAATTCACTAGGGCAGTCATTGTGTCTTGTAAATGATTAAAGTGAGGACATCAACATTACTTTATGAAATCTAATGTCTAATCTAACGGCGTTGGTTTCATTTTCAGACTGCAGGTGAATAATGGCTCGTACCAAGCAGACCGCTCGTAAATCCACCGGAGGAAAGGCGCCTAGGAAGCAGCTGGCAACCAAAGCTGCCAGGAAAAGCGCGCCATCCACCGGCGGAGTGAAGAAGCCCCACAGATACAGGTACATATGGTCATCAGTGCTCAGATATCATATTCAAGAGTGAAACAATGCTGCTTCACATGGCCCTTATTTCTCTTCCGAGGGTGTTCTTAACAAATGTATAATTTTGTTGTAGGCCAGGAACCGTCGCTCTGCGTGAGATCCGTCGGTACCAGAAGTCCACCGAGCTGCTCATCAGGAAGCTGCCTTTCCAGCGTCTTGTGAGGGAAATTGCTCAGGATTTCAAGACAGATCTGCGTTTCCAGAGTGCAGCTATTGGTGCCCTGCAGGTAAGATGGAGCTAGATCTTAGAAAACCTCTGTTTGCCTAGGTTAATTAGAAAGATTCTTCTTGCACATTTGGTAAAATATAAATTGTCTTTTCTTCTCCCCATGTAGGAAGCCAGTGAGGCCTACTTGGTCGGACTCTTTGAGGACACCAACCTGTGCGCCATTCACGCTAAGAGGGTCACCATCATGCCCAAGGACATTCAGCTGGCCAGGCGAATTAGAGGAGAGCGTGCATAAATGATTGATGTATTTGATATTTTTAGTGGGGGGGTGGGTTGGGATCGACCGGGTTTTGTTTTGTAAATCTTGGAACTATTACCAGCATGTGTACCACATACGTTGTCATTTGTAGTTTCAGGCATGTTTTTCCTTTTTGTACTCTTCATTTCCCTCTTTACCTTCTCCTCAACTCATTCACTGTAGAATAGAGCTTCATATCTGTAATATGCTGAATAACAAAATATTCCACTGCCTTTCTCAGGTTTGCTAAACTATTTTAGAATCTGTACCCTTTTAATCCTGTGTGTGCATGTCATGGGGTTTCTTGTTGTGCTGTAAATAAACTTTCCGCTACCTCAAACTATGGCCTGACTTACTTTTTTACTGTTTGTTTTCAAAGTATAATTGTGCTTAAACTATTACACTGAGATCGCGCTAATTATAGCTGACTTTAAAAGCAGCAGAGGTATTTGGTTCCAAAGTGGAGGACCTGGGTTTAAATCCAGCCTGGGACTGTTGGCTGCATGTCTTCCGTCTCAATAAAAATGTAAAATAATCGCTGCAGGGTTAATGCACATGACGGAATGTAAATGCATGCAAAATCAGAATTCCATTGCACAGTAATTGAATGACCAAAGGGCATTAAACTTTACTTCATTTCAAGATTTGAACATCTCATTGTTTCTAGAGGTAGACAAAACAAGTTTGAATAGCTTGAATCACACATTTTAATCCACATTGAACCACAACTGAAAATCGAAAGGCAAAGCATGGTCAAAAAACAATCCATTAGTTTCTGTAGCATTGGACGGCTTTCCTGCTAAATCTCTTCAGAGCAATAAGCTGCTGCCACATTTTGAAATACAGTTAATAAATATAGCCAGAAATATATATACACAAGTCCCGCATTTGTTAACTTGATTTATTCTCTTTGTCTGAAAGCATGTTGGGTAAATGCTCGTGCAGCGGAGCGTCCAGGTCTAGACCAGAGTCTCTCAGAACGGCCCACAGCAGCAGGACGGTGAACCCCAGGCTGATGGGCAGGACCTTCTTCCAGGAGCGGTCCTGGTTGTTCCCCAGCGAGCGTCTGACTTTCCAAGTTCTGTGACTGGCTTTACTGGTGGAGAACTTGATGGGCTCACTGGTCACCTCCTCAGCGTCATCTTTGGACTCAGGCGACTTCTGAGAGCTCAGAGCGAGGGACTGCATACTGCTCATTTTGCTGAGAAGGAAACAAATGAGTTAGGACAATCGAGGGACTTACAATCTTTACTAGTGCTGTACTAAACTATAACATACCTGTCCTACACATATTTTTATAAATCAAACCACCCAATAATGCACATTAAATTGTGAAAATTCCTACTTCACGGTAATATGTTATTCACACAATCAAATAACACTTATATGTAAAATGTAAGATTTTAAATAGGGGCTTATCGTGGAAGGCTAATCAGATTTTGATTAAGGATCAACATTTTTTTTTGATCCAATATAGTGCATTAAAATAAATTATCAGCTTCCAAATCTGGTATCAGTAGGGCTTTAATAGTCTGTGTAATACTGTCACCTTGAGTTTTATGTGTGTTTATTGTGTACAGGGTAGTAAGTAGTGATGGTGCCCTCTGTGGACGAATCCTGCAGTTGCACCATTGACAGTAAATGATTCAACAAATCCTGGCAGCCCCCACGATTATGATATGTTATCCAAGTATTTTAACCTTGGATAATTAAAACCCCTGATGCAATATATATTATATTAAATACTTCTACAAGTACACAGAGACTCAGCAGGTCCTGGTACACTGAGATTTACTTGCAAAATAACTCGTACTTTCATTTGCTAGGACAGTAATCGTCATATAGTGGCAGCTTGTCAGAAAACTAATATGAATTTGATACTGCAATGTATTTATAGCTATTGAGGAATCTATCTGAATTCATGTCAGGACAGGACGAAATATGGAGAGGGTTAACCAAATAGTGAGACTCAAACTATACAGAGCTTACATAGCACACAATATGAGTATGACCTTGTTTGTATTTATGGGTAATGAACACATTAATGCATCAATTAGTATAATACAATCATTTTAAATACATGGTGCTTAAATGGGCCATTCTGCATAATGCATACTTTTCCTTTTGGTGCTTGTACTTATTTAGTTTTACTTAAGTACCATTTTGAATGCAGGACTCAGTATGTTTACACTGTAGTATTGGTACGTTTTTAGGTATATCATCTGAGTACTTCTTCCACCTCTGCCAAATAGTGAGACTCAAACCCTACAGACAGACCTGGCAGAATATCAACATGTGTGACCTTGTTTTTATGTATGGGTTTGCATCTTTGGTAAACATATCAAAACGTTTGACTGTATATAAGGAAGCTCCATGTTGCTAACAGGCTACAGCCACCCACATGATGCAACCATGCAGAAATATACTGGCAATGACAACATATCATACTATGTTTACAGAATAAGGTGGAACATGTATTTAAGCTAAACCCTTGTTATTGAACCACGACCCTCTGACAGAGTCAACGTGGTTCCTATAAGCGGATTTATTAACAGGTAACTCACCCAACGGTCGGTGTCGCATTATGAACGAATTTCCCTCGAATTAAAGCCACGCGTGTCAGGCTGGAGAAAACCCGACCTGCTGTTGTGTACATCTCGGAAAACTTCTTGTTTTAGGACAAACGGCGTCAAGTCAATGATTCTGAAGTTTTTCTTACCAAATGCACCTTGGTTAGGTCATGTAACACAACATTGTGCAACATCGAATTGTGTCCGGTGTCGCTGTTTAACCCTGGTTTGGAACGTTCCGTTGTTTTGGTTTGGAATAATGTGTCTGTTTCATACAAATATTTACATTACAATTATCCCGTTCTTATAATTGTCATATTGTTAAAATGTATTTTCCCCAAGTGGTCTGTATTCGATGTTTTGTAAAAAACAGAAGCATATATTTTTACATCACTGCACATGTTGAACTACAACTGCAACCACATTTATTTAATTAAGTTCATAACTCATCTTATCATTAATATTCATAATTTATATACATGTTTGATACATATAATTTAAATCCTCATTACTAGCTGCGTTTATGTTTTCAGACACCACATTGGAACAATACTGCATTTAATTGTCTTTTTCCTACTATAATTGTATTATTATTGTATGTCATTTGTAATGCTGCATTTTTAGTACTGAGAAATATTTACAAACCACTATCAATCCTGAACCGTCATTATTTATCACACTTTTAATATAATTTATCATACAATATAAATACAAATGCTTGAAGTTTCAGTTACCATCCAATCGAGGGTCTTTGAATCAGTCACAGCCGTCGTCCAATCAGAAAACAAAGAGCGATATCCGTCCAATCAGAATTCACCTAGGCGTCAATGACTTCCTGGTTGAGATCCCATGCTTGATCTGTGCTTTTCAGATCTTAACACGCTTGTTTTGCAGTTCAAGTAAGTATGAGAATCCTGTGATAAAATACATGTTTGTTCTATGATATCGTTTTAGTGTTAATAGCAGTGTTATGCGGCTACTGCTGTATATACCATAAACAGCGTCGCATTTGTATTTGTTGCCATGAAAAACTACGTAGCGAGTTTTCATATTTAGTTATAGTCCAGGTCGAAATGATTTATACTCAGTATTGGCTTCAGGTTATGTTTATCACAGCAAATGAGGCATGCAAAAGCCCTCATCTTTCTCAGTCTCTGTTTATGTTGTCTGTCACTAATTCCAACAACGTAGTTCAATGTATGTGTTCTGTTGTGTAGTAACATGCTCATGTTTTTGTTTTTACAGAAGAACATTTATATAATGGCTAAAGACAAGACAAGTCCGTCTAAAAGGAAGAAGCTGAATTCAGATGTCAGCGAGGTTCATGAGGAAGAAATAATGGACACTAAAGTCAAAAAGAAGAAGAAGAAGATGGAAGTTGAGGTGAGCACTACAGCAGTCCATTGTAACTGTGCCTTTTTTTGGAGGTTTACTGAAATTGCCCCAATATGTTTTGTAGCCTTTATTTAACCAGGTAAAATCCCATTGAGATCAACGATCTCTTTTTCAAGGGAGACAGCACGTTGGTTACACATAAAAAACAACAGAAAACAAAAAGGACATCATACAACATAATTACAGGGGTACAAATTACAACCTATTCACAATGACAGAATATAAACAATGATTGTTTATTTATTTCAGGAGGCTCCGGTACAGATTGAGTCAATCACAGCAGATGATACAAAACTAAAAAAGGAAAAGAAACACAAAAAGAAACAAAAGACAGAACAAATTGAGGTACGTGTGTTTTCCATTTGTTTTGTGAGTATTCAGGTGATGCTTGACTGTATACTTGGGTGGGTTCATACATAAACCTCTTCTGCTAGCAATGATACAGTCTTCTAAATATAGATGTTTAAAGGGTCTGAACAACAAAATGCACAGAGAAATCTGTTAGTGAGAGGTTATATAGTATTTGTACAATTGAGATGTATTTATAATGGCAAACATGTGTCTGATAGTCGTACCTGTTTTATATGACAACAACTGATATTGCTCAAATAAAAATATATTTTATTTCAGGAGGCTCCAGCACAGGTTGTGATCACAGCAGAAGATAAAAAGCACAAAAAGGAGAAGAAACACAAAAAGAAAGAACAGACGGAACAAAGTGAGGTATGTGTGTTTTCCATTTGTTTCAGTATTCAGGTGAATTTTGACTTGTGTGGGTTCATACAGAAAATGTTACTTGTGCTGGAAATGATACAGTCTTCAAAACACAGATGTTTAATGGTGCTAAACAACAAAATGCACAGCATCTAAGACATGTTTGGAAGACAGTCGTTGGTGAGAGGAAAGACAGTTTTATTACTAAATTCATTTATGATGGCAAAGATTGTTTGGATGCTTGCTACATCCCTTGTGTTGGTGTCAGCTTTTCCTGGTTAGGATTCCTTCATTGTTCAGAAGTGTATTTGATCAGAATCCGGTTTATTGCCATGAAGGTGTCACTTTTAAGGAATTTCCATCGTTTTTTTGTGATTCAACACTAACAGTTCCACAGCCATTGGAGTCCTTTCTCTCACATTCTCCATTATTGATGTCTTTACACTGATGGCACAGTTTTTTATTTTTGTTGGAGTAGCCCAGTTTGTGGAAGGATGTTTGAGCCTGAATGTGCAGACTGGTTGGATCTGCAGCACAGAGTTTCCGTTAGCCGGTAATTACCGGACTTTAACCAGTAAAATATGCTGAAGACCGGAAAATCTAAATCCCTCCGGTCAAAATACTTTCCCCTTAGCACAATACCGCATCAGTTGCGCCACTTATGTGACAGACAAGAAGAGTATGTGACAGACAAGAAGAGTCAATTCTAATGTCTAACACGTAATATGGAGAAAGAGATTTCCTGTATGGGTTGATTGTGCGTTGATCTGTTGGTAATGCCTCGGGGTTCCGGTAGGCATGTAAACAAATGCATAATGCTGCGCTATACTTTGCGGCCTCACCCGGTTGCATAGCGACGCTTATTGTTTAGGTGTCTTGATAAGCAGGTAGTCATATCATTAGCTAGAACCAGCTAGATCTGATCGATCCGGACATAAACGCGAGTGAAGTCTAATCTGACGGGAGAGAGATCAGCAGACGAGTCGACACGCAGCTCTGCATGATCACCTGCAGCGGTGAGCGGAGCAAAACACACACTTCAGGTTAGAATATCACACGTAGCTATTTTAATGACCTCTCAAACTACCTGAACTAGTTATAGATATGTTTATTTCGGGTCACTCATTACTGGATCCGCGAGCTGCATGATACTGACGGGAGAGAGCGCTCCATTTATTATTCCCGTGTTATTATAAGTTACTGTACACTTTTAAATAATGCAGTTAATCTACTATAATTAGTTTGTTTAATATCGAATCATATCAATTTGTTTTAAAGCTCAATAAATAACGAAGACCTTTGACTGGCACTTTTCTCATTTTGTCCGGAAGTATTCAACTTTAACGGACACGTTGACCGGCAAAAACAAATTCTAACGGAAAGTCTGCTGCAGCAGGTTGCGTGGCCAGAGGAGCTCGAAGCTGATGCACGGAGACATGTTCCTGAGGCTGACCTGCGCAGCGTGAATCTCCTCCTCAGTTTATCCCGAAATGTCTCCCCGAGGAAGTTGTAGATGAGCGGGTTCAGGCAGCTGTTAGAAAACGCAGCGAGTCTGACAGCGTGGCCAGTCAGAGGGTAGTCCTGCCACAGCGTGCCGCCGTCTGCTCCCCCTCTCAGAAGTTGAACACTAACAAACACGTTCTCCGGGAGCCAGCAGAGGAAGAACACCAACACGGCTGCTGAGATCATCCTCAGAGCTTTCTGCCTGCGAGGCCTCGGCTGGGGGCCGCCCTGCACCTTCTGACTCAGCCCGAGCGCCTGTGCTATTCTCCAGTAGCACAGACCCAAGATGCAGAAAGGCAGCAGGAAGCCCAGCATCACCTCCAGCCACTGAATCTGCGATACATTTGCAAAGCAGAAGTGGAGTTCTCCCGCGTGCTGCGCTTGAGCTATGGCAAAAGGAAGCACGGTGAGCAGAGAGGAGGAGACCCAGATGAGGCAGCAGCTGAGGCGGGGATGAGGCATGCTGTGACCCATGGAGCCGGTCAGAGCGACAAAGCGGTCAAAGCTCATCCAGGTGAGGAAGAAGACGCTGCTGTACATGTTGCCCTGCTGGAAGAGGTTCATGAAGGTGCAGAGGCCCGGCCGGTCGTAGTAGCCCCGCTTCAGGTTGAACACCTCGATCAGAGAGTCAGCCACGAGGAGCAGGTCGGCCACGGCCAGGTTCACAAAGTAGAGGTCCGGGGCTGAGAGGCGGCCCCTGTCGTACAGGTTGACCACTAGGATGAGGATGTTCCCGATGAAGCCAACAGGGAACAGGAATATAATGTAGAGGCTGGAGAGGAAGAGGCTGATAATGTAATGCTGAGGATTTTCTGCCAGCAGGAAATCAGAGACGACTGCATTCGAGTCATTTATTTGAGCAGGAAACACGCTGTTGTCCACGTACATCGTTGTGTCCATATTATGTATTGCACTGTTGTGGTGATCTGGTGTTAGCAGTAGTTTTCCATCGTATTCGCCCCAGTGGAGATTGTGGTGTCATCTGTTTCCTCTTTGGGCGTCGTGGTCCTTTTGAAAGTGTAGTGATGGCCGCTCTTTGTTCTAGACAGAGAGGAGGAATGCAGTAAGTCAATGTTTTCATTTCCTTAAGAATTAGGTGTATTGAGAATTTGGGCTGCTTTACGATCTATATGATTATTTATCCTATTCCAATGGAATCTTACCGAGATGAATTCATATGTCGAGATGTCGTGATACACAAGTACGCTTTCTAAAGCAATAACAAGTGCATACAAATGTAAGTTTCTCATAACATTTGATGAGAAATACATACTTGTTTTTGGGTCCATCCACATAGTATATTTATGTCACGTAATAGCTGGAAATTCATATACTTAATTTTATACTATTTTATTTAAAACTGTAATTCTTGCAATCGAGTTCTTGATTAAATGAGAATTTACTTTACATTTCTCAATTATTTAATTCACACAGAAAATGATTTCCTATGTGGTTTGTTCATACTGTATAGTCAATTTATAATAATAATACATTACATTTATAAAGCGCTTTTCCTGGTGCTCAAAGCGCTAAGTAAAACAAAATAACAACAAAAGTAGAAAGTGCTAAGCTAGGTGGAATAAGGGCAAGGGGTTAGTTGATTAGGAGTTGAAGGCAAACATTTATGAACTGAATTACCAGAAAACATGGCATATTTGAATGCATATCGAGGATAGAAGATGTTGCTATGTTACACAGCCCTAGTGTGAATTAATAGGCTTTCAGGACGCAAAAAATATCAAATTTGCTTCAAAATTATTTCAGAGTGAAGATTCAGAGTATCCTTCTTTTGATAAAACATTGCAAAACTGGGATGTCTTTCTCTATAAATTAAATATAAAAAGCTTAAAACTTTCAAGAGTTGTGCTACAGTTGCCAGTTGAAGCAAATCTACTTTACATAATTTAACTCGATACAGTAAGACAGAAAAAGTCAGTTAGCTTCAATATAAATTATATTTGATTCATATATATTTTTTGAAGGAACCTACCTTGGTTTTCGTGCACTGCATTTCAGTTTTTCTAATCCTCCCTGTCCATACGGTGGTGACTTTGAAAGCAGGTGTCACAGTGAATCCAGAGAAGTGTTGTGGTACCACCCACCACTTACAGCAAGACACACACACACACACACACACACACACACACACACACACACACACACACACACACACACACACACACAGTATCTTTTGGGTAAACACAGAACTCTATTTTTTTGTCCTTGCTTTTGTTTGTTATACAGCATAAGTCACAATGAATATACCCGCTGTATTTCTGTTCATACTTATCATATGCATACATAATTATGTTAGGTTAGGACACTTGTCGAGACTTATACCAAATTGTGTACATGACTATGATTGTATTATGTTACAATATGTAAATATGGGAGTCCTGGGGATTCCTGGCAAAGAGAGAACAACCGTTTATATTTACACAAAACAAGAAGAAGGACAGGCAGGCTAGTCTTACTCCTTAAAACACAAAGACTTATTAAAGATAAGAAAAATGTTGAATGTTGAAGATTTGCTAAGTTAATGCTGTAATGCATCATATCTTACATTTTATATTTTTGTGATTGACCTACGGCATGATAGATCTTTGCCTGAAATGGCTGCTTTTGTGATTTAACACAGTGTGACTAAATGTGGCGCCAGCATCATATGCAACCAATCTTAATTTCCCTACTGGTCCCTCGTTTAACGCCACTGTGTGTTGGCACCACTGCAATATGTGATCCGTGCAGCTCAGTTATTCCTAGAACTCGTGCCCATATATTTCATGAAATGAGCCGTAAAGTTCAGAGTTTCACTTTGACTGGCTTGGTTTGGTTTTTGAACGGCTTTAGAAATAAGTACATGGAGAATATTGACACTGTTGAAAGAAACTTAAAACCTGACTTTTATTTTCCTGGACGAAATGTTTTCCTATGTTGCATTCTGGGAAACGGAGAGTTTTTTCCAGGCATTTTGAGTAAATGGGCTTTTGTGCATGACGTGTTTATGCAAACTGAGTCTGTTTTCGTGTCGTGTCAAAAGCAGGTTAACAAAATATAAAATTGCCACTACAACCAACAGTCAGTCCTTTTTAATGGTTTCATTCAGAGAGGAGTTATTACAACAACTTTATAAACATATTTTCATTTTTGCAACAGTGACTTAGCACTGAGGACTAAGTACATGTTGCACAATTTGGAATATGTGCACCAAAGGTTTTAAATTAAAATAGTACAAAAAAGGAAATTAAGAAATAGTTGGAAGCTAAAAAAGAGGAACATGCATGTAAAACATAAAAATAGTCATTTAAGAAACAAAAACATTTTAAAGATAGATTAAATATGTCAGATTCCGAAAGTTTGTTGATGCATCAGCAGAGTTTGTTGTCATATAGAGAGTTTTGTCCTCTATCACTCTATATCCTGTAGCGTGTCTGTGATCTCGATGTGGGGGGCTATGATGTTCCTGTTGGTCTGCGAGGCCCCTGGGCTCCTGCAGCAGTCCCTCAGCTGCCTCAGCGCTCCGTGGAGACTCTCTCTGCACGGCCGGTGCATGAGCAGCACGATCAGGAGGCTGGCGCTGCTCCCTGAGAACAACACCAACTCGGCCACCCTCAGAAACGCTTGCTCGTGGTAGCTCAGCCCCTCCTTCTCTAGCTGAGCTCCTCTCACCAGCACCACGCTGTAGAAGAGCTGGCAGAAAAACATGACCACAGTGACCGTCAGGAACACGGGACCCTCCTCGGAGCCGGAGAGGAAACGTCTTCTGGATTTCCACTGCCGGACGCAGCCAGCCATGAGAAGTCCCAGCTGGAGGAGGTAGGGAATCAGGAAAGCCAGGCACAACCTTGTGGTGGCATATGACACACCATCACTGACTGGATCCATAAAACAATCAGCTTCTACCTGCATACCGTCTCTGGGTCCTCGAAGCCCAGCCAGCATCAGAGCAATCAGAAAAGAGGTCAGGCTCACCAAAGCCCCGCAGACCCAGGGCTTCCTCAGCAGGGCGTGGGACGGAGGGTCCAGGGTCAGGACGTAAGCCATGAGCACCAAAACGAACAGGCTGCAGAGAGAGACTGTGTTTATGGTGAAGGAGAGAGCTGCACAGCCCAAACCTGTGGTGTGCAGGTAGTGAGGAATGTACACCACGACGTGCAGAGAGAGGAGCAGAAGCAGCAGCTGGAGGCCACAGAAGGCCCAGAGCAGACGGTTGAGCCAGGCCAGCCGTTTCAGCGCTCTGTACGTCTGGATGAAGCTGTAGAACAGGAAGCAGCCCGCCACGAAACTCAGTGCCGCCAGGAAGCTGTAGATGTAGTTCGCCCTGGAGGTTATGTCCTGGGCTGCAATTTTGTCTAAGTCATAAGGGTGGACTGTGGAGGTGTTTAGGATGGTGTCGAAAACCGGAGTTGTGGTGTTCATCCCGGTTGGGACCCAAACCTCGCTTTGGTTAGACTGGAAATGAAAAGAGAAAACACCCAGTGAGGACATCCTGTGCTCTTCAGCATCACCCTCCACTGTTTGTCAAGCAGTTCCTCCCATCGGGGGAGAAAATACATCTAGAGAACTATCTGCAAAGTTCAGATCATTTGGATACTTAGTATTTATCACCAGTCCAGAAGTTTTTTTTGTGCAAAACTAGTGAAATACATTTTAGTTCTACCACTTCTGAACCATTACACGTGTAGAAGTGAATACAACTTATCTGCCTATGAATCATTAAATGAGTTCTTCACAGGAACTCTTACAACATACAGCAGGGCATTTCCATCCTAAATCACATAAAATAAGAGCTACTCTGATAGTGATTTATTATAGATCTCTAAAAAATGACTAGATTTAGTAAAAAGTTTAGTTTCTAAACTCTTTTCTACGACCACATGTTTGAGTTAGCGAGTCTTTGTCTGCTCCCCCTCTAAGTAACCGTCTGCTCTGTAACAACACATGTTTCCACTTACCATTTTTGCTTCCGTCACCGCCTCGTCTTCTGTTTTGTCTCCACCGGCCCCGCTGTTCCACTCAAAGCTCTGAAAAAGATGCTCGTTGGTCGGACACAGCTGCTCACCGTGAAGGACTTTTTATATTTCTTTGGGTGATACCTCGATAGCATACTTTCAGAATGACTTCGTGGCCATGTGATCAAATCTTACCTCCCCTCCCTCTTTTTTTTTTTTTTTCATCACCGTGTAGACTGAGATCCGTTAAATCAGAGCATACTGTGCCCCTTGTTTAACTTCCTCTGAGCCTTAAACACAGTCTTTAAACTGTGCTGTCGGTACTGGAGCCTACTGCAGTGAAATGACTTTAATTTGGTCTCTTTATTTTTCTTTAGATTAAGTTTAGCATAATTTGCAGAGCATCAGTCATTCTGCAGACAAATGAGGAGCTAGACAATGCATTTAACTTGTTTCAAATTTAGATCCTATTTATTTTCCTTTGTGATATTGTTGCAAACAGAAAAGTTTAGCAGTGAGGAAATTGAAAAACATTTTTCTCACACGCTTTACACCCATGTTTATTTTGATACAGTGCAAGTGCGTGCTTTACATGCAGCGGTAGAGGGATGTTGCACACCACAGCGTAAAGTGTGTGATGTCAGGAAACAGCCCTCTGACCTGCAGCGCAACAGGAAGTGATTCAGACTCAAACAGCACTTTAGCATTCACTTGTCAATATGCCTTAGCAAAACAAGATGTCTAATTTATTTTTACATTTTACTGTAGAAATACAATTTCAGATATGTCATGCTTCAAGCATTAGCCCTGCATTGACCCAGGAAACTGACCAATACTGAAAGTTGGCAGGAAATGGCTGTTCAGTACACAAACGTGGAATTATAGTTCTGACATTTCTTCTTATCAGTCAATCACCGCACATGTTATTTAGGGTTGTTTCATTTTGCTTTACACAAATGCAGAAAATGATAACATTACATTACATGACATTTATTAGACGCTTTTATCCAAAGTGACTTACATACATTGAGTACTGTGGACAATCCCCACAGGAGCAATTTGGGGTGAAGTGTCTTGCCCAAGGACACAACGACATGCTGACTGCAGTGGGACTCGAACTTGCTACCCCCTAATTCGAAGTCCAGCACACTACCCACTGAGCCACAGCCTCCCTAAGGGTCTAAAAAGGAAGGTCTGTTAATGTAGATAACTCCCATGAGCCTTTGTTTTGCCTCGACAGATTCCTGATCCGCCCAATGAGCTGGAGGGAGAGGAGGACCTGAGCCCCGAGCAGAAGAGGGTCATGGAGAGGAAGATGAAGAAGGTCATGAAAAAGGAGGAAAAAAAGCGGATTAAAACTGAGGGAGAGACCGCACCGAAAACTGAAGCGGCATCTGGACCCACTGGTCCTCAGCAGGCCTTAGTGTACCTCACCTGGTAAGAGCTGCTCTTGTTTAGCACAGGACAGGTGCATAATGTCAAATAGTAAACGATCAGTCCATGTATCCTCTTTACCAGAAAGCCCGGAGAAGATGGCTCAAAAACTATTCACATATATAGTGTTAACATTTATTTTTAAGGTATTTAAGCTATGATGTTGATCCACAAGACAAAACAAGCTTTGAAAACCATCCTTTTAAACCGTTTATTTAGTGCTGATGGTACCGAATATGAAGTATATCTGTTACATTTCACAGCAAAATCACATGTAATCAACAAAAAAATGTAATTCAATACAGCATCTGACGAGAAATACCACTTTAATAATGTACATTACTCATGGTAAGATCAGAAGTGTGACCTTTTGTCTTTGTTGTGGGTGTTGTTCGTGGTGAATGTGTTGAATCAGATTTTAAATGGAAATCACACACAAAGTTCAGCATACTAGTCATAAGGAGTAATAACAAAAATATGAAAACGTTTTTAAAGACTGGAAGAAAAACAACAATCCCTGAAGTCTTATATTGGATTGAGATGCATTAACTTTAAAAGATGGTGTTCACCAGAGAGGCAGATCTCTCATTGTGGGAGGTGTATGACTCAGTTTGGTTGAGATTGACCCAAATCAGGGACTTAAACTCAGGCTAGCTCACCCTTTTACCACTTTGGTTTTGACTAGTCTTTGTCCTATCTGTCTTTTGTGATACGATAATGCAACAGTACATTTCTGGAGCAGGTTTTAAGGTCAGGGTTCTTCCAATTGTTTTGCATATGCAAGGGCAGCACAAAGTAAACGCTGTGAAGCAACCCAGTATAATAACACATGCTACGAACTGTGGTAAACAAAAACCAACACCTTTCTCGTAACTCAACTCGCTCTGGTTTTGTCTTTTGCAGCTGGTCTGAAAACCGTGCGGAGTGGAAGTTCCAGAAGATCAGGCAGACGTGGTTACTGCAGCACATGTTTAACTCCGAACAGGTAAAATAACACGGCGTGGTGATGATGGGGGGATTTCTAGCAGTTTAGGTTCGGAGTAAGAGCGATGTTGACCTCAGAGCGAGCTCTTCCTGTTTGATTTGTTTGTGAGTTACACCCACTGTAAAATATAATGAGCCGTTTTCATGTGCCCAAAGTCCCAGGAAGAAAGACAGGCCATCGGTCTCAGTCTTCATAAGGGAAATAAAATGATTAATTTCTGATGACATTATATATATATATATATATATATATATAGAAACCTTAGTTATCACATCTAACAGAAGGATCATTAGAAAAGGTTTCTGTTGTATACCTAAACCATTTTTATCTTTTTTCTTTAAAATAAGACTCTTCCATTTAGGGATAATTATGTTATTAAATATATTTATCTTTCTTTAAAAAATATAATATTTGAACTTACAGACAACATGACTCATGATCATAAATGACTCTCTCTCAGGTTGCAGATGAGAAGTTCTCCGTGCTGCTGGAGTACCTGGAGGGGCTCCAAGGAGCAGCCAAAGACACGACGGTGAAGAAGGCCTTGGCGCTGGTCGAAGAGTCGGGACAGGCACCAGAGGACAAAGATGTCCAGCAGAGGGCACACAGAGCCAGAGAAGTCATCCAGCTGCTCTCATAACCCTCCACCATCACACATGAACTCCACAAGAGAAAGACTGAAGCATGTTCGTGGGCCAGTGGACTGAATGACCCCTGATTATCAAGCTAAAACCCGTAGTTTCTGCACCGGCCCTTTAAGGAAAAGATGCATTTTGATCCAATAATCAATCTATCTAGGTTAACCTTTCTTTCCTCATTTGACATTCCTTGCGTGTGTGTCATTGCCTCACCCAAATGCTTTCATATAGTATAACATTCTCAAGTTTATTTTTAATTACAAATAGCTTTTTGCACCGTTGTGGACAGATGAGTAGAGATGTAAACCCCCCTAAGGATGCAACGGAAAGATGAGAGTAAGAAGTCTCAGGAATGTTTGTAGTCGAGACATGTTTATACGTGTCAGGTCCATAATCTATGAAGTCACTGATGAGAATAACTTTCTCATCCACTCGAGGTATAAGCATGATACATGTGTTTTGGAGCTCCAGCCCTGTAGTCCATGTTCAATACATAATAATACATTACGTGTGTGTTTAACTACTCATTTGTGTAGACTCTGTTTTCCCCGCAATTCACATACAGTCTATCTATGCCCTCAACAGATGTACAGTAGGTATAGGAGAAGCAGTGGCGTCTTGCACTACACACACTTAAGAGTTTTGACTCTTAATTTTAGGAAGGAAACAGAATCTCTATTTGTAATTTTAAGCTGTTGACATCACTTCCTGTATTATTATAAATGTATCCAAATACAGTACACTTAATATTCAAAGACATTTAAATAAGTTCCTCTCACTGTATCAAGACACACACAAAAATATCACCATATGCTTATTTCTTTCAAGTTTTTTTTTACCATTACTCTTGTCTTTTGGTCTGACACACATTTAAGTTATTTAATGAAATGCTTAATGTCCAGTTCATTTATCCTGTTATAGATGTTTTCTGATGTACCTTCTACCTGGAGCAGGACATCCAGTTTCTGTATGCAGTAACCACACAAGTACAGTACAGAATAAAAATCTTTACCTGCAAGAGTTTTCAAGGACTCCATTTTTCTCTTCTCTCAAATCTTTGTTAAAAAAAATGTTTATTTCTCAATATGCTGCATGTTGACAGAATTTCCTTCATTAACAAGACTGATGAGAAGTCCTCGAGAGATCCAGCTGAGGGTCATTACTCCTAAAAAAAAAAATCTGCTAAAGTCAGAAGTATGTAGCACAGAAATGAGTTTTTCTCAGTGTCACTGTTAAGTCCCTTCAGCAGTGACTGCAACATTGTCCAACAACTGTCTGTGTTGCTTGCATCGATAAAAGAAGGTGACTAGCTCTGGGAGATTTATCACAGCTGATCAAGAAGGCCTTGGTCTCCTCGTGGGTGTTGCTCCTTCACTGTTGTACTTGGTGGGCCTTTTGGGTCATGTGCTGCATAAAGCAAAGACATTTCTGAATTATTCCGGGGTATTGACATTGATAACACTTAAAGTAGTTAAGACAGGCTGCTTGAATTCACTTACTTTGCGCTGAATCAAAGGGAATGTTGTGTTGAGTGAGGAGAGAGCGCAATCTTTTAACCTCTTCTTGCTGTTTTTCGAGATCCTGTATGAAACATTAAGGAAATACAGATTTTCTGTCACATTTAAAACAGTATTGTTATAATCATTTATCTATTTAGCAATCAAACAAATGTACTCACCTCTGTACATTTCTGTAAGGAGTTGTGTGTTCCTGAATCAGCTACAACTTCTGGTAGCTTTATCTTCACCTTTTGGCTCTTCAGGAGACCGGCATCCTCAAAAATATCCTTTAAAAGGTTGTTGTATCCCTGCATCAAACAGACATTGTGTGTCAGTTTCAAGAACATATGACTACAACTTGATTCGAATGGTAACAAGATATATATGTATGTGTTAGATTCACTTTGGGAACCCTTAATGCCCTTCTTAAGCTTGCAAGTGATCAGCCTAACAGTTTTTTACCTGCTCAGTAATGAGTCCTTCATAGCGTGCCTGCTCAGCCTCATCCCATTCTTTTTGGAGCGTTTCACTCAGTGTTGGGTACACTTAAAAAAAGAGCATAAATATGATAATATATCACTATCAATTACACTGACTTGCAGCGTCAGATATTTATTTTTGTCTTACCTAAAAGCGAATGTGGATGGCAAACAAGTGGAGTCTCAAATGTGAGCGAGTACACACAGGTACTGGGCTCTGAGACTTGAGAGAGCTTGCTGCTTGCACTGCAGACAAAAATCACCTACAAAAACATGAAGAGAAACTATTTATAAGACACACTTTACAATGTATTTATTGTTACAATGAATTTGAGTTCATGTATAAATGAAAGATTTGGCCAATTAGGAAGGAGTGTAAAAACAAAACACGTGTTCATATTGTGGGTAAAGTAGTCTTTTAACAAATGTATTTATTAGGTTATTAAGGTTTATTATTTCCTAAAGCTTTACTTAATTATATTTAAGAAGAAACACAGACATAGGAGAAGTCAGTGGGAGCTCCTTATTCTGTTAAATGTAAACCAGAAAGAGTTTAAACATTTGTAGCCCCACTAACCTTTGTTTCCCTGTTTCTCGTTCCACAGGTATCCCCATCTCTCATCCACATGCCTGTGAAAGAGTTGTTTACCATTTCCCACTCCTGCCAGATCCTGTAACACATATGCAAAAGTCATGAGTAATTCAAATATTGATATTCCTTATAAAAGGTAAATGGGTGTGTAAGGGAAGCGTATCTTACCCGAGTATCCCACTGTAAGCATTCCATCTAAATGACTGCTCATGTTGGGTGATGTTGTGAAATGGACAGAATTCATATTTATACCTGCAAAATAACCAAACACACAAATACAGTGTTATTGTTTTGTATTTGAAGCTGGGTCCTTGTACAGAACCAGCAGAAAGGCGGTTTGTTTTGGATGTAAATTACTTACGTTGACTCCGTATAAATGAAGCACTTTCCAGCGAGCTGATGAAAATGTGCCGGGCCTTAAGGAAGATATGTATAAGAATATGGTAAATAAATTCAATCTGATAGAGTAGGTCGACAGAAAACATCTTGATTAGATGTCAACATCTAATATTTGATCCTTTACTTTACAACATGTAATCACACACAGGATTAAATCAAATGTAGGCTTTAAATAATGTCAAATTATTATACCAGACACTGGACATGGGGTCGCTTTAGGCTGTAGTCTGCTTCCCTGAGACAGAAAAGGATTGTTCAACCTAAAGAGAAACACAGCACATATCAGTTATAAAGGGGCTAAATTAAACAAGGTGCACAATGGGATAGATGTGTTTTTAGTTGACTTACCCAAAAGTGTTTGGCTCCTCCACTATCTTCATTTTACCGGCCAATCCATGGTTAACTGTGTAGAAAAACAGGTCGACATCAGACACACCATCCCACCAGCAATACAGCGCATATGGTTAGGTATTACTAAAATAAAACAACTTAGATTCAGCGGATCGATAAAGTACTTACTGAAAAGAGAGGCACAGACCACCAAAATCCTTAATAAAGCATGTATTCCGTTACACAAACAGTGCATGGTTGTTATTTGACTGACTAAAATGTGCTATCGTGTTGCTTTCTACATTTCCTACTTAGGTGTTCGCTGGTCAGATGACAGACCACGTGATCAAAACAAGCTTTGCGCATGCGCGGTGGACTGTAATACGACATGCTTTGTATGAGTAGCTGTAGCTAACTAAACTTTATTTTAAATGGTGTAAACATAAGTTCAGGTTTATACCAGTTGTATTTCAAAGATTTGCTTTAACGTGTGAATGGTTTACACGCAGTTAAAATACAAAACGTTTACTTTTTGCTACATAAATTAGACAAACTGGTGCCAGTGGAATAGCTAGGTAGCTAGCTAGCTAATGTGAAAGTAAACAGATTCAGGTTAGTTAAATGGAGGCTGTTATCTGACAGTAATTTACAAATTTAGCTGTCCACTAGTTGCAACATGGGGAAAAAGAAACAGGGCAAGCCTGTGCGCACATCTGAAAACAAAGGCAAAGAAAAAAGGCATAAGATGAAAGGAAAAACCTTGGAGACCTTTACAGAAGAAATGCACACTGCTTTTGACGGTAATTATTGAACTATTCATATTACAAAATGATGTTTTAACTATGTTGCTTGCCTCATCTTTTACATGTGTGCTACAATACTAAAATGTCCCAATGTACAATGGTTATCCAGTTTGAAAAGTTAATATTGAAGACAAATGTAAAATAGGAAAACACCCCTTTTAAATATTTTCCATTATAATATCTAGTAAGTAAATAGTAATACACTGGTTGTCCATCACTGTCATTGAGGAATAATGTGAAAACAATAAACACCCTTAAGTGTAAGTATCTTGTAGTTAGGGCAAGAGTGATCACACTGCAACATAATGACACTTTATCCTCTGTCACTGTGTTTTTCAGCAAGTCATCACGTAGAGAAGGGAGCAGAGGCCCCTCAGATTAAACTGCCTTGTCCACTTGCCATGTGGGAGTTGGGTCACTGTGATCCCAAGCGCTGTACCGGAAGAAAGTTGGTACGCAAGGGCTTCGTACGAACCCTGCGCCTCAACCAGAGATTCAATGGACTCATACTGAGTCCAATGGGCACAAAGTATGTGACCCCAGCAGACAGGTGTGCATTTAAAAAAATCATTATAACACATCATGATGATTCATAAGAAAAGCCATAAGATGCAACATATAACAGTTTTTGTGTTATTTAATAGCATAGTGAAAAAATAATTAATACATTTTTTAAGTTATATTAATGACCATTATACCATTATTTGTGTTTCATTATTTTTCTTTATTATGATCCATTGATAATACAATTGTTAGTGATTTAACCTTTGTTATGGACCTTTATGCACAGGGAGATAGTGGCTCGAAGTGGGCTAGCAGTGATTGATTGTTCCTGGGCTAAACTGGATGAGACTCCCTTCAATAAAATGGTCGGAACATATCCCAGGTTACTGCCATACCTCGTAGCTGCAAACCCCGTCAACTACGGCAAGCCTTGCAAGTTGTCCTGTGTTGAGGCTTTCGCTGCAACGTTCTGCATTGTTGGTAAGGCCAAAGCTTTCGTTTTTTTGTACTGTATGGTTTTTCTGACTACTTTTATTATATACTGTTAAAAGTTACGGCTGTGAAACTCTAACAAACTTTATCTGATTTTACAGGTTTTGAAGAACTAGCAATGCTTTTGTTGGAAAAATTCAAGTGGGGGACAGGGTTCCTGGATCTGAATAAAGTTCTGCTGGAGCGCTATGCTGCATGCCAGTCAGAGGAGGAGCTGCTATCTGTGGAAAAAGACTTTCTCACCGCTAAACCAGAGGAGGATGACTTTGGTAAAATGGGAGAGAGAGAAATAAAATGGGGTCCCATCCAGTGTTTCCCTAAAAATGTGTGTAGCAGAGTTGGTTTGGGTCATTTTGGTTTTAGTCCCACATCTGTCCTCATTTTAGTCTGGGTTTGGCTTAAGCTTTACAATACATCATATCAATTACATTTTATTTGGGTGAAATCTCTGCTTTAAATTAAAGAATAAAGAGTAACTGCATCCGAGGAACTAAACTAATTTATATTAATGTTATTCTATTTTATATATACTGTATTTTTGCTATTCTATGGTGACGCACTACTGCTGAATTATCATTTGGAAACATTGGTCTCATGCATACAGTTGGGATGTGAAAATCATAAAACATATTTCTTATATTTCATAAAACAAATAATTACAAAAATAAAGAACATTTTATGTTATGATATCTGACCTATATTTCTAGACTGCTTTCCCCAAATGTTTGAACACTGCAGAATTGTTTCCTAAACTCATCAATAATTAGACAAACTTGCTTTGTGGATTTGATTGTGATTCATCTGAGTAGCTGAACCAGTCAGAGATGTGGGCAGTGATTCAGAAGTCTGAAACCAGGATAATTGTTTCCAGCATGTCTAGAAAATGGCCCCGTACACAAAGAATGATGCATTTGCTCAGTTATGACCTGTCTTGTTGAACTTATTTTCTTCTAATTGAAAGCTATTCATCTTTTTTGTTCACAGATCCATTTGATGTTGACTCTGGATTAGTATGTGGGAATCTCAACAGACGTGTGTGGTAAGCATTTAAACCAAAAAAGTATTACATCTATCAGAGTGAGGTAATCCCTTAGATACACTGTTTGCATACTTTGTTGGGATATATATGATGATAAATCCTTTATCACTACTGATTCAGTTTAATTTGTTTATCATTGGTAAGGTTACTAAGTTCTTTATTTCTGTTTTAGTGCCCCTGAAGATGATGATTCTAGTGAAGATACAGACAGCTCAGAGGAGGAAGAAGAAGAGGATGGAGAAGGACAAAGCAAGAGTGAGTCAAGAACAGTGTCACATCATGAAGATGAAAAAGAGGATGGAGAAGGAAAAAGCAAGAATGATTCAAGAACAGTGTCACATGAAGATGATGAAGATGATGAAGAGGAAGAAACTGAATACAATTCATGAAAATAAAGCATATTTAATCTATGGATCTTTGTATTCTAATACAATGACTGGCATAACTTTTTCAAATCTCATGATGCATAGAATAGATTTTGGCATAATAAAATAAAAAAATCTGAAATAAATTGTATGTTTGTTTGAATGTAAACACAGGCTAATTAATTTAGTATAAGGTCTATATGGGATACATGTTGATCACAGTTTCAGTTGGATACACATGTTTTTATAAATGCAGACCTCTATAAAGAAGTTGAGGCAGCCTGAGTAGCAGTGGTGTAAAGTAACTAAGTACATTTGCTCAAGTACTACATTTAGTAGAATGTTATGGTACTTTACTTGAGTATGTCACTTGTTTGCTACTTTGTAATTCTACTGGAATTCAGAGGTAAATTGTGTACTTTTACTCCACTGCATTTATACATTTAGTTACTTTGCAGATATTGATTAATAATGTGAAATATAATCAACATTTAAAAAGGACTTAACTTACACCTGGAGTAACATTTACAAGCTACCATGCAGCATACAAAGTCATTACAACTAGGTGCACCTTCACTATATTTGGTAAACATTATTGCATCGATAATTATAATCAAAATGTATATTATTCTGAAATGGGCCAATCTGCATAATGAGAACTTTTACTTTTGCTACTTTAAGTATATTTTGAAACATATTATAGTACTTTTACTTGAATAACATTTTGAATGCAGGACCTTTTCTTGTAACAGAGTATTCCTACACTCTGGTAGTTCTACTTTTACAAGATCTAAGTCCTTCTCCCACCTCTGCTAAGGAGTTAAAATGTTCTAAACATACCTGTAGATAACTCGATACAATACATCATGCAAAGATAGTCTGTATGCAATGTTAACTGTTATTTAAAATATCAACTAACTGCGGCTGGATTTCTCTGAGTAAGATGAAGTTCAGTAGGTTGTAAATGTGTTGAGGGGGGCGGACACAGCGGGACTCTCCTCTGCTGTCCTGCGGTAACATTGTTGTGGAACGACGTCACAGCTCGAAAATGAAGGCGCAGAGGCAGCCATTACTGGAGCTTCTCTAATTATTTTATTCCAAATAAATACTCGTGGAAAACTCCCATGGCAAGAGCTACAAGTCAGCTGGTGAGTGTTGCAACTTTAACACGAATAACAGTTCGAAGCCGGCACTGAAAATGTACAGTGTGGGGGCTGTTTGACAACAAATAGTTACGTGGGGCCTTCATGTGAAGAGCGCTGCTAGTTTAACGTTACGACTCGCTAGCAACGTTAGCATGCTAATGTTGGCTAACAACACCAAAATGTTTCCTACGTTAATCGAGGTTGTCTAACACCTGGCTTGATCCATTATGAAAGGTGTATTGAATTATTTCGCGTTGGTTTAGTGGTTATTAACGCTTGCTGTTGGATGTATAGGATGTGTGACCATAACCCCCTTGGTTCGGTAACGTTATCTGTTGGCTGACGTTAGCTAAACATGTTCGCGCTTTCGAACGATGCTTGCTAACATGCTAACATTAGCTTGACTGCGATCCACCTTTTAGTTTAGGAGACAGTTAGCTTTTTAAGGTTATGGTTTTGTAGTTCGACTGTCAACCCATTAACTTCCACATTTATATACACACGATGGCACTCTAAATTCGACAAAGTAACATCATGTGAAAACGACACAAGGTTTTGAAGTTACTTGTGTTACCTGGCGTGCTAACGTTAGCTAATTGACTGTTAGCGTTAAGTTTATAACTCGCTGTCAGTGATGGCCGGCGTTATTTGACAAGGCAGCAGGAGCTAACGATAGCTAGCAGGCATTAGTTAGCAGGGAAAGTTCGCACAGGCCTGTTGTTACGTTCAGGGTTAGGTTAACGGTAGCTGACATTTTATATCGACCACTGCATGGTTGACCAATCGTACTGGGTCAGTAGATAGTTATACGACCGGTTGGCAACCATACAGTATAGTCCGGATAAGGCAGCTAAATGGCCACACCTTGGTTTTGAATGAGAAGAAGCTAGGCCAACAGAAGTAACTAAGAGTTGTTAGCTGAACAACACTCAGCACTGACTGTTACAGTAAGTTAAAAATAACCAAGTGCGGTACAAGCACCACACAGTTTGTTGGAAAGCACAACCTGTCGCCAGTGGTGTAAAGTAACCACGTAGATTTACTCAAGTACTGTACTTAACTACAATTTTGAGTTACTTGCACTTTACTTGAGTATTTACATATTATTCTACTTTGTATTTCTACTTGACTACAATTCAGAGGTAGATCGTGTACTTTCACCACACTATATTTATGTAATACCTTTCAATTTTGAAATTGGATACACCTTTAACACTCTAATGCATCGATATTTACCATCAAACATGTGATATATATTATTTATAGGCCAACCTGCATAATGACTACTTTTATTTTGGTACTTGCAGAATATTGTGATACCAATACCTTTCTACTTTTACTTGATTAACATTTTGGTTACAGGACTCTTACTTGTAACCGAGTATTCCTACACTGTGTTAGTTCTACTTTTACTTAAGTACAAGATCTGAGTACTTGTTCCACCTCTGCCTATCGCTGTATGTTATCTTTGAGTCTTCAACAATCATTTGGTGGGTTTCTCGTCAGTGCTTGTTTGTGTTAGCTGCCATGTCAGCTTTCACATGAAAGCAGTAACTTTGACATAGTTTATACAACTTTAACACTGGAGGGTGGGACCACCGGGCTCAGAAGCGGCTTTTCCAACAGTCGTTGCCTGTCCTTATCAACTCTAGACTTTGTTCCTCAAGTGGTCTCACTTTAAAGTGTATATTTAAGTTGCTATATCCTCACAAGAGTGTCAGTTGCACTACATTTGAAAGGGCAACCTTGGAAAGTGGTTTTACTCTATCCAGATCCTCTATGCCCTATCTCTTCTAGTGATTTCCTAAAATGATCATATTTTATATTGAGTTTTTCACCAAGTCCGCTATATTTCTCAAGAGACTCCTTCAGCCACATGGGGAACAACATATAACTGATATATTCTTAATGTCCCCTCTCCTGTTTCAGTATGATGTTGTGCCCATTCAGCCCAGCGTTGTCATCTGTTCCTGCTCGCATCCATCAATGGTAAGAAATCACCCTGACTCCTGCTCGCCACTTGCTATCCCGGGCGCAAGCAGTAGCCACTGTCCCAGCATGGAGGGCTCAGAGGCTCGTGGTGTAGGAGCGTCCGCAAGCAGCCAGGGCTCGGACCTCCGCGCACAGCCGGCTGCCCAGGCCCCTCAGCCACGCAAGAAGAAGCCGGAGGACTTCAGATTTGGCAAGATACTGGGAGAGGGCTCCTTCTCTACGGTATGTAACCTGCATTCCTCTTTGCGTTTGAATTATACCTGGGTAGATGTTGCTACATGCTCCTTTTGATTGATGTCCTTGGATGAGTCATCCTCAGTTCATTCGAGTGGAGTTGACAAAACAGGCTCTGGAGACGTCAAGTAATGTTTTTTCTTCTTCTGTTTTTTTTTTTTATCCCTAAGGTTGTTCTGGCAAGAGAGCAGGTAACAGCGAAAGAATATGCAAGTAAGTATAATGCACCAGCTTTTTGTAAATGACACTTTATTATCAAGATGGGAAAATTGCTGCATGTTATTTTTGACTAAAATATCCTGACTTTTCCTTTCCTCTCTTCCAGTTAAGATTTTAGAGAAACGCCATATTATGAAGGAGAACAAAGCCCAGTACGTGAAAAGAGAAAGGGATTTGATGTCAAATCTAGATCATCCATTCTTCGTCAAGCTGTACTTCACATTTCAAGATGATGAGAAGTTGTGTATCCTTTCAACACTTTGGTCAAGTTGTGTGGCATACTAACAATTTACCAGTTATTGAATTGTTTTGTGACTGATTCTAGTAATACAATTGTTCCTTAACTAGCTTTTCTTAGATTTTGGTCTCAGCTACGCCAAGAATGGAGAGCTCCTGAAATACATTCGCAAAATTGGTTCTTTTGATGAGACCTGTACTAGATTCTACTCGGCTGAAATAGTTTGCGCTCTAGAATACTTACACAATAAGGGGATAATACACAGGTGAGACTTTTTTTTTTACTTGTGTTGTATCATTCACAAACCCTTTGAGCCTTTGTCCCAAATAAGTTACAACTGGTTTGTCCGATTTTTCAGAGATCTGAAACCAGAGAATATTCTTCTGAGTGAAGACATGCACATCCAGATAACAGATTTTGGGACGGCAAAACAGTTATCATCAGACAGTAAACAAGGTATAACAACAATCTTGATTTGACTTCTCGGTGTAACAAATAACTGTATTTGCGACGTGAGTTTAGCATTGTATATTCTGTGAGCTTGAGAAAGTTAAGAATCCCTTTTTTAACCATTTATTTGCATTATTTGGCAGCGAGAGCAAACTCCTTTGTCGGAACAGCACAGTACGTGTCTCCGGAGCTGCTAACAGAGAAATCCGCTTGCAAGAGGTAGGAAGTTTGAATCACATGCTAATCATTGTTCTCTTTTCATTTTTGCCCAATAATGGTCGCATCTCATTTTTAACCTTATTCCTCTTATCTGTTTTCCCTTTTCTAGCTCTGACCTCTGGGCGTTGGGATGTATTATCTATCAGCTGGTGGCTGGTTTACCACCGTTCAGAGCTGGGTAAGTATTTTATGGGGGGATTTTATGATCACCGCTCAGTTAATTGTAATAATGTCATGCTTAAATAAAGGGCTGGCTGTGTGGTTTTGCTCTATTAACCATTGAAGATTGCTGTTAAATGTTATTTAAAATGCAAAAAAATACTACGAAAGCCAACAACCTTCCCCAGTATTTAGCCAAAACACTTCCTTAACAGTCTCCTTTTTTTGTTCTTTTCTTCTCGTGTTTCATTCCTTGTAGAAATGAGTACCTAATATTCCAGAAAATAATAAAGCTGGAGTATGAATTCCCAGAGAAATTCTTCCCCAAAGCCAAGGACCTCGTCAAACAGCTTTTGGTAGGCCATCAAGAACCACGATTCATGTCTCTCAAATCTAATTTAATGTTAGTAATATCCGTGTTGATATTAATTGTGTACATATGGTTGTCAGCTGGGGTTGGTTAAATACTGGGCAGTGCTTTTCTAGTGAATGGAAACACATGTTGCATCTGTTTTCTCCTCAGTCACTTGACCCTTCCAAGCGGATTGGGTGTGAAGAGATGGGAGGGTACGACCCTCTGAGGCGGCACCCCTTCTTCGACATCATCTCCTGGAGTGACCTACACCTACAGACTCCCCCCAAACTCACCCCCTACCTGCCAGCCATGTCTGAGGATGATGAGGACTGCTATGGAAACGTAAGATGTTTGATTATGATTCACCCTTTTTTAGGTCCATTGTTAGGTTTGATTCTTTGTTGTGAAATTGATGATGAACAAATGGCAAAAAATAACAATATTTTCTCATTTTGAAATCGCAGTACGATGACCTCCTGAGCCAGTTCAGCAACATGCAGGTGGCCCAGTCCAGCTCATCACACTCCCTGTCGCCACATGAGTCCACGCCCCCTCAGAGGTCCAGCAGCAACATCGAGCAGTACATCCACGACCTGGACAATAACTCTTTTGAGCTGGACTTGCAGTTCACTGAAGAAGAGAAACAGCTATTGCTGGACAAACAGACCACTGGAAACCCCTGGTAAACCTCCTCCAACATGTGCATTACAATGCTGTTATTTCATTTTTTTTTTAAATATAAATAATACTTGCATGAAAGTCCTGCTCATGTTCAAGAAATATGGAGCAAAGTTGGATCATAATGTTCATTGGTTGAGGGATAATTAATGTTTTAATGAAAGTAAGTGGGTGTCAGTAATTCACTGTTGCTTCATCCCACAGGCACCAGTTTGTGGAGAATAACCTGATCCTGAAAATGGGCCCGGTAGATAAACGAAAGGTGGGTGTGAATTCTAGGCCGAATAAATCATATATTTATTGTATTGATGTATGTTTATCATGTATTTTTATTACATTTCAAACTGCCAGTTGGATTATAGAGAAGCTGTGTTCTGCATTAAAAATATAAACAGGTTTTTCTAGTTAATGTTGACTCAGCATAAATGAAGTCATCTCCCATGTTATTGCTCTAACTGATAGCAGATAGGAAGTAAGGGGGAATTCCCTGTGCTGAGGAGAGTCTTTTTGGCCTCATAGCCCCCTCTGTTGGTGAACTAATGTCTGGAGACCTTCCTTTGCAGGGTCTGTTTGCTAGACGGAGACAGCTGCTTCTCACTGAAGGACCACACCTGTACTACGTGGATCCTGTAAACAAGGTCCTGAAAGGGGAGATTCCTTGGTCCTTAGAGCTCCGCCCTGAGGCTAAGAACTTCAAAACCTTCTTTGTTCATACGGTAAACAACTCTTTCTGCTGTCCTTCCAGTATGTTTTCCTCCAGCGGCATGTTGAGACGTGCCTACTGATTAGATGTCCCTTTCATGTTGTTTAGTTTTTTAACATTTTTTTTTTCTTGCAGCCTAACCGAACATACTATTTGATGGACCCCAGCGGAAATGCTGACAGATGGTGCAAGAAGATCCAGGAAGTGTGGAGAAAGATCTATCAAAAGCACCAAAACCCCGGCCTATAGGAGCACAGTTCCTCTTGTGGCCACTCCTCTTTTAGCTCTGAGGCCAATCACTGAGCAGAGTAACACCCTCTTTAGTGCCCTTCATCACCGCAATGTAAACAAACTCTTAGAGACGCTGGCATCTAGACCTTGTTTGTTTTCCTGAGTAGAACCATGGGAAAAATACAACTTTGGATTCAGGGTTGCTTTGCTTGTTCTTTGTGCTCTCTGTGAGGCTTCTATTGCATTTTTCCATGTATGGATGATAAGACTGCCACCATGCACATCTGCTTTTTGTACATTCTGCAGGGGGGGGGGGAAGAGAAGTGCAAGCTTGTCCTGTAGAGTGACACAAGCTTGGGTACTGCTAGGACTATCTCAAATGCAAGGACTGGTTTCCTGCTTCAATGATACCATAACACAGAATCTAGCTTTTGTGAACCAGAGCCTATCCTGATATCTTAATTCAACCATATCCTAATCCTACATCGTACTTGCAAGCTGTAGTCAGGCCCCACTTCTAGAGCATATACTCCATAGTTGTAACAGATACTGTAAGCTGATTCAGTCTCACACGTTTACCAAACTCAAATCCTATATATATTTTTGTCAGAGCCCATATGTTCCCTTGGTATTTGAGTTATTTTTTAAGTCTCCTGGTACTTGCTTATTGCAGTCCAATTAAGGTCTCGAGTGCCGGTCTGCAGTGAGACTTGGGTCTGAATCAGTCTCTGTATAAGTGTGAGCCTTCCATAGCTGTTACTGAGGATGTATTGCTAACAGGGGGCGGGTAAACATGCCACTAGCTTGTACTTCCTAATCATAACTTGCTTATCTTTCCTGCATGGCCAGTTTTGTAGCTCAGCCTTGTCCGCTTCTCTCTCCCAGGGCACTGGAGATATAGTTTATTCAAGTTTAAAGGTGGGTATTTTTGACTGCATTGGCAACCATAGCGATTATTATTGAATGATTTGGCTGTTATGTACCATTCACTGGCTATTTCTTTGTGGTGTGAATTCTTCAATTTCTTTTTCGGTGGGATAGTCGGCTCATCTTCAGTACGTCCTATTGAAAACGAAATCTTATGTGCTGACCACCCCATGCTGAACAGAAAACCCTCATCAACAGTGATACATACACATACTATCATTCTCTGAAGCAATCACAGTAAAGCTGTTGTCCCTGGACAAGATGGCAGAACTGCCTCATCGGGCTCATCGGCCTATCCTTTTGTTTTGGTTCCATTCGGCCGGTTTTATTTCATTCTCTGATGTTTGGCCCAATAGAAATTAAAGCGATTGATTTGTGCTATTGTTTTAGAAATATGATGTATTATCATAATGCTTTTAATTTGTTGACATATTACCTTAAGGTCCTTTCCAAAGGCCCTCTTCCTTCAGCTGAGTCTGTGTGTGCAGTGTGTGATTGGAGTATAGGTGAATAGGACCCTCTGGCCCTGGGGCCCGGGGCTCGATGTGGTTGGATGTCAGTAAAAAGATATCTATCTGATCCAAATAACCGATGAAATTGCTGTATCTGTCTATAAAGTTGAGGAAGCACTAGAGACGTGTTCACCTCTAGTCTAGAAAAATTGTTTGAATCAAGTCGATGGCAGTCGGTTACATTGTGTATGAAATACTCTACCTGGCTTGTAACTGACTAGAACTGTGATGTACAGATGATGTATTATTAAAATCTGAAGCAAGTAATGCAATGATATTAGGATACAGTTTTTGTATTTTTATTCTTGTATAAGGTTATTTGATGGCTATTGTTTAGCCTCTAGTTCATTCTGTGTTATTTAAATTCTAATATATGAATCATATTTGGATTGAAGTCATGTTCAGGGGCCATGTTGTGTATGTATTGAGATGTAAAGCCTTTGAATGTGAATAATTATTGTAAACTATAATATTTTACAGCTTTTTTCTTACTATATCATACATTTTCTATTTGCTCAGTGATTTAATCATATTCTGATAATTTAATGAATCTGTTCATTCTCTCTCTGATTATTTGTGCGCTAGGTCAGTAGATGTTGAATGATGAATTTTCCACTTAATGCTTGGTAGTCCAGTAATTAAAGCATGTAGGGATTTAGGCATACAAATAAAGCCATGTGTCCTGTCTTCTGTTAACGACCGCAGTCATGACACAGAGAAAGCAGCAGCATTCAGTGGCAATGGCATCTCACATTTTGCAGCATGTAAATAAAGTTCCGGCCCATTATCATCAGTGTTTTTGTGTCGTGAAAATTACTTTCATAAAATGCACACTTTCATTGCAAAAAAAGGGAGAAAAGTATATGTTACATTCATAATAATCATGAAATACTGAAGATGAAAATAAGAATTAGGTTTTTGACAACTAAAATGCAGTGGTGTAAAGTAACTAAATAGATACTAGTACAAGTACTGTACTTGAGTACAATTTTGAGGGGGACTTTTCTACTGTGTACTTATACTCTATTACAATTCAGTGGTATAACGTGTACTTTTACTCCACAACATTAATCAAAAATCATTTCCTTTGCAGATTTAGTTTTATGATGTGAAATATAATTAAATAAGACTTTAGTTACACCTGAAGTAACATTCACAATCTACCCTGCAGTATACAAAGGAAATAAAATGAGCCGCACCTTTATTAGCTTTGATAACACTTCTGCATTCATAATTAAAATTAAATCATGTGATATGTATTCATTTGAAATGGGCCGATTTGCAGATTGAGTACTTTTACTTTAAGTATATTTTGATGCTACATTTTTTTCTACTTTTACTAGTCACATTTTGATTGCAGGACTTTCACTTATAACAGACTATTCCTACACTGTGACACTTCACTTACAGTACAAGATCTGAGTACTTCTCCCCCCTCTGCTAAAAATGACATTTTAATACGATGTGACATTTCCAGGCTGTCAGTATCAAGAGGAGGACCTTTTATCTGCGGATAATACAAGTGGCTGTCAGTGCTGCTGGAGTGGGTTGGTAGGAGTGGCTGAGGCGCTGGCAGTCTGCTTTGCATGAATCGTGGACTCCCAAGTTTTTAGTGGCTGCAGCTGAGATATTTCCTGTCAGCCGCACACAGCCGAAGCGAGGGCGGAGGAGACGAGGAGAGGGATGGCAGAGAACAGCTCCGAGACAAGCAGCTCCGGACACCGAAGATGTTTGGCCCATTCTCTGGGGGAGAGAAGCACTTCAGCCTGTATGGGGTCATCGAAGTGGATTCGGCTGAACGTCGGGGGAACCTATTTTTTAACAACGAGACAGACGCTGTGTCGAGATCCAAAATCCTTTCTGTACAGACTGAGCCAAGCTGACCCCGAGCTCGACTCCGACAAGGTAAATGCTAAGCTAGCTAGCACTGTAGTTATAGGAGCGCTAACTTTTTATTTTTACACAAAAAAATGAAATTTTTGCTCACTTTATTTTTTTTAGCAGTTATGGTGGCTTTTGCCTGCGTTTATCAGCTTGCTTAACCAGACCCAACACTTTGTAAACATTTGTGTTTCTTTGTACTTGGTGCTTACTCGATTTTTTTCTGTGGCTAGGTAGCATTAGCACGGTAAGCTAGCTAGATTCCGACAGTCACCACATGACATTCGATCTTTCTGAGCCAGACGTTGATGCTAATGTTCGTAGTGGCCAAACGGCGGTAGTACCCGTGACGTCATTTAGCTCAAAACGTTTGTAAATCAGCGGATAATTTAAACAAATTAATAAATCAACTCCACAATACAAACACTTGTATAACCCTTGTTTAAATCATTAGGGTGTAAAAGCTGAAAGCATGAATCTACAGTCATTTTATTCTACATTTGACTGAGCCGAGAGCAGGAGATCGGAGGGGAAAACTCAAGTGCGCATGCTCAATGGGCCCACCTACGGGTACTATCTGAATCTACACTCGCCCCATTTAGGGCTTCATGCGCTACTGATGAACTTTCATAGGAATGAACGGGGTCCCACATCCATTGCTATATCCAGTTCTCTTTATAAATCCACGGTTTCTTTAATAGGATAAAGTGTTAGGTATTGCACTAACCTATATGTGTCTTAAAATGTTTAATGGAGTCACATTCGCTTTTCCAGTGAAAATATTAAGTCGCCCAGCAGTTGCAAACTTTCCCTATCTGAGGCCGATTGCATTGCAATGCACTCATCGAGGTGTCAAATGTCAAATAGTGACAGCAATCTAATTTTCTCCATTATTGACAAAAAACTACTGTTACACATTTGCTATATATATAATGTAACTCGATTTTGTGTATGACTGTAGATACTTTAATATTTAATCTAAACCTTAAGTGGGTTATTTTTCTGCTGCAACAATAATAATTGCATTAACATATTTAATAGGGCTTCTTCTAAAGACAACATCTTGAAATCAATATTTTATCATATTAAATTCGTTAAGAATATATTTACTTTATTATTATTTAAGGCATTGCACATAATGTGAAAATTAACAAATGTAAAATATTCATATTGACAGTGAAAAGATATACATCTGTAGACTATCTGTAATATATTCACTATGAAGGGCTAATTACAGCTAACATAATTTAAAAGTAGGATATTATTGACATTAAGTGTGCAAGAAAATGGCATATTAAATTAAATATAAATGTAAGATAGTGTGAAGACACTGTCCAGATTAATATTGGTTTTGCTGCACTTTATATCTAAAGTTCTTTGACTAATCCGGGGATAGTAATGTCTACAAGTGCTATAATTAACTTCTCAAATGATCTACACATATAATACTATATTGCTCGATCAATTTGTGTTTTCTCCCCCTCTCTCTCCCGGGGTTAGTCTGTTACTCTGCTCTGTTTGCTCTGCAGTAATCAGCCTGTGTGCTGGTGGCGAGGCTCCCCTAATGAGCACATAAGTCATTGCCAAGTGGGGTGAGGTGCTGCTGACAACTGAGAGCTGGGGATGAAGTCACTCATCTGCCTGAATGGCCTCAATGCTCCAGAAGCAGACTTCTCTCTGTTTGTCCATCTGCTGGTTTTAACAGCACTGTGTGTGCTTTAAGGCCGCCGGCACTGTCGAACACAATGTATTAGTGTCTGTATGCATAGTGTAATGTGCTCTGCTTTTCAACGTTCATTTTACTGCCCCATTATTCATTGTTTTCATCTACTTGCACATTTTAATCTTCACCCCTGCCCTCGTTTTTATACTAAGCTGAAGCCGTGGCTCATCTCGTATTTTCATGCAAATATCTTAATCTCTCAATAATCAGCTTGCTATTTTGTCAGTTCATCCTCCCATGAGTAACGGATCAGTCCATCTCAATCCCCTTGTCTTAAGTGTGCATCAGACTCTCAAGCCATTACCGCACCACTCTCCGACAGGCGGTCTCATTTAAGATCGCTTCCCGTAAAGGATATCATTAGATATTATATCACTTACACGCGTGTCTCAAAAACTATTTACACTGACATGATTTGATCTAATCTGCAACTGACCTAAGAAGGCCAGGTTTCTTTGCATCACACAATCCTGCAAGAGAATAGGAAGCCGAGTAACAGATCGGTTTAC
>CALSBZ010000918.1:171497-182908 GCA_943591055.1 Gobionotothen gibberifrons | reverse complement strand
CTCTCTCTCTCTCTCTCTCTCTCTCTCTCTCTCTCTCTCTCTCTCTCGTTTCACACTTTGGGAACCACTGCTATAACATATTGTTTGTAATAAAGGCATCGTAGCCCTCTAGGTACTTTTATGTCCTCTGCAAAGAATTTCAAACTAAAAAGATCTCTCCTTGTTCTATAACATATTGTTTGTAATAAAGGACGCCATTTGCAATCAGTTGTCACTACAGCAGGCAGGCAGGTGCTCCTGGACACATTTGCATCTTATTTGAGTGTTCTTCTGTGGGTTGACGTGGCCCTCTCAACAATAATCCATTAGTTGTATTTACCACCTGTTCTCTTGACATACCATTTATATGATCTACTACTTCACAACCTGTCTTTCCTGTCTTCTTCTGTGGTGTCTGCATGTTGCTCAGAGCGAGGCAAAGTCATGGATTAAGAAATGAATGACTCTGATTTAGCTTCTTTATGACTCACTGTGAAGAGCGCTCATCTGCTCAAAGTCACTCCACCACACCTCTTCAGTCGGTCCCTCTCTTTTCTCCCCGTGCCTCTTTGATGCAGGTTGCTTTTTTTAACGACATGTCAAAGATGATAATATACTTAAACCACAGCAAAAGGAAGGATGATCAGAAGCCAGATGGTTCCTGCTGAGGCTGGTTGAACTCTTCTTTGCTTAACCAGATGGGAAGAGCTCCATTTGTTTCAGTAGTGGAAATAAGAGCCTTGTAATGATTGCCCTGCTCTCAGCCCTGGTTAATGGAGGCCATGCTGAATCATCATCAGCTGCTGCCGTCCGACTCATTGTCCCTCACTCAATGACATGTGAAGGGAAGGGAGGGCTACTACAATCCCTTTGTCCATTTCATTGTTAGACATAGTAGTAGTTGATGTTTTGACTGCACTGGTTTGTGTTTTTAAATCTGTCCTTTCTTTTAAATAATAACAGTGCCATAATATATTACCTCAAGCACTATACAAAGATGCATCTGTCCGGCAGTGGCTCAGTCAGTAGGGGCTTGGACTGGGAGCTGTACGGTCGCCGGTTCAAGTCCCCGACCAGGCCTAAAATATGGAGTGTGGACTTCTACTTGGAGAGGTCCCAGTTCACCTCCTGCCCTGCCGTGGTGCCCTTGAGCAAGGCACCAGACACCCCCCCTTCCCCCCCTCACTCCCATTGCTCCCCTGTGCACTAGCTGCCCACTGCTCCTAGCACTAGACTCCTGGTACTAGGATGGGTTAAAAGCAGAGACCACATGTCACTGTGTGTGCTGTGTGCTCTGCATGTGTGGCCAGTAAAGAGGGGTTTCTTCCCTCCCAGTTCTTCTACATGATTGTAGTGCTAATGTTTAAGGTAGCAAGCAGGCAATACTTAATATAAATAGCTCATAGCTCTCATTCCTGGTGTTCCACACATTATAGATGCAGCTACAAAGACCATATAGAGCTGCAAAGATAAGACATTCATAAGAACAATTCAAACTAAATGATAGGTCAGTTAAAGGATGAAGGAGTATTATGTAAGAATTTGACTTGGAACAATTGAAAAAGTGATTTCCAACCAAACAAAGGTGGGGCTGTCTGAACTATTTTTCATTACAATCAGTTATTATTATTATTTCCCTCACATGGGCAAGCATTTCCCTTTTTTCTCTGCGACCAATAGAGCATCTGGGATTCAGCCAGCACATACTCTAGATGAAATGTCTGATTGCTTCTGTCTGGGAGGGTATGCATGCAGTTGCAGGGAAACATGTCCATAAGAGAATTGCTTCTCAACTTATTCTTCCGATTATGGACTATTGTGATGTTGTCTACCAAAATGCACATGAATCAGATCTTGCTCCACTCAACATAGCCTACAATAGACTTTGCAGATGTGTTCTTGGTTGTTTTTCGTACACATCACTGCACAATGTACAACCAACTTAAATGGCCTTCTTTAAATGTAAGAAGTCACACGCATTGGCTTCAGCTGATATTTAAATGCATTTATCTTAGCTATCCCCCTTATTTAAAGTAGTACCCTACTCGCCAAATCATCAAGTTAGACATTCTGTCCAGATGTATTTCTCTGTCCCCTTTGTAAAAAAATCTATTGGCAGAAGAGCGTTCATGTTCAAAGCCCCAACACACTGGAATACTTTACCTGCTGCTATTAGATCTCTTGCATCATTGGGTATGTTTAAACATGCATTCTCATCTCACTTTCAACTGGTCTGCACATGTTATTAATGAAACTGATATCGATGAAACATCTGCTCGACTGTCTCTCAAATTGTAATGATTGTATGTATTACTTGAATTTTACTTAACAGACTGTACGTGGTTTGTCATGTTTTGCTGCATCTCAAGGGGTTTATCCCAATAAATAAAATTTCTATATATGTAAAAAAATGCAGAATGACCCTGAACACAAAGGACTGTACATATTGAATTACCGAAAGAGTTTTAGACCATGGCATTTTTGTTAATGTGATCATGTTTTCGTCTTTTGCAGATCCTTCAGGAGCGGGGTTCCCGGATGTGAAGAGGACTCAGTATTATGAGCTCCAGGTGTTATGATGCTCACATATCATCTCTGAGGAAGAACGTTTGGCAAAATGGAGATTTTTGGAGAAGGAGGGGATTGTGCATTTATTTAGTGTTTTCCCTCCATTTTAGTTTGTATCTTTTGATGTAAATAAGTCTGTTTACTGACAATTTGTGCCTGTACATTTAAACTGGACCTTTTTTGTTTGTTTTAGAATTAGCGGCAAGTTTTTTTTCTTCTAATTGAGAGTAAAGTATTGCGATCTACAAATGTTTTATGCTATAAAGAAAATGGCCGTCATCATATAAGGCCAATGATTCACTCAGGGTCATCTATTGAGTTAATTCTTATATCCTCCTACTCAACGGTCTGCTAAGGGATCACTCTTTATATCTATTGAGTATCAAAATCATTGTTCAGAGACGTTAAGAAGGGAATTGTGCATTTATCTAGCGCATGTTAAAGAGTTAGGCTATTCAATGTCAAATTCACCCCGAAGAAAAGTCATATTTTCTCAACGTTTTCAAACGGTTAAACTGAGATTTATGATCATGAGGATCTCAGCAGTACAACACACACATTTCCAGATGCATTTGAAGCATTTCACTTTGAATCAAAATCTTTTTCTACATTTATTTAATGTCATAACTGAACAGATATGTCGGGGATTAGATACCGTAGGTTAAGGTGCGTTATTTATCACTTGCACAGCTTTTATTGGTGTTGGAAGTGTCCTGTTGAGAAAGAAATATGGAAGTCCCATTTTAACATAGACTAAATAAGGTTATTATAGCGATACAGCAGAATATCTGATACGAAGTGCTTCTTAATTGATATTTTATCGCTGAAAAATAAATGTGTGTAGCTGTTTGTGGCACCATGCACTCTATCTTGCCATTTTAGTAACACTATGACCCACAGATAAGGCCAGTGTGTGCTGTGGGATTAAATCATTATGTGTTCAGGAAGTTTACCCCCCCTGTATTATAAGGATATGTTTTGGATATACATTTAACACACTCAAAAATATTGTTTCAAAGTAAGATTTCTGCTGCTTCTGCAAATGTGGACTTTTAGAAGAAGTAATATCGCTCTATAAATGTGCAAATCTATATCAAGTAGACATTTTTCTGACATTTTTCTTAACTCCTCATGTTCATAAGTCAAAGTTAACTGCCGATATAGTCAGAGGTGTTTAAAATGAGTTCTGTTTTACAATATTATTCTTTGTCCCGTCAGGAAAAACCTCCTCGAGACAAGGGTGTTATTTTCACCCCCACAAACTTTAAGGTTTCCCTAACTGGTTTATTTTATATGTTTGAGGGAACATCACTTTTATTAAGATATTTTGAGGGGAAGTGTTTGTAGTGTGGGGGGGGGGTTTGGGGACAGGACCTGCTCGAAGGCAGTGGTGAAGGACTTTTTTTTTTCTGTTCATATCTAGAGGATTTTTGTTTTGATGTAAATAATCCAAATTCAATATTAATATTTAACTCTTTAAAAAAAAAAAAACTGCACGTTTTGTACACTGTATAGAAATCACAACTTGGAATGGAAGTTGTTTATACTGGATCTTTAAGAAAATTAGAAAACCTTGACGACGTTGACTTTGCATTGTTTGTACAGGAGATTTCTGACACTGATGACATGCCTGGATCATGTTTTGATAACCAATAACAAAGCTATACTTGGCTGGCTATGAAGTTGACTGTTACATTTACACACAAAAAAAAAACTGATGTATTTTTCCTGCATTGTGATTCTTCTAAGCATTTTGAAATGTGTAGATTTCGTACACAACATTACAAGCACTACAGTGTAAAAAAACAACACTGTGCACATTGCTTACAAGCCTGTAATGTTGTAAATGTAAATACTGCATTTTAGAACACTTTTTTTTTTATATATAGAAAGTTGTTTTCAGGTTTGATGTGTGGTTTTTGATAGGTTGGATATTTCATTCACAAATAATCATTTAGTGTTGCCTTTTTTTTTCCCCCCAATGACCAAAATCCAATGTCTTATGTGTTTCGTACACATTGATCCATGTGTCGGGGACGAGTCAACTTTTCTTAACGCTGGCACACTTTGTACATATAGACTTGTTAACTACACACAAACCTCCATTTACTCACATGTAGACGTATACACTTGACTAAAAACATTTTTATATTGTCGGGGAAACAAGTATGAATGCATGTTTTTGATATAGATATACACACAAACACACACAAGGGCTTTTAAAGTGCAACGTTTGACATCTGCAAAGAGTTTTAATCAAAGTAGACTGGATCTCCTGCCAGAGCTAGGCTATGTTTACATTTGCTATAGTATTCTGAAGCCTTCCAATTATGTACTGTCTTGCACTCCCTCACACACATTCGTCTGACTTGTGTGACTGCACCAACGGAAACTAGCACTCCACATGAGCTGATATCCACACAGATGACACCATACACTTCTTAAGAGCCTATGCTGGAGCGTTGCAGACAATCTTGCTTTCCACCCTTCTCCGATGTTAGAGATTCTCACTTTTAAACGGATTAAACGTACCTGCGTCAGCTCTGAGTTTATTTGGGTCTTTTTAGACTTTATTTTTTTCTGCGATGAGATTTAAAGTGTTTTGGTTTGATTGGTTAAGATGTAACTTCATTTGAGGTGTTTAACTGCTACATTACCTTATATTGCCCTTCACAAACTGGTTGTCTGGTTGAGCATTTGACATAGATAATCATTTCATGTGATGGACAAACTTATCAAATCTGTAGCCTAATACTTATAAGTGCCCAGTTTGTTTTGCATTCAAGTCATAATCCACAGACCACTGTAATGCATGATTGAAGATGATCACACTTGTAATCAGAGGGAATGAACGTGTCATTTCTCCTCAATCTAGCAATTGCATCGATGAATAAGATTCTCATATCACTACATAGATCTCTATTCTATATGATCTTATGCAATGTTAAACATGTACAAACTAAGTATGAGGTTAAGGGGATAGATCTATATGGTCTTGCATAAGGTAAACCCAATAAAATGTTGTCATTCATAATGTTACCTGTGTGATTTATTTTCAGATATTACCCTGTGGCTCTGGTAGTGTAAATTACTTTGTATTTTTCATTTAAAAATAACAGTACACATACTTTTTTTTTTTTTAAATAAGTCGTAGTTTCCTTACATCTGTACATCTGTAGCAAAACATGTATAATTCACAAGTCCTTTTTTTTTTGATGAATAGCGCCCTCTTGTGTCTTTTCCTTGAAACAGGCTGCTAATTACTTAGTTGCCCTAAAACATGCCTGACTAGAACTGTAGACAATTGTTTTTTTATTCGCTTTGTTTGCACTGCAATATAAAACAGTGTTGGGGGATCTGTTATTCACAAGAAAACATATCAGAAAGAGTAATCCAAACTGTTAAGAAATTGTAAATATGCTATTTAATTGGCAAACATAGTCGTTTGGGTTAACGGTCTTTAGTCTGGTCAAAGATGATTTATAAGGGAAGATGTAAATCCACCTGTGTTGAAGGACATCGCACGTAGTCTTTTCTGATGTATGAAATAGGAATATGATTCGTACTGCTTGCAGGGAATCCTGAATATTAAATGTAATCGGTCTCTTGTATTTTAGAAGTTACTTTTATTTATTTATTTCGGTATATGTGACCCACAGCGCATCAGTTATTATGAGAAACATCTGCAACGGAAAGACGATCTTTCACAGCCATATCAAGTTGCTTGTTATAAACTATGTGCTATCAGCAGAAGCTATGCCGCTCAAATCAAATGAAAACTAAAAAACAATCAACCAGATAAAATGTCATCAACAGTTGAAAAGGCACACTCAAAAACCCACCGCGTAAAAAAGATAAAAACACACCATGATTTTTCTTTTTTTTAGGGTTATTTTTCTTAATTTGGTATCTTCTTTAACTGTGTTTATGTATCGACCATATACACCAAGACAAATTCCTCGTATGTGTAAACATACTTGGCAATACACCTGTTTCTGATTACGATAAGGATATTTAGACGAAGACGGAAGTACGCGACAGATGACTATTTCGCCTCGTTGTGTCTGTGGCTATCTTGAGTAGGAGCGGGTGGTTTTTCAGGAGGGAAACTTTACAAGGTTTAACGGGATTTGAGAACGATTAATTCATTTTGCCTCAATAACAGAGCCAGTGCAATTACACTGAAAGGTAGGAGCACACCTTTATTAGCAAATACGTTTATTTGGTCGTGTATTGAGATATTTTACCCGCTTCTGTTTGCGCCATTTTCGCTAGTTTGGTAATGCACAAATGTGCGCCTTTCAGCTCTGCCGTTCTTTGTCCCTATGCTTTAATGGGTTACGATATGAATTATTCCTGTCAAATATTTAACATCCCTGGTTGCTATTACAGATACTTTATCAATAATACTTAGGGGAAAGGGACTAATCACTTTTCTGTCATCCAAAATGTGGTTCAAATCAAGTGCATTAGCGCATTTTTGTGCTGCATCAGGCCGTGTCAGACGCTAACAGCGTCTGTTGGGATGTAGCATGATTCTGGCGCACATGAGTTAGCTTACAACCGACTAGCTTGCTAATCAAATAGCTTTTTGCGGTCAGTGTGTTGACATTTGTGTCGATGGCAAGTTGACAGTAAAACTCAACGAAGGTGTAAGATGTTAAACTAACATGTTTTCATTTCCCGGGACCCCTAATTGTATCATTAGGCGCAAAAAAATAGCATGGGAATCGTTTTCTGTAGCCATAACGTTATCACTACCAGCTAACTTCGCTAGCCCCTTAGCCTAACAGACATGAACAATACGTTAAAACGATACAGTTTGGTGTTCAAAGTTTATCACGTCCAAAGTTGCCCATTTTATATAGGGTACTACTTTACTGATATAACGTTTGTAAATGCTAAGTGGGCAGTTTCTAGTCATATTGTTGCTTTGTTTCCTGTTACTTTACGTTATCTCCAAAGCATCGTTGCTATAGAGATAATTAGACATTCCAATGCAGGGTCTTAATTAGAGTTTCTTTTAAAGCAATTGGCAACTCAATGGCGTACAACTCAACCACCGCAGTATAAAAGATCACTTGCTATAAGTAAGGACAATCACAAATAATTGACGGGGTGCCATGTATTTGTAGATGTCAAATTATAATTGTATCTAGATGATTAAAACACTAAAGGTGTGTGTAGAAAGACCTGTTGTGTTCACTTGATAAATGGAGTCCATTACATGGATAATGTCAGGTTTTTATTTCTGGTGGTTTTACCTTGCCCCTTTTTTCTAAACCAAATATTGTTTTGCTTTTTACATAATGTACAACTAGGCATTAGACATTATGTAACAAACAGGAAATATTAAAAACAGAAAATAAAACTGAATTAAAATGTATACATATTGACAGTGAAAGATAACAATCTGTTGACTGTCAAATAAACACTTTAAAGGGACAAATGACAGCCAACACAATTTAAAAGTTATATATAATTTTGTCTGTCCAATCATTTTGAATTTACCCTGATATAAAACAGATGGCAGCATATCTTTACTTCCTTTTTGGATTTAATGACTTAATTGGCAACACTTGTCAGCTTTTAAAACCATGTATGATTAACATCTTTCATGACATGACCTTGACAAAGTTTACTTGTGAATATCCCTGTTTAAGATAATGTGATGTAATTGTCTTGACTGTCTCTTCTTATTGCAGGAGTCCCCGAATCATGTCAGGCATTGCATTGAGCCGCCTTGCCCAGGAGCGCAAGGCATGGCGGAAAGACCATCCTTTCGTAAGTAGTGTCTCATGAGATGCACCTGCTTTGTCCTCACCGTCCTGTTCAGACCTGAAAATAAAATGCAAGCTCACAAGTGGATAGCTATAAAGAACAGGTGTCCATGCATCCAAGCTTCCTTCAAATCTGAACGCTCAGGCCATATTTGAAGGTGGTCTTTGCCGTATATGGCCACATTCTCTCATCAGAAGTATGCCAGTGCATCCTCGGCCAAATGAAAAAGAAACTTTGAATATATGAAAGAATTTCTCGTGTCAGAAATGTTATCGTATTGTGGTGATGTGCCAGTGTTTCTGCTCGAGTCCCAGCCTTACTTCTCTAATCCCTAACACCCCTTTGAGCTCTCTGCGCTGCAGTTGCCTGGCACAGAGGATGTCGGTAGACCATTATCTCATATTTCTATGTTCTTAAAATGAATTTGAAAAGAACACACACACACACACACACACACACACACACACTGCAGTCAGGCTGAGAAAAGTATGCCCGAAGGCACACAAACTTTAGGCAGTGCTTTTCTTTAATCATTGCCAGTTTCTGTAATATATATGTGCGAGTAATTACTTTAAAATGGAATACACAACACACCAATAACAACCACAACTTGTACTGTGAAAAAGGAAATTATGTTTGTGTGTATTTACATATAAAACAGTGAAGTGCGATCCGATCACAAATGGTCACTGGAGACGTGTGGATCTGCATACTAATGCCAGACACACTTGGGCCTGTCCACTTGTGGGCTCATCACCAAACTGCATCCTAATGCCAGGTCTCATCTTGTCAACTGATATCTTTATAAATGTTTGCACTCTCCTGTTCAATCTTTCAGGGATTTGTTGCTGTACCAACAAAAAATCCAGACGGAACCATGAATCTCATGAATTGGGAATGTGCTATTCCTGGCAAGAAAGGGGTAATGTATTGCTCTGTCTTTTTGCATATAGAACATATTTGCTTTACGCAGCATCCCCTGCTACATGGAGCCCAGTGAGCTTATTTGAAGCCACTGTTATTTCTATAGCAGGTTGAATGGGAAAATTGATCATTCTTAAAACTGGGAAAGCTTTACGAGTGATGAGCCTGAAACCTACTTATAAAATAAATCTGGCAATAACAACAACAACATGGTTTTCAAGAGTTATTAGTGTTGGAAACTAGTGCCAATATGAATCTAATGCTTGTGTTTCTCCTCAGACTCCGTGGGAAGGAGGCCTGTTCAAACTGCGCATGTTGTTCAAGGACGACTATCCTTCTTCGCCTCCAAAATGTGAGTTACTGTGTCTGACCTGTGATCAGTGAAAACACAACTGTTATTGGGATTACTGCACTCTGTTATTATGTCTTACAAGATGCTTGAAGAAGTCTATCGGCATTGTGCAATCAGAAAAAACATGGCAAAAACTGCTCAACAAATGCTTTATCAACCATGACAATCATTTAGGAATGTGCCTTTCCCCTGTGGGTCCTGTGATGTTCAATGCTCCTCTAACCTGCAACAGGGTTGATGTTGTCTGCGTGTCACAATAGATAACATTAGGTCACTGCTCTCTGAACAGAAGCTGCTGCTTTTCAATGGAAACGTTCAGTCCGTGTATTTTGTGGAAAAGCTGTCGGAAGAAAGTGGAATTTGTTCATCGTCTCTGACATTTGTAATGGATCTGCAACAAAGATGCATTTTCTTTTCCTTGGGTTTCAGGTAAATTTGAGCCTCCTCTATTCCACCCAAATGTGTATCCATCAGGCACGGTATGCCTATCCATTCTAGAGGAGGACAAGGACTGGAGACCAGCCATCACAATAAAGCAGGTCTGGATTGCCAAGCATACCTCATCTACATTATAGGACATTTCTGAAAAGTCTTATGAGCTTAGTTTTTGGTTTCATCCTGTACCTCTACATTTATATCAGTGACTGCATCTTAAAATGAATTTGCTTGAACAAAACAAAGGGAGTTGTTTTAGTTATATTGACATAGTTATATGAAACTTGGCTCTTAAGTTAAATTGCAAATGTTCTGATTCAATATGAATTGTTCTGACTGCTGGAAAATAAGGGTCACAGGTTATTAAACAATTCAGCGAGATTTAACCCAAACAAAGAGATAATACAACAGCTTTTACATTTCATCACTAACACATGTGATGTTGTCTAATTTACCCTACAGATCTTATTAGGTATCCAGGAACTCCTAAATGAACCAAATATCCAGGATCCAGCCCAAGCAGAGGCTTACACAATCTACTGGTGAGTGACCTTGGTTTTCATCAAAAAATACTTGATTTGTAATTTGTACAGGGGGTCCGCGGGGTCTTAAAAAGTATTACAAGTTGATGAATCAATTTAGCGAAAATGAACGCTATTAAAAAGTATTAAAGGGCATTTTCCAAGGTATTACATTTTGTATCTTGTTTTCAATAAGTATATAAATGGTCCAAAGAGTTTGTATTCTACAGTCTGCCTGAATGTAATCATTGCGTAGGTGTGTAGTGTGATTCTGTGTAGTTTATTGATGGCATCCCGTTGGCTTTGACGTCATCTGAGCAGGACATCGCACGCTCACTGCTTGATAGCGCGCGAAGCTCCGTTTACGCCGGTTGTTAAACTACATCGTTATGGGGAAATGCAAGTTTGCGTCGCAATGGTTAGAAGATAAGGAGGAAGGACAATATAGTAAATGTGAGGTAGTGTGTCGCCAAGGTAACCGGTTAAAACTCAAAGTGGCGATGAGGTCTTAAAATGTATGGAAAGGGTCTTAAAAAAGGTCTTAAAAGGAATTACATTTGACTTCAGGATTCCTGCATATACCCTGTGTATGCATGTCTGAAAACGAGCTAAAGAAATGAGAAGGTTAATGATCTCCTATAGAGAGGCGAAGTTCCTCCCTTTCCGGTGGACCTCCATGGGACCTTATTTCGAAAAAGTATGCATTGAAGTCAATGGAGAGAGAGAGAGATTATATTTCGATCCCGTTTGAATTGTGCCACGAATTACACATATGATGTTTGTAAATTTAAAAGATAATTTTGCAAGTCAAAAAAAAAAAAGTGTCGTAAAACTGAAGTAACACATTTTTT
>CALSBZ010000918.1:139887-171097 GCA_943591055.1 Gobionotothen gibberifrons | reverse complement strand
AAATGAAAAGTCAGAGAAAATAGACATTTGTACAGCTTTTTGTACCAAAAGTAAAACTGCAGGGTCCCACAGACTTTGTTGTTCACACCAACACATCAACACGTTTTATTATTCTCATATATCTCTCTTCACTTTGCTGACTGGTAAAACCAAAACATCTTTAAATGTTTATAGGGGGGGGGGGAAATATATTAACTTTGGGCCTTTTCACACCTTAAAAGTTCTTATTTGATCCGGTTAATTTGTTTTTGCAATGTGCGACTGCACTAAAGAACGATAAATGGCGTACCTTCATCCTGTCGTCAAACCTAAATGAGCTGCGTCTCGCTCATCTCTTTTGGGAAATTAATTTCAGTTTTCTGCAACTGTGCTAACCACCTATAGGAGACCATGAAGCTGAGAAACAGGAACCTGACTTTGGTCTTGTTGAGCTGCAGTGTTTATTCATGGCCAAACTAAGACTTACTGTACCTTTACTACATACTGATGACAATAATTGACTCTACTCCGAACTCCCAGAGGTCTGCTCTGAGCTACATCCGTCTCTCACTCGACCGCGCTGAGCCATTCCTCTGATCACATGTCGATGGCCTGCCAGAATTTCTAGTCATTGCTCTGGACCAGTGATTCTCAAATGGGGGTACGCGGACCCCTGGGGGTACGTTGGGGTACTGCAGGGGGTACATGAGATTTTGAAAAAAAAGAAAAGGTTAATTAAAAAAAAAACATGCATGATTACAAAAATAATCTTAATACAATAAGTTAAATAGAAAACACAATTTTATGTCATGTGTGTATTGTATTTTATAGTTTTTCACAATATATCATTTTGTTCATTGGTTTGTTAAACATATTACTTAAATTGAAAAACTCCTTGGAAAAATCTGTTTTATAAAAGTGTTATGTTGTTTTTTTTCATGCTTGAAGATGAAAATATCCTTAGTTTGTTGTAATGCATGCACGAAGGAGTTAATACATCACACACTGAGGGAACATCACTATATTGTAATTATTTATATGGCTTTTTCGATCAAAAATGTTTGGGGTCGGTCAGGGGGTACATTGCTGAAAAAAGTTTGAGAAGCACTGCTCTGGACGATCCATGATTTTACGCTTAAATACCGGTTTGATCAGGATTAAGTCCCCTCTTTTTCGCCGGGGGTTTCACACCTGTAACTCTGGTGTCGATCAAACAGAACAGTCCGGACGAACAGAGGTAGGTGTGCAAGGAAGTCTGAAGGAAGGGGCAGATTTTCTTTGGCTGCGTACTTTCAAATTCTACCGCACTCGAGGAGGTTTCTCCATTCTTACCTACCCGACCTTTTTAAGGTAGTTTTATTTGTATCTGACACTGAATTGGTTTTTCATCCTTGACTTGTGCTTTTCTAACGGATGTGACTGCAATACCAGGATCAAAGAGATTATTACCACAGTCTTCTTAAACATTTTCAAACATGCACTTCTGAAGTACAAACGTGTGTGGACGTGTGTTTATATGAATTAATATATCAACATTTTCCACCGCTTATTTAAATCCTCACTTTAAAAATATTGAGTTGATTCTCAATCTCTCTTGACCCGTCGTAGTGGCTGAGAAGGTTTTTAAACGGAGACTCGAAGATGATATCAAATGATAATCTTTCAGGGTCCTGTTATAACCTGTTTAACAAAGGTGTCCATCTCACAACCTGACTAATACATCTTGACAGAAGAGAGACCTTGGGCCTTTCTGCACTTTTACGTGTTTCATTTCGGTCGTGTTTTGTTGTTTGGAAATTGTCTTATCAGAGCAAAATGTTAACTACTTTTTTTTGTACCTTTTTGTTTTTCAGCCAAAACAGAGTAGAATACGAAAAAAGAGTTCGAGCACAAGCCAAAAAATTCTCCCCCTCGTAAGGCAGAGACTTGGACAGAAGGAATGGGTTTAACAAGATCACCTCCCCACTCAGTCTCAATGAATGTGCGCCTCTCACATCAGGACTTGCTTAAAGACTTCTATTTAAACTCCACACATTCTGTGCCATCCGAGCTTCATGTTTTAGTTTCTTAATTGCCAGTTGGCGCATATTGCTGGGAGGGGATGGGTGCTCGAGCGCCCTGGTCATTTCTTTTTAAACATTTATTGTCTTATGTGGTGCAAGGGACACAGCTCGGTACCAGTTTCATCGACTCCATGCAAGCTGGCTCTCATCAATGTTCAAGGAAGAAAATGTCTTTTTGTTTTATAATGCTCTTTCACAGGGTCTATTCCTTTTTCATGTTCTCCCCCTTTATTTTCCATAAATGTAATGTTAAATTAGCTTGTTTCATTGTCAGTATTTCAACTGCTGTATAATGAATGGCACTTTTATACTGTTGTATCTCACTAGTGTCTCTAGATGGTTCTGTCTAATTCTCTTTCCCAGGTTTTCTATTCAGCATGCTGTAATATATGATAGAATCTGCTGCCTTGGCTGTCTTTTTGTTATTCAGAGTGTTTGCTATGGAATAAATAAAAATGGCCATGATGACTGAGGCAGGTAGGCTTACTTCTGTATCAGACTTAAGGTTATATGGTGCTTTGTTCATGTATGTGTTGGCGTAAATAAAACTTTCTACAAAAATTAAAGCATTTTCTTTATTAAATGAAATAATACATTCAGAGACAAAGCAAAATGCAGTCATAAAACAATGTCGAAATGGATTGACGGAAAAATGACTGTTCAAACAATTTTAGTTAACAGATATTTACAGAATTAACTTAATGAATGCAAGCAAAATGTTATGCAATAACTTGTATCTCCTCTACATTATGCATACTGGTGGGGGGGGGGGGTACAAAAATAAGTGCACACTAAAAAATGTTTGCCTGTATTTTATGTACTTCAAATATACAAAAATAAGAATTTACTGTTTAATTTTGAAGCACTTTAGATGTGTAAATGTGTTGTTGAACGTTCAAAGTTCACGCCACAGTAACTACACAGAGCTCATGCTTCAGTCACGGCCTCCTCTCTGATGATCCCTGTGGGGCAGGTGTGGGATTTTAAGCTCCCATGATCCTCTGCTGTGACGGGGCTTCCCTGCTGGAAGGCGCTCAGGGTGCAGTACTCGTTGCAGTACCAGGGCGGGTCCCTCTCCAGCCAGCACCCCGAGTCTCCTTCAGCGGGGTACCCTGGTGGGAGGGTGCTCACATCGTACGATATGTTGCTGTAGATGCTTCCCTCCCTGAAGTGGTGGAAAACCTGGGGCTGACACTCTTCAATCTCTTCCACCACTTCACACTTTGTGAGCGTGTCGATTTGAAGCGTTTCCTCCGCCTTCAGCACGTCGGCCGTGTGTTCGTGTGTCACCACCCAGCTCTGTAATCACAGGCTTGTTTAGTGACATTCTTAGGAGGTAAATGTCAGTGTTTTACAAGCTACACTTACCTTGAAATCTCCCTGGTATTCATTGTACAGGGTGTGGAAGTAGGGTGCTGGAGTTGGGATGAAAGCCTCCTTCCTCCACCTGTTAGTGTGAGGAACATAGAGAAGATATTAGGCCTATATTGGTTGTAGGAAATGGCATTTCTTGTAGAAGGGGTTTGGGTCAAAACCCAGAGAGAGATCTTACTTTTTAATCGGAGCCCAGATGAAAATGAGGATGAATAGCACCAGCACAAATAAGGGGATGAGCACCTTGCCCAGTCCCAAAAGATATGGGTATGGTGGGGGATCTGTATGGAACAACATGTAGTAGAAGCAAACGGCTAAATAATAAGCCTAGATGCAAATATGGATTTTTTTTAATTTTTTTTAAGTAATGCATTACCAGAAGCTGCTTTCTCAACAAGTTGCATTTTAAGATTAAAGGAGGGGTAGGTAAGTTTGAGAAACCGGCTCGAGATACACTTTTTTTTATATTCCATGGAATGCTCTTAATATCCTGATAGCAATGAATATTCTAAGTGCTTTGAAAAAAAATCCATAAAAAAAATTCATCTGTGGAAGCCGTAATACTGTAAAAACTACGACCAATTATTTTAGCCGGGCCAGCTAAAAAGAACTGGTTGGCCGACCTGTCAGCCTTCAATCTCGTGCACACACACACACTCGTGCAGTCATTGCGCGTGGCGTCATTGGGCGTGTTTCCCGTCTCCGGGCAGCTTTTGCTCAATCGGCAGCAGCAGCCGCTGCAGGAGGACACGTTCACCATGGCAGAGTTTGCTTCAACATCGTCTACCGGTCGCAAAAGAAAAACTGTAATGGAGCAAATTATGAAGAAAAAGAAAGTGGAAACTAGGAGAAGTCAAACCAGAGTCAATATCGGAGTTGCTTTTCAACTATGGCGACTATTTACGGAGCACACGAGCTGATATGTAACGTTACCGGCGCAGCCTGCTCTCGCCAGCCAGACGTAACATTTGTAATACATTTTCACAAAACAAACATGCTAGCTTCAAAAATATAAGCACTGACAATAACTGTGTTATACATTTGTTTTACATTCATTATCATGATATTGTGCGCGTTCATGTGTGTTGGAGGAGGTGCTCTGTAGGAAGTCTGAAGGAAGGGGCGGATTCTTTTCGGTTGTGTACTTTGGAATTTTTGTGCAGTCGAGGCGGTTTCTCAAACTTACCTACTGCTCCTTTAACTGTCATTTCTTCATTAATCTAAAATCATCAGATCATCTTTTTTAAATATTATTTTTAGGCCCACCATTCACAGCTGCCTCTGTCTTCCAGTACTCTTCAGGAGACCAGTCGCTCCACTCTCCTTTGTAAACCTGCTGATCAGGACTGGTCCGCACTCTGGCCGCGTACTCGGTGTCTGGATCAAATTTTTGATCATCCACTGGACAATCCAGATAGTTGACGGGAAGTGTTGACACCTGAAATGAACAGAGTAGTATGTGAGTTAACTTTGGAAAGGAGAAACATGTCCTGTAGGCCCAGTTTGTGCTCACTAACTAATGTATTTCTTTACAGATAATATGTCAGGATGATGCAGACAGATGGATAAAACAATATACCAATTCTGTTGTAATGATAATACAATGATACAGTTACAATTGACAATATTTGAATTGCGTAGGACCATTTTACAATGTCATTCTAATTCTTTACAAATTGTTCGTCCATTTTGTATTCACCCTTATCAAGTTTGTCACTCTTATAATTTGACCAAACCCCAAAAGCCCACTTTTTATAGTATCAATTGATCTAATTGTTATTTAAATATAATTGTATTATAAATGCAAATTGAGTCCCTATTTTAGAGGGGTCACAATCAATTAAAAAGCTTTAATATTGTGATAAACAGGCGTCATGTTCAGTGTGGCACAACAGTTGGCTTTAAAGGGACACTTCACACTTTTTTGTCAAATGAAGAATCTAAATAAGTATAATGTGTTGATTTAAGTAAATTGGGGAAGCGTTAAACAACAGCAAAACTATTTTTTTTTAAAAGGTAAAAAATCCAAGTCTCATTTATCCTGTCGCATACTCGCTACTTCCCAGACATGCATTTTAACATTTAAAACACTTATGAATAAAAAGTCTCACATTGAGTTTGTAAATTGATTTGGTTTTTGATATAGTTTTGCTTTTAAACATGGCCAGATCTAATTGTTAAATCCGAAGTATTCCTTTCCTTTAATTTGGCGGTGCTCACTGGGAGACTAGTAGAACAGAGCAGTTATTACGTTCTTAGTTAACATGTCAAAATGAGCGTGGTAAAAAGATGGGTCAAATAAAGTCACAGTTTCACCCACAGGCCATCACCACACTGAGCTGTTGCTGTGGTCGCCTCTCACTTAAACAAGTTATTTTCACTGCTAGGAGCTGACATCATCAGTAGAAAGCAAGTGAAAGGAAAATGATTGTAAGATCTCTGAAATGCGTGAACTTACTCGCAGTAATTTGGGTCAAACTCCCTCGCAGTGGCAAAGAGTTAAAAAAAAAGTTGGTTTTTTGCCATAGTCGCAAAATTATAAAAGGTCTGCAGTCATCTTTCACTGTAGACTGAAAACCCACCTGTTTCCACTGCAGCTTGGACACAAAATATCTTTAAATGAATGTACAGGATTCTTGCTGTTCAAATGTCTATCCTAATTGTTGATTGCAAGTCCCTTATGATAAAAGCCTTGGCTACATTTAATTTAATATAGCTTGATAAATAAAACCAAAAAGATGTTTCTATTTCATTCTTTTTTATGTCATTGACAAACTCAGTATTTTTGTTCCAATTAAAGGCAGGGTAGGTAAGAATGGAGAAACCAGCTTGAGTGCGCTAGAATTTGAAAGTATGCAGCCGAAAAAAATCTGCCCCTTCCTTCAGACTTCCTTACAGAGCCCCTCCTCCAACACACACGAACGCGCACATGACCAATGAGGGCACGAGATAAGTTTGTGCACAGATGGAAGGCTGACAGGCAGGTAGGCCATCCAGTTACTTTAGCCGGGCCGGCTCAGATGATTGGTCGTGCTTTTTACAGCGTCACGGCTTCCACAGATGACATTTTGTATTTATTGTCAAAGCATTTAATTTATTCATTGCTATCGGGATGTTAAGAGCATTCCATGGAATATAACAAAAAGCGTTTCCGAAGTGAATGACCTACCCCACCTTTAAGTCTTTAAACTAATATTTGAATTTCTAATATGTGCCGTTTTCTTTACTATCCTTTAATGCCTAATTGTCCATGTTTGAGATTTAATCCAACTATCTATTCTTCGTTGTCAAATATATTTTAACTGCCACTGAAATACTACAGCTGTCTCCCAAAAAGCTTGTGTACTTCCATTATTACCACCAACGGGGTTATTTCTTCATCTTTGAATCTCACGTTTTGTGTGTCTCCTTTTCTGTAAAACTGAAGCTGAAACTTGAGCCTGTCGACCAGACCGGTGGAACCAGCAAATTCCTCATAGGTGCTTTTCCAGGTGAAGTGGTGTTGACTTGCGTTGTGCCGGACTGTGAGGCAGCAGGGTGCGTTTGGTTTAACTGCAGAGAGGACACATTAAAGACAAAATTCAAGTTTTTTTATTCGATAGATTACTTAAATATGAATCTAAATATGTTTTGTGTGCCTCGTTTGGAAAATAATCCAAAATCAGTGTTCCTTACTGTGGTGCGAAGGTTTATATTTATCAACCAGCTCTTTACAGCTTTTAGACCCATCCTTTTGGTTGGAACAAAGTGAGATTTTATGAACCTCATCACCATTAAACCTCACATCGTTTCTTTTAAAGGAGCAGAAGTAGTGCCCATCTGTGTTTGTCAGCATACACTCCCATTCCTTCCTGCACAAAGGAGTGAGGAAACACAATGTCATCATCACAATTAAGGTAATCCATTTTTAACAAGCGCGTGTAAAAAAACAACTTACTTCCTTTTCTGGAAAGTGAGCCAGTAGGAGACGTTGCTGTCTGACGACGGCATGCTCAGGGAGCAATTCACGGTGTACAGGAAATCCGTTACACAGTGAGGAACAGTCACCGCACCTGAAAAATATTTAAACTATGTTTATTGGGAGTGTCAGGAGTAAGAAGTGTCCCATTGTGAGGTCATTTAAGTTAAGGAGTCCTTTTAGTTCCTTTAGAACCATAATTGAAAATAAAACATATTTACTCACACATTTAAGGCTGCTGACCTGAATGATTGTCCACCAACTCTTCCGTTACAATCTAATTTTGACCAGTGTGAACAGGGGCAATTACAGCGACTAATATGTCCATTTTGGCATGAGTATGGTTTAAGGATAGGAAGAAATGAAATGAAAACGTGAATAAATCTGACAACCTTTATTAATTTAGCTTCTGTTGGGGAAATATTTTCCAAGGCCCATAACTTTGACCCAGTTGATCAGTTCTGTCCTGACTGAGCACACGCACCTGTAGCCTTGGCTGCTGTGCTCTCAGTGTGATAGAGGTGTTATGATTCTATCTTGTTCTGCACAATGTTGATGATTCTCTCTGAACTAGCTAAATACATGGGTCTGGGGTAGAGTTCTTCAGAATTGACGTGGCATCTCTACCGCGAAGTCAGAACCTCTGACTCTTTGACTTGTTTTGTGAATTCTCCGGCCGAAGCTCCTAAATAAACCCATCAGTGTTTGCCATCAAAGCTCCAGCTCTCCCCGTGTTTCCTTTTGAGTCTGTGACTCCTCCTGCATTGCTACACAGAAGTTTCACCCACAGCTTCTACAACCACATGCACCGTATATTTATGTATTTAAAAACCTAACAAGATAAAGTATTTCCTTTGATAATAGGAAAGCTTAGCAAACTTTTCAAAGAGGTTAAAGGGTCATATAGACTAGAGTACACCATAGCCTAAGGTCCTTTTCAGAATCAACAAATATTTTATGATTTCAGATTCAGGTTATTTATTTGTACCCGTAGGTAGATTCTGTTTGCAGAGAAAAAGACAAAGGATCCATCCTGACACTAAAAACAAACACAAACAACAGACACATCTCTAATAAAAGGACTAGTAAAAGTACAAGTATACCCTGCTCAACCAAATCTCAAAATATTTTAAAAAAAACGTTTTAAGAAGGAAAACACTAGTACAAACATGGACATTCAAAATTCACAATTAAATAAATAAATAAAAATAGGCATCTGTGTGACGCTCCTATGATGTGTTAATTTGTGCAATAGCTGCTGGGATAAAACTGTTTTTATACCGCTTCGTTCTACTCCTTGGGACAAGTAAGCTCCGGCCCGAAGGAAGAAGCTTGAATTCTGAGTGCAGAGGGTGGGAGTCATCGTCTAATATGGAGCTGGATAACCGCTGTAACTGCCTGAGGTACCGTACAGGGTCTCCAGGTTTAGCTGTGGCTCACCAATCAGTCTGCTGGACCACTTTACGATCTGACTCAGAGAGTTTCTGCTCTTTAAAGTCAGGTTACCAAACCATGACATTAGTGAAAAAGACAGAATTGACTCGATAAAAGCACGATAAAACATAATCATCATGGTTTTGTCAATGTTAAAATAGGACAATTTCCTAAGACAGTACAAACGCTGGTGCCCCCTTTTGCACACAGCTTCACAGTTTGGATCAGAGCTCAATTTTGAGTCAATAATTATCCCGAGATATTTGTATGATTGCACAAATTCTACTTTCTGATTCTGGATTGTTAAGACTTCATGTATGTGGGGATGTCTTCTAAAATCAATGATCATGTCCTTGGTTTTGCTTATGTTCAGTTGTAGATAGGACTCCCCTCACACCACCTGACAAAGTCGTCAATGACAGGGCCGTGGCTGGTCTCATTGTCCTGGAGCCTACTAACAATTACAGAGTCATCTGCATACTTTAAAATAGTCCTATTTTCCCACCTACTTTGACACATATTAGTGTATAAATAATAGTGGTGAAAGGACACATCCTTGTGGGGAGCCAGTGGAGGATTTGATTATGATTTGATTATGTTGTGTAGTATATATTTTCTAAGCAAATGACCCTTACATTTAATGGGTTAGGGTAAGCAACTTGATCGTGATGATATTCTATCACATTTTTTATAATTAAAGAAGATAATAGCAAATACATTACCTGTAGTATTAGATCCGTGCAGACAGACAATGTTGGTGGATACGAGCAGAAACACTATCAGCAGCTTCATCCTCAGCGGAGAGCGACCGTCCATCACATCGAGGGGTATTTCTTAAGTCATGCCCTCCTGAAGCGCTGTGTTAAACAGTTTTTAATGAAGACTGACAGGCATCACTCTGATAGCTATCACTCACATGCTCTGGTGGGAGAGGATGTGCTTTTTTAAGAGCGCAAAGTGTGTGAAAGGGGGGAGGCTACAGTTTAACCTATCAGAATGTTTTCACGTCACTACTTTAATCTATCATCCTGTGCACTAAGTTTATTATCCCAGGTATTTTCTTTTAATTTGGTTAAACAGTTGTATTTCTCTCCGTTATTACACCTATTTCTGTTAGTTATTAATCTGAAGTTCTTTTAGCTTTTATTCTTTTAGTGTCCTGCAGATTTCTTCACTTAAAGTCATTTACTGATTAGGCACAAAGCTGGAAGATACCAGAATTGAAGGGAGATTCATTTTGACGAAAAAACTAAACAAATGCAGTTGTTACATTTAACTTGACTTAAATCAACTATCCTTCTTTGTACATTCAAATGTCAAAAGAAGGATAGCACACATTAAGGGTATATCTTAATTGATCCATGCGCTCTTTATGCACTAGACTTAATGACAAAGGGACTTCATGTATTTTAGCTTAACAAACGCAGCTGTTGCACAGAGCTAGACGTACATTAAGGAGTATAGTTGATGTGCATGGATCATTGTGAGGCTGCTTTTAATAATCAGGCACTCAAATGCCCAGACTCACTTCATGCTGGTGTGCTCTATTAGTGCCTTCACTTATTTGATGTCATCTCATTTGTCAAAACATGTCTAATAAGATGTGGTTATTGTCTTTGTCAAATGTAGAAACCTGCAATTTGAAAACATGAATTATTGTGCAACTTACTGTGAGTGTTATGCAATGAGTAGAGCAGCGAGGAAGATCAGCTTGAAGATGATTCTGTGTGTGTTTGGATGATTCTTATAAAAGATACCGGTTACTTCCTCTGATGTTCACAATGTTGTTGCTTTGGAGTTTAAAAACCTGTGGCAGTTTAAGCTTTTTCAGACTTTGTGGCCCAAGGGTGCAACGTACTGTCAGCATGTCAACTAAATGACTTGTTGCAAAGGTTCGAAGTTTAAAAGACAAAACTCTCAGGGCTTCTTCTGTATTTATACGTTTATAGAAAGAGCATTTAAGCAGGAAACCGTAAACAGCATGCAGACAGTCATGTCAATGTGACAACACACTTTTAATTTGGGTTTTTGCAATCCAAAATATCTGCCTTCGTCTGATCTCTTTACTAAACCACAGAGCATAGAGGCAGGCCTATTTTTATTTGTGGAAACCTAAATGACTCTCTGCATGTGTGAACAGTTGCTGAAACACGTAGCCGATCATCATGAAGTTATTATGAGAGGGAATATGTCTTTATATTGCGCAAGAGCGAAAACCCTGATTAGTTAGCTTTATCTGAAACTTGTTGCTTTACCGCTGCATCTGATATGAGCGTTTTTGGTCATTTGATAAGAGTTTCCTTCATTTTGATAAAGACTAAATATGACACATAACAGTCAGATGTTAACGTTGGTTAGAAAAACACGTCTAATCTGACAAAATATCGGTAGAAGGCTTTTGAAAACATCCTTTAATCATGTTAAACGCAGTAGACACTTCCTGATTAAAATAAATAAATAAAAAAACATTCATGGACATTAAAACCTTGTAATACCGTCATTTCATATTTTGTAGTCTTTACACTGTCGTCCTCAATATTTTAAGTCCTTTACACAGCTGGCAAATATAAAAAGAAAGACAAGTCAATTACATAACATGACTTACATAATTGTGTTGTTTTACACTTCCATATAAAATCTGCTGTAAAATAATACTGGACCTATAAAACAAGTCTCTGAAGTCTAAACTCTGTGGCAGGCTTTTCATATTTAGTGTTTACATGATGTTACAAAGCACCAGGCAACTACATAATAAAAATGACACTGTGCAAACTGATGGGTGTCCTTGTAATTTAAACTGTAAGTTTCTTTCAACAGTAGGGATATGGTTAAGCACTTGAGGTACGACAGCGTGGCTCACTCGCAGGCCAGTTTGCCATCGAAAGAAGACAGTGTGATGGCGAAGGCCTGCAGGGCACACATGGGGAAGCTGTAATCCATGGAGAAGACGTCCTCTGCTACCCGGCCAAACTGCATCACGATGTAATCCTCTGGAGAAAACAGCAGCAGGGGGGCAAGGAGAGATCACCATGACGTTAAGAATAAATAGAGGATAAAAGGCAGTGGCGGTTCTAGACCAATTTTACTAGGGGGGCCAGGCTGGGGCCAGTTATTTCATGAGAGGGGCACAATAAAAGCGGGTTAAAAAGACAAAGACAGTATAAAGTAATTGTGTAAAATAAACATAAGATACAGTCATTGGTATTTGTTTTTGTACATTTAAGTTACAGTCCTTTGTTTCAGTAATTTTTTTTACACTGCTGTGTGATAAAACTGAACATTTTAGAGTGGCCTAAGGCACACCTGTGCAATAATCATGCTGTCTAATCAGCATCTTGATATGTCACACCTGTGAGGTGGGATGGATTATAATTATTATTAAGTGCTCACTATCACAGATTTTTTCAGATTTGTGAACAATATTTGAGAGAAATGGTTATTTTGTGTATATAGAAAATGTTTTAGATCTTTGAGTTCATCTCATGAAAAATGGGAGCAAAAACAAAAGTGTTGCGTTTATATTTTTGTTCAGTGTAGTTTGAGTATTTGTTTTAGTAACTTTAAGTGACAATTTAATTAAAACACAAACAGTATTTGCTTTTATAAGGTAATGAACAGTTACCAGTGTTCCAATAAATCGTAATATTGTAACCTTTTTTTTCTTTTTTGGAGGGTGGTCCCTGGTCAGTGTTATGGGGGCATTGGCCCCTGTTGGCCACCCCCCTAGAACCGCCCCTGATAAAAGGAGACATCTTACCGTTTTCAGGGTGGACGATCTGGAAGTTTTTGACCGAGGCCTGGGTGACACGACCGTGGAAGTTAAGCACAAACGACTGAGACTGTTCGTTCCAGCTCGGGCATTTGTTCACCAGCGTGACCAGCTTGTCAGTGTTGCTGTGTGCATGGCGGGCCAGAAGAGTATCAAGATCCTATAATAATAACACAACAGTTCAGCTCCTTGTTCTTACTTCATTTTTTTTAATGTTCTTTTACTTTTTAAACTTACATTCTTTGGGCGAATGGACACTCTTTCGTCGTTCTCCAACATGCCGGGGATGATCACTGTCATTTTCCTGGGACCCTTAAATCCCAGCACGTTGGTCTCCTGGAACGTGAAAGATGATCGTATTATAGGTTTTATCTCTTCATATGTTTTGTTAAAGTGGGTTGTATTTTAGGTCATTTTAGACTCACATAGCAGATTGCTGCCAGCTCTTGCCTCACTGATTCACACTCTTTGACAAACGGCTTTTTCTCCGGGTTTTCACCTCCATCATAGACTGTGAACTTTGTACCCAGGATATTTGACCTGTAACAAATGAGAAAAGTCATTTGAGTAATCTAAAATCATCTAAAAGGTGAGAAGTGAAAGCGTCCTGAAATGTTATTTATTTTAGCAAAGGAACTACAACGTTTTTGATTCCTGCTGTGGAGGAAACTTCTGTGTAGCAATGCAGTGGGAGTCACCGACGCATGAAGGAGACACAGGATGAGCAGGAGTTCTGATGTCAAACACTGATATTTAATACAAGTATCGGCCGGAGAAATTCACATCACAAGTCACAGCAGCCAAAGGTTCTGACTGCACGGGTGGGTTGCCAGGTCAATGCCAGATCAGCCTCTCATCTTGGTAGACCATTTAACTAGTTTACAGAGAGTCAAATCAACATATTGGGGATGGGCTTTGATACCTGGAGACTGTCTCTGACCCCTGTGGTGCTTTGAAGCCAGCGTTCTCAGAGTCGTAGAACTCCCTACGTCCGCCAGATCAAGTCATAAAACGTATAGTGTCAACATGCGGCTACATTATCACCTTCCTTACGGGAGATAAGGAGCAGGGCTGATCGTAAATGTCAACACACAGGAAAGGGTTAAATTCTTGGAGTGAAGACAGAATTATTCCCTCACACCTGCAATTTGATTTGATTCTGTCAGGATGCCACAAATCAAGGAAGAGTTCCCAAAATATAAAGGGAAAATGGAAAATGGTCCAATTTACACACGCGATGCAATTAATATAGAAAACCATTACGGGCCTTTTTCATGGCTGACATTTTGACAGGAAAATCACAAGCTTGGGGGAAGGTATGAATTATATTCAAGTCAAATGGCTCAAGTATCAGTAAAGTCACAAGTCATGGCTGTTACAGTTCATGTGGATTTGTAGGTCTTTTTTTAATTTTGTCGAGTCTAAATTCCTCTTATAAGTGTCCAAAGTCGGATTCAGGCCCAGGGTTGAGAACCCCGTCCACGTGTTCAGCATAATGTCACTGGATTCTTACATTTGACCAAAAGGGGTTTTGAAAGGGTTTACAGGAATACAAGATACTGCAGAACGTACTGATAAGTTACTCAGGAAATCAAACAAAAAGGATTTGGTTGAGAGTATGTACCTTAGTTTCCCTATGTAGCAGTTTGTGTCTCTGATAAGATTAACTGGGTCCGTGGTGATGAGATAGTTGGATGTTTTGCTCTTCTTCCTTTTTCTGCCTGCCATTAGAAACACCTGAAAAACAGATTGATTATAGAGAAGATAATTAACCTTCATAGCAACATGACAGAGCATAACACCGGATCATTTGAACTGAAATCAATGTGCACAAAGTTTGGGTTCAAGTTGAGTAGAAGGACCAACCCTGTTGCCATCCTCCTTCTCCATGTGGAGGTAGTACGTGGGGTACATTCCCTTCTCCATGCCTCTCCTGTCCCTGGTGACCCTGCACTGGATGGTGACATCCCTGGAGGCCGGACGCAACGCAAACTTCTCCAGATCCTCCACTGAAATTGGAGACGATGACTGAAATGACAATAAGTGTGAGAATGATGTTACTTTCATGTTTTTTTTTGACTATTCAAAATCTTTAGACGACACACTAAACATCATTCATTTGCAATGTCTCACTCTGTCATTGGATTCGCTGTTTGACGACGAACCCTTTCTGTAGTTGGAGTTAAGGGAACCGAGACCTGGCGCGGTCTTCTCTGCTTTCTTTTTCTTCTTCTCCCGTTTCTCCTTCTGGATTTCCTCGTCTTTGCTCTCGTCACTTATTTGGCACCTGGCTGTAGAGAAGATGCCACATTCATTACAATGAAGGTATGGTATTGTTGATCATAAGAAGCAACAAGGCCAGATTGTCGCTCACTTGTGTAGAGTTGTTTTTTCCTCTTAGGCGATTGAGTGGCAGGCCTCTCAGCCCCTTCTGCCTCTTCAGCTTCACTTTCATTCTTTGGACTCGCCACATCCCCCACTGGCTCTGGCTCCTGGCTCGACTCCTCCTGCAAGTGCTTCTCTGTAAAGTAGGTGATACTGAAATGCTGTAAGAGTATTTTTAATAGAGTATTGATATGTTAATTGTAAAATTGAACTCACTTTTTCGCTCTTGTTTGGTTGTCTTGGTTGTCTTCTGTGGGTCTTCAGATTCTTTCGCTTTGTCTTTCTTCTTTGTTTTTTTCTCCTTTTTCTCCTTCGCTTGTTCCTTTTCATCATCCTGGTCGATCTCTGGTTCAAAGCAATTCAGAATCAGAATCAGAATCAGAATCAGAATAGCTTTATTAGTCCCACAGAGGGGACATTTGCAGCGTTGCAGCAGGAAAGAGCCACAGACAGCTTAGTGTTGCATATCTTAAATGCGTTTAAAAAAGTACTAAATTATAATATAATAAACCGGTGATTCTCAAATGGGGGTACGCGGACCCCTAGGGGTACGTTTGGGGTACTGCAGGGGGTACGTGAGGTAAAAATAAATAAAAAGGTTAATTAAAAAAATACCATGCATGATTGCAGAAATAATCTTAGTACAATAAGTTAAATAGAAAACACAATTTTATATAAAATATTCCTAGAACCACTAAGGGGGTCCTCATATAAACATGTTACATTTGTGTATTGTATTTATAGTTTTTAATAATATATCATTTTGTTCATTGGTTTGTTAAACATATATTAATTCAATTGAAAATTAAAGATGAAAATATCCTTAGTTTGTTGTAATTCAGAGTTAATACATCAACCACTGATGGAACATTACTATATTGTAATTATGTATATAGGCTTTTTCTGTCAAAAATGTCCGGGGTCGGTCAGGGGGTACTTGGCTGAGAAAATGTTTCAAAGGGGGTACATTACTGAAAAAAGTTTATGCTAAAAAAGTACTAAGTTATAATATAATAAACAATAAACAATATGCTAAAAAAAGATAAAAACTAAAAAAGTTACATAATTTTCCAAAGATACAGATCAAAAACAAATCAAATCTACAAATCCTGTAGCAGTTCTTAGGATTTAGCAGCCCGGTATATGTTACAGTTAGTAAAGATGGCATATGTATATAAAGTATATATTGCACATAGTTTTACGGTATTTAACAGCAGCAAGTTACACAATTTACAAAATACAATTCAAATGTAGCGATTCATTTGCGTGCACACACACACATGTTAACAAAAACAAAGACATCACATTTTCTTACCTTTGGCTTTTTCTTTTTTCACGTCTTTCTTCTTCGGCCTTTTCCCCTCACCCTGAGCGTTATTCTCCACGTCACACTTCACCTCAGGCTCTTTGTCGACCTCCAAGTTCACTTTTTTGGGAGTATTAGGAATCTGTGAAGGCACCTCATCAAACTTCATAGTTGCTGTTGTGTCGTCTTCACCTAACATGATCTCATCCAGTGGGTTATCATGGGCATGTTCAACTTGATCTCCAGGGAAGAAAAACAAACAAACCTGGATTTTATTATTTAAAGGACTAAACATGATGTACATTGAAATGTGTAATAAAATAGATATAGCTACATACATTAATAAGTAATTCTCATACTAACCAGTGAGGGAAGTGTTGCTCAGGGATTGGCTGATCAGCAGCGGTGTTTGATCGGAGCACACCGGTTTGAGCTTCTGTTTCTTTTGGCGAGCATCCCGATTGGCTACCACCATTTGAGAATCAGCTCTCTTTTTTTGCTGCTTTTTCATCAAAAGGGCTCGCTGTGGGAAAACCAAGTATTAGACATCATTTCAAATTGTCAACTCAACCTATAGGTTAGACAATGTCTTATTGTGCATTTGACTCACTTCCAACAAGTACATATTGTTGTTTGGGTAGTGAAGCTGTGGTAGAATCTAGGTAGGGCATTTCATTACATTTGAATGTTCTAATGTTTTTTTTCAAATTGAATAGGAGTTGACGGACCATAAGCTAAACCATCATTATTATGAGGGGCATTTGATTTCAGAAGAGAATACTCTCAATAGTTTGTGGTCCTGCTGTTTACATTTGTTCTGATGCAAATTCAGAAAGTGAATTGATTGCACTACTGTTTTTAATTTTTCATCTACAGCATAAAAAGGCTACAAATGCATTTCATTGTGCAACCCTTTTTTATACAATAACAATCAACCAACCTTGAGCCATGATCATTGCCATTGGCCAGAATTATAATATTCTGTTCTATTATTCAACCACAAAAAGAACCAGATGAGGTTTTGGGATGTTATCTGGGGAAATTACTATTGTAATATAACACATATTGGTTGCATAACTATATTCTATGCCTTATATAACTATGCCTGTGCGTCATTGTTACTGTTTACTAACATCTTACTTGGTTACTATAGCTATAATTAGTACTTCTATCGCTGATTAACTACTGATCCTCCTTGTATAAGATATTTGTGTTGAAGCTACTCTACTGGATATAAGCCAGCAGTCACAAGACTGAGACTTAAACTTGAGCAGCAGGTGGTCCTGACACAGGTAGCCAGGATCTCAAGCATTATTGACTTTGTTTTAACCACATGTAAGCTAATTGGACATAAATAAGTCCCAGTATTTTATCTACTGTCAGCATGGACTATAATTATTATATTTAACCTCTATGTGTTGATAAAGGAAGAGAGCTAAACGTCTACTATAACCTAAACGTAACATATCTTTGTCATTTGGATTCTGCTTCTTCAACAATTCAAAAATAAAGCTAAACATATCTGGACTATTTAATGTGTAGAAGACATCAAATACTTGAATTATCCTTGTTTCTTTACCTGGTTGTCGAGCTTCTGTTGTCGTATATCAGGGTCCTCCATGTCTGAGGGGATGAATCACTGCTATTCACAAACAGCAGATAATTAGGGATACTTAAACAGAGGCTATGAAATCCAGCATTAAAAGTTCAATGTGAGAAATTCATCTGTTTCCAAAATAAAAGAGAAATAAAATGCGTTGTTTGATTGTGGCACCCTGTCCACCTTTGTGTAGCAGAAGGCAAAGTGGATTAAAGGGGGATAATGTTCTTAAAGTGCACTGCGCAGCTCAGTCAGTGTGGAGCAGAAGTAGCAGGGGCAATGCAGGCTGTCCAGGACCGCTCTGTGTGGGTGCTAAGGTGTAAACACAGGAGAAACAGGAAGGGAAGGTGATCACCTCCTCATGCCACTATTAAATACTTACATCACTTACCCGGCCGTAAACAGTGAAACAGGAAGCCAAATAAGTCACCAAAAACTGCTAGTAAACCCTCCGAGTCTCCCCCAAACGAGCCTCATCGTGTTCTACCGTCTCACGAAACATAACAACCGCGTGGGCCATTAAAATCACCCTAAAACGGCAACAAATAGATCACAAAAAACAACAGAAACAAAGCGTTGGCTATTAGCCGAACAGGCAGGTTTATGTCGTTTCCATGGATACGGCTGTCACGCAGCAGCGATTGAGAGCGGTGAAAATTCAAAACAATCAACAAATCCATGTTTTTAATGAGAAAACAACATTGTCTGTGTCTGTATTATTAATTTAGCTTTGACGTTTTCAACGTTTGCACTGGTAGGCCTAATATAGACCTAGCATTATTCTAGAATTTACTGAAATCACTTGATTTTCGACAAAAACATTTTTTTTCAATTCCTTAGATTCTATTTTCAATTCATAAAAATACATGTTGTGTTTGTCTGTACGCAGCGCTAAACCGGAAAAGAACATTTGTATCGCGTTGCTAGGATACAACCTTCCAAACAGGAAATTATCCCGCAAACTTGTCTTTGGTCAATTACAGTGAACATTGATGAGAGAATCGGTGTAATACTTCTGTTTTTCAGCTGTTAACGTCTTCAGTTTGCTCAATTTATAATTGGGCTTAATAAATAAAAATGGATACAATAACAGAGGTAAGAGCTAGTTACAGGTTGCTACTTGACTGCCTGCTCGTTTACTTTATTTTTGTTATAAATTATTAAAATATAAGGATTCATATTATAGCTATAAGAATTATAACCTTGTGATGCATTGTTTTTTTCCTGTAGGTACCACAGGCCCTGAAACCTAAATTGATGCTATGGTGAGAGCTGTGTCCCCAGATTATATTCAATGTCATTGGTTGCTGCTTTAAGCCCTGCATACAAATGTCTAGCACAAATCCATTCCTTGTGTGTGTTCAGGACAGACGTAAACTACCATGACATGGAGGAAATCGAGAAAATGCAGTCCATCCCTGATCTGGAGAGGTTTTTACCACCTGTTAATACCAGAACACATTTCTATCTATTTAACACAATCACACTGACAGCATTAAGTATTCTTTCACACTTCTTCTCTTCTGTGACAGTGCTTTAAGCAGAGTGTTTGGAGTCGATCTCCCTGAACCAAAGAGAGGAGTTCTGCTGGAGTTGTATGTCCAGACGGTGCTTTTTTGCAGAGAATGCAACTTTAAAAAGGAACAAACATCTGCTCTCTTGTCCATCATCAAGGCCACACATGAAGCTAACATAGGTACGAAAAGTCATATTATTATCACTGCAGTGTAGATGGATAATGTTCAAACAGAGTATGCTTCAAGATTACTCATTTAAATGTTCCTTAACTTTAAATGGGGTGTATTTGAAACTTCTTTCTTGCAGGAACTCCACTCAACAACATAGAGCAGTGTTTCAAATACTGCAAGGAGCTACTTCTCTGTCACTCAGTCAGGGTGTGTACAACAATTCACAAACAATGTTACTCAGTAGAGCTGCGACAATCAATGTTTTAGACTCTGACTCATATTAAGCTCTAAATCGTTTGTTTTAGGTACTCTGGGAAACTGTTATATACATGGGTTTTAGCCCACAGATTTCCATATGTTCAATTTGAATGTTTTCCCACAACAGCGACCTCCCTTTAGTATCAACCTGTTTAACTCTGAGGAGGTGACCTGTATCTTAAACGACATCTATAACCGCTACGTGAGACACTACAAACTCTACAAATATATTTTCACCCCACAGGTAACAATCAAACATAGATTCAAGCAACCGCTGCTATTGTTCCTTTTTTTTTTTGAATAATACTATTATTTTATAATACTTCTCTTTATTATTTTTGACCAGCTAAAACTTGACTTGTCTTTGACTTACTCTGGGATCCCAGACCAGAATGAACCTACCATGGAGGACTCTTCTGCTCTAGGTAATAATTGGTATTTGTAGGTATAGTGGCACAAAGCCCTTTTTATATTGTGTCACATTGAAAACAGAATATTCTTGATATTTTAGAGCACTTTAAATCAGTTGTATTGATACTTACTTGTACTTTTCCTGCACCAGATGTTGAGAATGTAATGGAAAAGGAAACAGAAGCATCTATTGGAGAGCCGGAAGGAGCAACCCTAGGTAGTAGCCCAATCATAGTTGTTCTAAAAAGCCAAATGCACCCAGATTAGGGCTGCACGATTTTGAAAAAAACTGACATTGCGATTTTTTCCCCCCTGCGGTATATATTGCGTTTTTTTTAACTATATTTAACCGGATGAAGGATTTGAGTCACGGACGTCTGGATCTTAACTGGTTGACTCATCATACCTTAAGTCATGATCTAACATGTCATGATAATGCAGGTTGCTTCCCCTCAAATAAGGGGGTTCATCTGTGAATGAAGAAGAGTGGTGTCTAGAAGGGATCCAAGAGATTAAACGTATTACATTAAACTATAGGAAGCTTCATTATCACATTAGGGAATTAACATACGTGACAAAATAGGTCATTTAACTTTTTATTCCACAATTAAAACCTTTTTTGTGCAAATAGCAGCAAAGTAGTAGACATCTTTTAAACAACATTATAAAAATAAAATGAAGAACAGCTATACACCAGCTCCTTTATGCCGTGCTGAACCTTTCTCATATGGTGTAACACCGGCAAAGGCATCTGAAATAGTTTGTTGCTGTGCATGCAGAGCCTGCATGTCACTCCACTCAAGTACCCCTGACATGAGAGCCACGCAGGTTTTCCTTTTGTAGCAAGCAGCAAAATAATTGTAACATGACGTGTTTGAGTTAATTTACCTACTTAATATCGAACGCCCTAAAAAAAAAAAAAAACCCGCACGTCCCTGCGGTGTGAATACCGCGCATGCGCATATCGCGGTTATCGCCATGACACGGTATATCGTTCAGCCCTAACCCAGATGATTGTATTCTAACTGCTTAATTTTCATCCCTTTCAGATTCACAATCAGAACTGAAGGGACTTATAGAGAGAGAGGTCAGAGAGCAGATGACGCTCGTGTCTGGACAAATGGATCAGCGAATGAAAGACATTGCAGATCAGCACAAGAGGGCATCAGATTCTCCACAGCCCAACCAAAAGGCCAAAAAACAGTGATTAAGAAACATTGATCTTAAAGGACCGACACAAATTAGAGCTTCGAATTAGTTTTATTCCCAATAAATCTTTTTTTCTTCATATACAGTACATATATCTGCATTTTTACAATGAATGTACATTTCTCAGGGAGGCACTTTCTGGAAGTGCCACTCATTAAACTGCAGAATGAACTGAGGATGTAATGTGGTTGGTTAGTTTCAATAGGAAATACAGTCACAATAGTGTTCACAGTTAGATAAGTGGGTTTCTTATTAAGGAATGTCTGCATGCACGACAGTATATCTACCAAATACTGTACTTAAATGTTAAACATGTCTTCTGGTACTGCTTTGTAACCCTTGTAAATCTGAACCTTGTTGTGTTATGTCTATATAATTATTATCTAAACAGTAAACCATAGTGCTTTAAATGTCCACACAGTGCTTTGAAACACATTCTCCTCTCAGTAATAACTGACGATCAACAGGTCACATCCTAAGTACACATAATGTAGTCGTATGTTATATGTTATTCAAATTATTGTGCAATGTGTCCTAAACTGCGAACATGATGACCTGACAAGAAAATGTTCAAACAGCCACAAACTCGGATCAAAACGCAGATAGGATGAGATGTGCGTGCTTATCTTTAACTCGGAAAACCACGGTGCGCATTAAGGCATAGACACATCCTGGCCCCTGAACACCTCATCTTGAAATCAAACACAGTAATTCAAAAAGACAAACACTGACTTGAAAACACATGCAAATGTTTAAATACAAATCACCGTGGTTTGGAATGAGGTTGACCAGTTTATGGCTCGAAGTCCTCCAGGCCCAGCAGCATGATCTTAGCCGTGTTCTGAAAGAGGGCGGCTCGGTTCTGCTGCTCCCCTTTCTTCACCCAGTGCCCGTAGATGCGGAAGGCGCAGCCGTCGATGAGTTTGCGGACACAGCGGAGGGAGTAGGGGTCTCGGGCCAGAACCTCCCGGGTCAGAGGGCGAGTCCTGCGGTAACGGCAGTACATCCTGATACAGGCCAGCACGCTGATTATCAACACCTGAGGAGTCGTGAGAGCACAGCAGGTGAGAATGGAAAGGATAAGAAGTTTATATAATTTAAACTCAATACTGTGACTCACCCTAAATGTCTTTCTGGGACTGAAGAGTCGCACTTTCTCCTTCTGGTACAGTCTGAAGAAGGGATGTGATAAGGCTTGCTCAGAAGTGAGACGGACGGCAGGGTCCACCACCAGCAGCCTGGATATCTGAGCAGCACAAGCAAAGTCATTCAAAACTAAGACTAGTGTGAAGCTGTCTAACAAGCAAAACAACCAAATTAAAGCTTTATGTTTTGACCTTAACATTTGCACCAAAAAAGAAAAATCACATCTGTTTCTGGTGAATATTTGATTAATCTTACTTAAAAGCTGGGTGTAACTAAAGGAGAATATTCAAAACATTCACAAGATATTATAAAACTTCTATCAGCTCACCAGATCTTTCACGTTGTCCGACCTGTCGTCCCACTCAGGGGAGCTGAACTGATACCGGCCCTCCATGATCATCCTCAGCATCAGCATCTGCTTGCGATGCCAGAACGGTGGCGATCCAGCCAGTAAGGTGAAAAGGATAACACCACAAGCCCAGCTGTTCAGAAAATGCACCAAAAAAGTAAGCAAGAATTAGAGATATAACTAACAGCCACTGATTCAAATGACACTACAGATGAATGTTATGAACAAAAGGAAGGCTTACAGGTCGACCTCTTTGCCACAGCCTGGGTGCATTTCATCCATGGAACATTTCAGTATTTCAGGGGCCAAATAGCCAGGTGTCCCACAAAGGTCTAATTGAAATAAAAGAGAACAGATCATGTTAACCTCTGTCTACACAAACTATATGCATATCTAAATAGATCATTCATTTCCAGTTGTTTTATGATACACTCCAGTACCTCTAAGCTTCTCTCCAGGTTGTAGCTGCACAGAGAAACCGAAGTCGGACAGTTTGATGTGTCCCTGATCATCCAGGAGAATGTTCTCTGGTTTGAGGTCCCGGTGGACAATGTTGAGGGAGTGGAGATACTGCACGGCCTCCAGCAGAGCTCGCATCATACTCCTGTAGAGCAATGCATACATTTGACATCCACCTAAAATCAAATGTAGTGCAAATTAAATCAGTTGATGTGTCGAAGTTGGAGCTCACCTGGTTTCCTTCTCACTCAAAGTCACTTTTTCTGTGAGGTAGTCAAACAGCTCTCCTCGCCTCATGCTGTAAGTGAAAATACAAGATTACTACCATCATACAATTGCTTTCGCGATTATGTATTTATATTTTATGGAAGGAATAGTAAAAGTGATTGCACTTCAGCTATTTGTTGTAATACTCACAGGTCAAACACCAAAAATATGAAGGTTGTGGACTCATATGAATCAATGAGAGTGACTGAAGGGAATCAACACAAAGAAAAATGTTTCAATACATTTTAATTTAAAGAATATAAAAGTGTCTTGCCGTTCGGGAAGAGTAGAATTCAAACCCACTTATTGAGGAATGTCCTTTCACCATGTTGAGGACGTGGATCTCCTTCAGTGTGGAGGTTTTCACCTCCTCCAGCTGCTGGACTGTCATCCTCTCAGCTGTTATCTCAATAATCTTCACTGCCAGCTCCTGACCCCCATGTCTGTGCACACACCTGCGCACCACACTGCTCACACCCCTGAGACAACATTGACCCAGGATACAGAATAAATGTTTTTATTATTATTCATATTGAAAGCTAAGATCACATTTCACGTTTTTTTCTACTGCACTCACCTTCCAATCACCTCTTTTGGGTCATACTTCTGGTAAAATTCCTTGGCCCCTACCCAGTCTGGTAATTCATCTCCAAGAATTATGTCTTTGGTCATGGTGACAGCATACGAATCTGTAATAACAACAAACTGTCAGTCACATGTGTCTCTTTGTAATATTGCGGTATGATCGATCTAATAACAGGAACTACTGACAAGGAAGTGTTTGTATTAACTTTAGTTTAATTCAAGTCATAAGAGTTTTATTTGGAATAGCTTGCTTACACATACCTTTCTCTATTCTCGACTGTTTAAAAATGTGGGTTTGATTAGCTAGCTGTGTGTGTGTTGGCCTTGCCCTTGCTGCAGCAGCAGGTTCACTGACCGTACAGGAAGCTACTCACCAAGTATGAAATGTCACAACAAGAGTGAGCTGGAGACGGCGAATAAGGAATCTTTATGAAAATGCCATCACAGCCCGAGGAATGTATATAGTGAAGACATAACTGTGTGCGATTCAGCGGCGACACATTCAAAGTTAGCTACCGGTTATGTCAATAACAACCGCTAGCTACCGTTAGCGATGTTTACATTCCAGTCTCATTCCTCGAAACAGCTAGTAGCCTGTTATTACACAATGTGGCAGCAGTGCCCCCGTGTGGCCGGAGTAAAGATTGCAGCTAGGTTCATTACACATATTAATAAAATATATTTTTTTTTTTAGGCGTTACAAATAATTCCATTTATTTTATATTATCACAAAATGCCATACTCATTTAATGTATATATAATTTTTTTGTGATTGACATTTCTTAAAATACAAAATCTGCGGAAGTACCATGTCGTTATTTCCTGTAGCTTCGCTGGATGCACTGAGTTACCTTTTCAGTCGCTCCGTGTGAAGGTTTGTAACGTTAATATTTGCCGTAAATGTTGTTTATACGTTCATTTGCGTGTATAGTTTCCTTTCAGAACATCATTTCAATGTAATGGTGGTCCCTGAATGAAAGTCGTGACCACCAGTCATTACATATTCTGGACAAAGAGCCCCGTTTAGCTAACTAAGGTTTCGGAGAAAGATAGCATTAGCATAGCTAGCGTTTACAAGCTTGCTAACGCTCCGAGAAGAATTGCTAAATTGAGAATAGTCGGTAGTGTTTTAAACAGTAGGTTATACAATATCAGTCAGCATAATCGATAAGACACACATATGTTAACATTAGCACCAGAAGAGCACTATTCGGAGCCAATTACAATCAGTGGCCCTTAGTGCAGGGCTAATGCCGTAGCTAGCTGTCATCAAATGAATGAGTTCCCTATTTACAAACGAATGTGTAGTTTATTAAAGCTGTACCAACGCAAATATTGTTTGATCTCTTGCAGGGGAAGGAAAGATGTCAGGTGCCGGGGGAGGAAAACGTCCCTCAGGAGGGGACAGCCCCCCTGTCCCACCTGAGAAGAAGAGCAAAAAAGAGGAGAAGACCACTACCACTCTGATAGAGCCCATACGCATAGCAGGAGTCTCCTCTACGGTCAGTCATTTGGTGTTTACAAGTCCACATATATTAAACACTTACTAAGAACAATAATCAGCATTTATGACATTGCTCACTTCGTTTTTTTCAATTGTTTCTGTGCAGGAGGAAATGGACATGAAGGTCCTCCAGTTCAAGAATAAGAAGCTATGCGAGCGCTTGGAGCAGAGACAGACGATGGAGGATGAGTTACGAGAGAAAATTGAGAAGCTGGAGAAGAGACAAGCCACTGATGACACCACCCTGCTGATTGTCAACCGCTACTGGTCCCAGGTACCTCTTCACATCTAATTACATTGTTTTAACCAGATTATACCCAATTTGCATCTCAAACTGGTGATGTAAACACAAGATAAGTGGGGTCTCATTCTGTCAACACCAGCTGGGGTTCCACAACAACTAATAAACACTTTTGTGTACCCGTCTTTCCTTACCTAACCCCTTGTTTACATGATCTTACACATTTTAATAAAGTACTATATGATACTTTTGTACAGAAAACAAACCCTAGGTAATGTTTTTAATAATTGTGTGTCTGATTTGCAGTTGGACGAAAATGTGCAAGTTCTGCGGAAACGTATTGAGCCCGGCACTCCGGTGTCATCGACCCCTGCCCCACCTGCACCCCCCCTGCCTGAACCAACACCTATGGAGGAACATGGTGTCAGTCTGGCCTCACCAACTTCCGCCGTGCCTCCACCTCCTCTACCAGCGAGTCCAAACGGGGGGGAGCTGGCAGAGAAGCAGGACGCGCATCAGGAAGAGCGCCTAGAAGGGCAGAAGCAGCCCCCGCCCCCTACTGGGTCAGAAGAGATGAACCTCAAGGAGCCGCCACACCACTCATCAACAGGTAAGCTGGGTTTTTTTACTAATGTGATCTATGGAAAGTGTCCATCACTTACTGCATTAGTAGACCGCTAGAATCTAAGCATATAACATGTTATTTGATCGTCACGTTATTAGAATTTGGATTAAAGTGTAAATGGGTATGATTCCACACGTTTTCAATATCAGTTCTCCTCAGTATTCAACATACAGCTTGTTCTGTTGCTACTGTTGTTTCCGGTTGTTGTTAACTGTGTTCAACTTTTGCAAAAACATCTCAAATCAATAATTGTAATGCTTTTGGTAGAGTAAAAGGGTAAATGTTCTTGCTGCAAAATACCATTACAAAAACATTGATAGTCATATATTTGTTAGTGATTAGAGGTGTATTTACTCAAAGAGAAATGTACATATTTAATTTAATATGAATGTAAAGAAGGCAACCTGGCTTTTTGCTGCATGTCATGAGAACTTGCAAAACAATTTTCAACTGTCAAGTCAACACTTATTTGTTATCATTAGATAATAGGCTTTTTATTTTATTTGGACTAACCCTTTACATTACCACCTTTTACTATGTTCAGATGCATCGTCGCCCCCTCCTCCTCTAAGCGACAATGCTAAGGGCTTCCTGGTTACTTTGGAGCACAGCAGCGAGGAGGAGCTCAGCCTGCACCTCCAAGACCGCATGCAGTTCAGCAAGGAAGCCATCGCCTGCCTGGTCTGCGTCTTTGACCGGCTACACAGCCGCATCGACAGCATGTGCAAGCAAGTCCAGGCTTTAGGTAACTGGGAATAAGCTGATTAATGATCGTTCATATGTGACACACAAATACAATTGAAGAACACCTGCTGTACAATTTATACGAATGATCTGGTACTTATAGCTTCATCTGTCTGTCTGAGTTGTTGTTAGCTCCTCTAATTTGACACAACTTTATTGATCTTTATTGTCAGCATGTGATGACGATAGCCAATCTGACATAATCAATGAAAACCACACTCTGCTGGACGAAAACACTCGACTGCGAGACCTGACCACTCTGCTGCAGGGCCGACACCACAAGATGTCCATGGAGGTACGGTGTCCTTGGCTCTGTTGTTGTAGCTTGGACAAAGCTGTTCTGTGTGTATGCAGCAGCCATTGCTTCACTGCTGAAACAGCTGTTTTCACATCTTTGCCTTTTTATTGCAGTACAACGAGTTAGTGGACAAGGTGACCAGCTCTGAGACCAAGGTGTCTGAGATGGAGACGACAGTCGAGGACCTGCAGTGGGACATCGAGAAACTGCGCAACAGGGAACAGAAGCTCAACAAACATCTGGCAGAAGCCATGGAGCAGGTGCGTGGCATTGAAATTGTCTGTGTGCAACTTGCAGGCTTTGTTTTTGCTTACTTTTGACCGTTATGTATTTAAAGGTTTCGAAAATAAGCTTGAATTCAAAATCTACTCTTTGAAAACGGCTTTTATTTAAAGTCCGTGTTTCATCCAAAACATAATGTGGTGTTTTGCCCTGTGGCATCTTACACCCGGCGCGCAGGGGACCAAAGCTAGTTAAGAATGAAATAATCCTGATCCAAACAGAATATAGTGTGTGTCAGTCGGTTCGAAAGACACACACTATATTAATTTATACAAAATAAGTCTGTAAAATATATATTTCAATTCCAATCATATTATTTAGATGTAATACACAGGCTTTGAACATCTGGAAATGTTACGTTTAAGTACTTAGAGCTTGAATTGTATTATAAAACGCTCTGTGAACTTGCCTATTGTGTGTGTTATTTTTGTCTATTGACGAGGCGTATTCATTCGGTGATAGGCTCTAAGCAGGAATGTGTGTTCAGCCAGCTGCTCTATTGATGCATGTCTACTATTTGATCATGCATGCATTGATCAAATGGTATTTCCTTGCATTTGAACATCTGAACATTAAAACATAAGCATTGTTTGAGTGATGTCATAGGATGTGTTGCACCTGTTTACTGTCATGTGGTTTTTCGGCCTTGTTTGTTGTTGTTTGTTTTTTTTACTTATGTTTTGCATTTATGATCTGCAGCTGAAGTCCGGATACAGCACCAGCAGCTCAGGAGGAATCTCTGGAGGCCAGATTACTCTGAACATTCAGAAGGTGAGCTTTCATACGAAGCTACATCTTGCAAATAAATGGGACTTTTTCTTCGCACATAACTTGGTTCACATCTCAGATGCCAGTTTGTTTCACTCCATGGTCATTTATACTTAAATATTTATAACATGTTTTTTTTTTTTTAAATGTCAGTTTGAGAGTCTCAATGCGGAGTTGGAGCACAACGCGGAGTTGGCGAATAGCCGCATGGCAGAGTTGGAGAAACTGCAGGCGGAGCTGCAGGAGGCAGTGAGGGAGAGTGAGAAGCTCAAGGTAAAGATGATTAGAACATTATCTGGTTTCACAAACCCAAATCATATCCACCTTTTGAATCTGTGGATGAATATGTCGTTTTTGGCCAATGTAGTGCGGTAAATCACTTCCAATGCTTCACTGTCATCGTCTGATTTTTCAGATGGATTTGCGGAATATTCCAGAAGACGTTGTGAAGGAGACTGTGGAGTACAAATGTCTGCAGTCGCAGTTCTCCCTGCTTTACAACGAGTCCCTGGGGGTGAAAACCCAGCTGGATGAAGCACGCGCCCTCCTGCTCACTGCCAAGAACGCCCACCTCCGACAGATCGAGCACATGGAGGTGAACGTCATCCATCACAGTTGATCTCTTAAAATATACATTGTCCATCAGAGAATAAAAATGAAAAGACTTTTCTTCACTGCGCATTGGCTTTGGCCCCTGTGTTACTATCAGTCTTTACTGTTTCCTTGGCCCTAGCAACCGACAACTGACAGTGTTTATTATTACCAATGCTTGGCAACATTGTCAACAACTGTTTCCAACCTTTCAGAGTGACGAGCTATCGCTCCAGAAGAAGCTGCGGACCGAGGTCATCCAGCTGGAGGATACCCTGGCCCAGGTGCGCAAAGAATACGAGATGTTGCGGATCGAGTTTGAGCAGAACCTGGCAGCCAATGAGCAAGCAGGTAAATACAAACACAAACAAACATCAGCACGCCTTGGAAGAGGGGAGGGAAAGCATGCCAACATGGGGCAAGTTAAGAGATGCATTATGGGATATGCTTTTCACGCTGTTGATTATGGTGATTTTAGAACGATACTCAAAGCGAACATTAAAGGGACAGTTCACTTTTAGATACTTTAGTTTGAGTTGCTGAGTGTTAGATATTTCCGTTTGAAATGTTTGCCTTCCCTTGACTATAACTGAACTTGATGGCACTCGGCTTAAGCTGTTCAAAGCGCAAAATGAAACGTGTAAATAATGCCCCTGTCACTCAAGATGCTGCTGTTGGCTGTTTTTATTTAGAAAATATGTTATACTACTGAACTTAACCTCTCAAACCACATGTTCCAGAAAGAGAAATAGACAGATTGATATCAGAGAGCACTATGGGTAACAGGGTGTATCTCTCATTTAGCAGTTAACTGTCCCATTGAGCAACACTCAGATCAACACAGCACACTTCTATCTGATATCTGTGTGTAAACGCATTGTCTTTGTTAGTGTGTATAATAAACCATGTGTATCATCATGACCTCCCTGCATCACTTACTGCCCCAGAGAACTGAATGACTCAGACCACAGGCTGACTGCTCTCTGCTCTCTGCTCTCTCAGGGCCAATCAACAGAGAGATGAGGCATTTGATCAGCAGCCTTCAGAACCACAACCTGCAGCTGAAGGGGGACGTGCAGCGCTACAAGAGGAAGCTGCGGGAAACCCAGATGGAGATCAATAAGGTAGGTGACCTAAATGTGTGATGTGTTTTGATTCAGTGGGATCCAAAGGGGTTTTCTGAACGACACCAAAACATCGTGTCCCTTTATTCACCTTTTTGCTCCGTCCACAGTTGCGTTGTCAAAGTGGCGACACGGGGACTCTGATCCTCGACGAGACGGCGAATGACAGCGTGGAAGTGAAGAAAGAGGATGATGAGGACCACGAGGAAGAGGAGGAGAGGAGGAAGGAGCTGGAGAGGCAGCGGTCCCGGGAGAGAGAGAGGGAGAGGGAGGCCGACCGAGAGCGGGAGAGGGACCGGGAGAGAGAGAGGCAGCGCAGCGACGAGCTGAAGAGGAAGGACTCGGACACTCTGAAGATGCTCAGAGTAGAACTCAAGTACATCCTTCTTCTACTCCTCGCTTTACATTCTATTTCTAATGCATTCTTTGCTATGATGTCTTTTCAACTCAAATAACTGCACTTATGGGATTACTGTCGTCACTATAATCTGTTGTCTGCTTTGACTCGTCAGGAAAGCCCAGGAGTCGCAGAAAGAGATGAAGCTCTTGTTGGACATGTACAAATCAGCTCCAAAAGAGCAGAGGGACAAAGTCCAGCTCATGGCCGCCGAGCGTAAATCTAAAGCTGAGGTTTGTTCTTTGGTGTCTTTCTTATATACTTTGCAGGGCATCCGCGGGGTCTTACAAAGTATTCAAAGTTGATAAATCCATTTAGCGAAAATGAAGGCTATTAAAAAGTATTAAAAGGCATTTTCCAAGGTATTACATTTTGTAGCTTGTTTCCAATAAGTAT